>JAYKAV010003041.1:176828-550993 GCA_035582835.1 Phoebastria nigripes | reverse complement strand
GGCTTCTCACGGGACACACAGGAACTCTTCCAGTTTCTCTGGGGGTCTGTGAGAAGACAGGTCTCCTCAACTTTTCAGAGACCCAATTACACAAAGCTATGCTTGTGCATCTGGCTCACAGTCCTACCAGRGACTTGGGAAAGGGGGAGGGTTTGGTGACAGGAAGGGCTGACATCAAAGTGGCAAGCCTTTACCTGCTCCCACTATAACAAAACTTCTCTGAGGGCTTTCACAGCTCTGCTGCACACTTACCTCCCAGGCTGTGACTCCTTCTTGCAAGGGAAGCCCAGTCCCCAAACAGTCCCCAAACCAAAACTGGAGGGACAGAGAGTTTGGGCAACCCTTGTACTTCCTCAATTACTATGTCACCTCACTGGAAACAGTGACTAACAAAGGATGGAGGAYGATATCAAACAACCGCTACACATCAAGAACTGTTAGTGCACACTCATAGAGATGGCTGTATCTGCCTTCTGCCTTTGTGCCCCCTCCAAGACACTTAGCCAATCTGAACTTTGGAGCTCCTGAATCACAGCTGCTAAACAGCTACTGAAACAAGGAATCCAAACTTCTTTCATCCCYGAGCTCTGGGGAGGTCTTTCAATTGACAGGAAGATGCCACAACGGGTATAAGTGTTATAGGCCACACTGATAGCGACTGTCATCTTTTATGCCATTTGCCAAGGTGTTTGCCTATCCGTTCTTTCTACAGGACTGCGCACCGTTTTCCTTCCAGAGCTACCTAAAACCAGCACACTTCCATGGCCTAYGCCTGACCCAGACTCTGTAAAGGACACGACGTTTGCCATTTTAACCCAGACCAACGCTGCCGACTTGCTGCTCTGCAACACCCAGGACAGCAGGTCTGCCAGGTGGGCATGTTCAGTACCGTCCAAAGGTCATTTCCACACCTCCTGTGACCTGATTCCCACAGGCATTAAGGCTCCCAGGAAGTCAGGAACAACCTGAACAAGAGGCAGTCAGTTTGTTTTACCCATGCCACAGCGCCTTTGCAGGCACCGGTTTACACCTTGCCAGTGCCTGGTCCTCCTTGGGTGAGGGCTACAGTACGGGCTGGCACGATGAGAAGGTGGCCAGGTGCCAAGGACAAGCACGGCTACCCTCTGCGTGCCAGCCGCTGTGCTTTCCTGTTGCTGCCTTGCTGGCTCGCTCCACCCCTTTGGAAAGCCACTGCTGAGCACAACAGCCCTGAACTACCCACTGCTCGGGTTAAATTCATCATTCCTCTGCTTCTGGTTGGGGTAGGCAGCTGACAGGCTATACTGAGGAGGAAAAATGCACCAGACAGCATACACGTAGGAAACAGTACACACAGTACACTTCCAACACGCAGCAACGTGACTTCACAGGTATATAGATGGGTCTCCTGGGAGCTCTGCAATTTCATTCTCTTCCACACATTGGCATAGTAATGCTTACGTGCTCAACAGCAAAAAGCATTCCAGATGAGGACATCAGCGTGTTTCATTCCCCTCACTGCCAAGCTTGGAGTCTTCTCTGGTTTAACATCCTTTTCTTCCTTTCCAGACCAACACACCATGGAAAACTATACCATGGACTTAGCCGACCTGCCACTGACAACAGAATTCGATTACGGCGATTCAGCGCCATGCATGGGAACTGAGGAAAAGCACTTTGCAGCAAAACTTTTGCCACCTCTTTATTCGTTGGTGGTGATATTTGGCCTCACAGGCAACATGCTCGTTGTCCTTATCCTGGTAAAATACAAGAGATTGAAGAGTATGACTGACATCTACCTGCTCAATTTGGCAATTTCTGATTTGCTGTTCATATTTTCTCTCCCTTTTTGGGCTTATTACGCTGTTCACGACTGGATTTTTGGGGAGGCGCTGTGTAGAATTCTCTCAGGTGTCTATCTCCTTGGCTTCTACAGCGGGATCTTTTTCATAATCCTGTTGACCCTTGACAGGTATCTGGCCATAGTGCACGCAGTGTTTGCTTTAAAAGCTAGGACAGTGACCTACGGCATCCTCACCAGCACTGTCACTTGGGCTGTTGCTATTTTTGCTTCTGTTCCTGGGATAGTATTTCACAAAACTCAAAAGGAAAATTCACGTTATACTTGCAGTGCTCATTATCCATCAGAGCAGAGAAATGTATGGAAGCAATTCCTGACCTTAAAAATGAACATCCTGGGACTTGTTATTCCAATGTTAATTATGATCTGCAGCTACACACAAATTATAAAGACATTACTGCAATGTAGGAATGAGAAGAAACATAAAGCAGTCAGGCTTATTTTTATCATCATGATTGTCTACTTTTTTTTCTGGGCACCATACAACATTTGCATTCTCTTGCGTGATTTTCAAGGTACATTTTCCATCACTACTTGTGAAGGCAGTGGTCAACTGCACAAAGCAACCCAAGTGACAGAAACAATATCAATGATCCACTGTTGTATCAATCCTGTGATCTATGCATTTGTTGGAGAAAAATTTAGGAAGTATCTTCATAGCTTTTTCCGAAAGCAGATTGCATTCCACTTCTCTAAATACTGTCCCGTTTTCTATGTTGACACAGCTGAACGGGCTAGCTCCACCTACACACAATCTACTGGAGAACAAGAAGTTTCTGCTGCATTGTAAGTTGTGTCTAGCAAAAAAGTGGAATTGACTTTTGTGAAATCAAGTCTGTGATGAAAGCCTGCAGAATCTGTCCTGGATATTGGCTCTAAGGCAGCTGCAAAAGATCACAGAATACATATTTACCAAAGCTTGTATTTGCTCATACATTTGGGTATTTGTACATAAATGAAAAGGATGTATCAAATTAGCTACCTAGATATGCTAATGTGGGATTCTGTAGGGAAAAAAAGTGTTCTCTTTTTTTGTGAATGTAAAAGCACAGTTTTGTACTATAGGGCCCAAAACCACACAAAGGCTGAGGGCCTAAGCTAGCAGGCTCATAAACTGATTTTGTGAAGTGAACTATAGGTTAGAAATTGACACTGGTTCTTTGGAAACATCTCTTGACTATACCTTAGAGAAGATACCTCACTCATTTAAACTCGGTCTCAGTCACATCTTTTACTAGTCTGGTTGTGTATCTCTATAAATAATGCTAAATTACTGAGGTCTGTGATAAAGAATCCTTACAAGCGGTATGGGAAAATTTTATACATTTAGAAAAGACTCTGATATTTCAAGGTATATTTTCCTTTGCGTACGGTTGAGTACCAACCTCTTGGATATTTCTCACAACAGTTTTAACTACTAGGTATTGATTTCTAAGTGACTTGAGAGTTTGATATTTCAGAAGGCTCTGTTTTAATCAACTGCTGGTTTATATGCTACTTGTACCAAAAAGCTAATATAATGATCTGTCATTGATCAGAAAATCAATGTGTTTACAATATTTTAAAAATAAAGTATTGCACATGGAGCTTTAACCAGGTTAGATCAAATGTGGACAACCAGTCAACAGGGTTTTAGCTTTTTAGTGCAGTGATTTTGCTTGCTATTTTTCTAGCCTACATAAGAGAAAAACTTTAAAATATGAAATAAATGCAGTCATAATGGCTGCAAAACCACAACGGCATTAGAGGTGTGAAAATGATTTCTGAACAGGGCTGACCCAGATGTTTTCACAGATAAGCATATGCTATAGACATTTAAGTTTTAAAAACATATGAATAAGTAAATATATGACAGAGTCAAGGGCATAGAGCATCTCTTTTTTGTTTTAGAAGCAGGTATCATTTGGGGGCTATGACAATGTTTTTTTCTGCCATTTAGGAGTTTTACAGAGAGCAAAAGCTTCCATAATCAGTAAGACTGATGGTCAAATATGACTGGGCTTCCCTTTAAAGCTCAGATCCTGCAAAGCACTTGGACACATAGAAAAGATGAAATAAATATGGGGATACTCACATGCTTAAGATCATACCACAGTCACGCTATTAATTGATTCAGCTACTGTAGTGAACTGTGATTTAGGCCAAGTTGTCCTTTCTAGCATTTCTTATATTTCCCCTAAGACATATGGTTTTGGACAACTCTGGAGACAGGAAATTAAAAGTGAGTATTTTGATTGATGTTCTTATCCAGCAGGACAATTTCTGTTTCCCAACTCCTCTAGATAGCCTTTTAAATAATATTTTCAAAGAAGCAAATGTTTCAAACAGCCCCATTGCCAAGTGCTTGTGAAAGCAGGAAGTGAAATAGGGAAATCTTTGCTTATCAAACCACTTGTTTTAAGTTATTCAGTTTTGTCATACTAAGCACCACTTTTGCTTAGATGCTTTTCCCATCCACATGGGAAGTATAACAAAAGTATGCTACACCTTCTAATTTACAAGATTTTCAGCTGCATATCCTTTTTTAAGACCCTGTGCACCAGTTACTTTCTGGACTTTGTATGTGCTTTTAAAATGGTAACTATATCAGTATTAGCAGAAATTGGGTAATTTCAGCATAAAATGACAAATATATGCATTTATTTTTTAAAGAGATAGGAAGCTACATGCAGTAACTTCTAGATAGGCTGGCTTTTTTCCTTCTAGAATACCTTTATGAAAATATTTTTGTATTTTACTCTGCTCTTGACAAGAACTTCCATTTGGCCCCTAAGACACCTTGCTTTAAGAAGTTACTTTCTCTGGAGGGCTTTGATGCCAGGCAGGGTATGTATCTTGACCAGCCCTGCAGGAGCAAAGTACAACAACCAAATGTGCACGAGCACACTGACAAGCTTTCTGAGAGGCACGTCAAAAAGCAGCCCTGATCCTTTGCAGTGTTCTCTTCTACAGCATGGATCTTTCCAAGCGACAAGCAGCTTCCAAAGGGAAGAGGTGGAACTTAGGGACTGGTGGCCCAGTGGATCAGCAGCTTATCAAGAGTTTCTATCACTTCACCGAGAAGGGACCGCACTTCAGCAAATGAGAACAAGCCAGATTTCAGCTACTGTAGTGAACTGTGATCTACATTTTCAAGGAGATAATAGAAAACACGGTATTTGGTAGCACTGCTGGTGCATTCAATTAAGGACTCTGCCAATAGATTGTAATGATATTTTGTATTATACAATCCATTAAAGTTGGTTAATTTTTGTGTGTTAGATTTCTTGATCCTTTCCACCCTGCCCCCCATTTTGTTAGAATAGCCCAGAAGAATGAAAAAGGAAGAGAAATTCCTCTTCATAACAGGTTGCTATGATGCTGAAAGAGCAGGCAGGACAAATTCAGGGTTTTACAAGTGGACTAAGAACCAGCATCATCAAATAACAAAGGACCATCAAGATAACTCCAGTGTTCTTAACTGCTTGTCACTAATAATCTAATGATAAATATGCTATTTTGGTTGTCATTACATTTGGTTTTGTTTATTTTTACAGATGGGAAAAGCGCTATCTCACACAATTCACTCTGATCCTAGAAGATTAAGTGTTTTTAAAATAAATAAGCACACAAAAGAATTTTTAGTGTGTTTAGGATCCGCCCTAGTGACCGAAGAGCTAACATCTAACAATTACAGTAGACTTGTGCACACTCTTCCCTTCAGTTCTTAAGATTATGGTGCCATCATGTGGCCACAGTGTAAGGTTTCATGCTACCGAACATTCAGTCCGCCGGCAATGCTTTTGGTGCTTTCCTCTTCTGAAACACTTCTTTTCCTAAGAGGATCTCCTATCAAAACGACTACCTCCACTACGGGCAGCATCAATATTATGCAAACAGCAGCAAGCCTTAGAAAACACTCATGGCCACTAAAAATGGAGGTCCATTGGATGAGTGGGCACAGTCACCTTTTAATGATTCAAGCAGGTGCAACAGCGTGATATGGGAGAAGTGCGGCTTGTTTTAGTTTCTGCACAAGTTTTGCATGCACTCATGTTGTCCGGATTCCAGCCATCTGCTCTGGAAGGAGAGCATTTGACATTCTTGTCCATAGCTTGGAAGTTACAAGAATAAAAATACATTCCCTACCGTATTTCCTTTAGAAAGACAGTAAGGATTGAAACTTGGATGGAAATGGGATGCTCGCACTTCCAACCTCTCCCAGACCCTGGCAGCTGTGATACTCCCCTTATTGCTCCCCAGCAGAAGTTGGCAGCACCAATACCCCAAGCCTATTCCAAGTGAGCCCCCTTGAAGGACTTCGGGGTTTTTTGGAGAGTAGGTGCCAGGTGTAGGGGATGCCGGCACTAGGGAAACAGCCTTTCTTGCCACCTCCTATGGCAGCAACAATTCCCAGACCGGAGAGGAATCCCCTCCAGCTTACCGCTCACTAAGGCCCGCCTGGGCACCCTGCTGTCTTCAACCGCGCACTGGCCCACCACTGCCACGCTGGGGGCGTACAGCTGAGGGGACTGCGCTGACAAGTAACCAGGTGCGATACGCCGCAGGGATACACATCAGCGGGAGGAGGAGGAGGAGGAGGCGGCGGCGGCGGCTCGCTGAGGAGGAGGCCGGACACACCCGCCCGTTACTCACCACAGATCACCACAGGCCTCTGCGCGCCCGCCGCGCCCTCCGAGGACGCGAGCGGCGGCGCGAGCACAGCGAGCGGGGGGGGGCGGAGCGACAGGCCCTGCGCGCCCTCAGCGAACTCCTTCCCCTGCTCAGCAGCACCCCCAACGGGCAGACTGCGGTCGCGTAACGCCGCACGCGCGGTCGCGTAACGACGTGGAACCACCCCACCTCCCCGCCCACATCTCCGGTGGCGCGTGCGCCTTCCTCGCTCTCCCACGTCCCGTCCCGCCCTCTGGAGACCCCGCCCCCGCCCTCTCGGCCCCTCCCTGCGCCTGCGCAGTGCGAGGGTCGCCGCTTTCCCGCCCGCTGTGGAGGCGCTGGGCGGTGGGTGAGGGGCAGGGGTTGGGCCTCAGTTCCGCCTTGGGGTCGCGGTGGGGTGCGTGGTTAAACCGGCAGCGCCGAGCACCCGCTGCGGAGCTGGGGCCGGTGGGTGCGCGGGAGCCCTGAGGTGGGCGCGTCGGGCGGCAGCAGGGCCCCGGTGTGAGGAGGAGGCCCTGTGGGGAAGGGGCCTCCCGGTGGGCCCGGCCTCCCCCGCCTTCCCCCCCCCCCCCCGTCTCCGGCAGAAGTGGGCGCCGAGGTTGGGCGGCGTGGGGCAGGCCCGTGGGCTGGCGGGGGCAGGGACGAGAGGGGTTCCGCAGCTCCTGGAGGTGGGCGGTGCGCCCCATCACCGCGCGGTTTCGCGCTACGCCGAAAATGTCAGGACGCTTACTGGGTTTTGCTTCTCAGTTAAAGGATGAAAGGTAGTAAGGAGCCATTTTTTGTGAAATTCATAAAGTCTTCCGGGAATTCGGAGTATTTCTGTAAAGCTCTTGAGGTAAGTAGGTTTGATCACCTTTCTCAGTGAGCTTGGTGAATGATTTCTGTGATTGACTTAGATGTAGCTTATATGTATACATCTGGAAATAAAGCTATTTCTGTAATAGAGGTGTTTAATAAAGTTTGTTGAACAACAACAATTTTGTTGAAGAAGTTACTTCTTGAACAAGAAATAATTATCATTTCAAAACCTATTGACACTTAGTGGAGTGACATGTAGCTTGGAAGGTCTGGATGGTGGTCACTCATCTAAGCACTAAGCAAACTTAGGAAGGGCACCGTGGATTGTCTTCCACCTTGAGAGGTTAGTGGAAGCTAAAGGCACTGTGTGGCAGGATCAGCTCCTGGAAGTTTGTATGATGAACATTTAAGTCTGAGTATTGTGAAGACTTGCGGGAATGAGGGGGACACCCATGAGGTATTTTAGCCCTTCTGCCAATATACTCTTGCATGGTAGCTTTGTTGTGAGCTGTTTCAAGTAGATGTACTTGTGTAGTTTCCACAGGACTGGCTATTTGTGATTTGTTAATTAAATAAGTGTTGTTGTATGCACTGTTTACCTGCAGTCTATAAAAGAATTTCAGTCAGAAGAACATCTCCAGATCCTTGAAGAAGAAACAGCACTCAGTATAAAAGAAAATGATAAATCACTTTATGTTTGTGATCCTTTTAGAGGCGTTGTTTTCAATCATCTCAAAAAGGTATGCTACCCATCAACTTACTTTAGCTATATTCTTGCTTTTCTAGAAGCACTTGTGTCCATACTTACACTCTGTATGCTCTCTCTTTTTGCACTGAATATAGCAGTATGAAGTATTCACAATAAAATCTTTAAAACTTCACTGCATCCTGTATTTAGGGAAGAAGATGACTAGCAAAGCGTAAGGATTATTTTGAAGCATGTGGAAAAATAAATAGTATGATCAGTTCTGATTCTGCTGGAGTCGCTAAGCTAGCTCTCACACTTTTTTGCCTCCTGAGTGATATGATTTTGTTTGGCCTGCAAGGAATTGTCCAGCAGACAAAGATAGGCTAGCTGGAATTCTCTGGCATGTTACCTATAGCATCTGCTGCTTTTACTGAGGCCAGAAAGCCTACAAGGATTGTACTGAAAATCCACAGCTGAAAGTAAAAACAAAACTGTCAGCTACCTGGAGATGCTAGAGGAGGAGGAGGACAGACCAGGGGCCCTGCCTTCCTCAGGAGTCAGGGATAAGGAAAGCCTTCCTTATACCAGTGTACCTTGTGCTAATTTTATTTGGGTTTTTTTTTCTGTTATCTTATTGCAGCTTGGTTGTAGAATTGTTGGACCACAGGTAGTCCTGTACTGTATGCAGTCCCAGAGATGTGTCCCAAGAGCTGAGTATCCTGTGTACAACATGACCATGGCCAATGTAACGGTATCCTGTACCAGCCTTGAAAAAGATGTTAGGGTAATGCATTGTACAAAATGGATTGTTTAGCTGATTATCGTTGACATTTGCTTCAGATGGCTCATTACTAAGGCAGCAGTCATACTATATATAAGTTTAACTGTGCCTGTGTCTAGATATATCTAGTCTTTCTATAGTTTGTAGGCTATGTATAGTTTATGTAGAGAGTTGTATGGAGAAAGAGGGAGTCTTAAAAGTATTCGTAGCATATAAATGTGTATGTAGTGGTGTATCTATGCATGCACATGTATATATTACATAAGCATATACATATATAATCATACAAGATTTCAGCTGTATTAATACGGGAGTAAGTGTATGTTTTAGGGATTTCTATTAACTGATTAGATGGATCACTTATCTTGCTAGTTTGTCTGCAACTATAATGCTACAGACAACATGCTCTATTTCTGGTTACTCAAAACTACATGGTAAAGGTTTAATACCCAGTCAGCTATGGTTTAAATAGTTTATCTTAGAAGTTTAATTTTAATTTATTCCGATATCTCTTTCTTATTTATACTACCTAAAATGTCAACCATCCATAAAATTTTACTCATGCAGTGTGATTGTAGTATTTTTATTAAGGGTACATATTATGTTCAGCTTATCATAAATGCAAATAAAATGGAAATTATATTTAATGTTTTTTATGGCTTCCATATATATCCATTTTGTATTTTTGAACAGTTTTTTAGGAGAAACCATGGACAATTGAAATCCATGATTTTGTTTTTTAGTGTGAGTGTGATGTAGGTTCTTTCTTTTTTTCTTGATAATTTTCTATAATTTTTTTTCCCCACCCAGGAAGAAGTTCATAAATATGTGCAGATGATGGGTGGACGTGTGTACAGAGACCTCAATGTGTCAGTAACTCATCTTATAGCTGGAGAAGTTGGCAGCAAGAAATACTTAGTAGCTGCTTCTCTGAAAAAACCTATTTTGCTTCCCTCTTGGGTTAAGACACTGTGGGATAAGTCTCAGCAAAGGTATAAAAAACCAAAACAAAACTGTTTTTGTTTTGGGGACTGGTAATTCTTACGGTGATACAGACTACTTTCTGGTTGATTTTACTTGGAAGAAAAAATATTTTATTTCTTTTTTCTTTGTTTCATTCCTTTAGCATAATGAGATACACTGATGTTAACATGGAAGACTACGCTTGTCCTGTGTTCCTTGGCTGTACAATTTGCGTAACTGGCTTAAGTAGTTCAGACAGGAAAGAAGTCCAGCGCCTCACTGCTGAACACGGTGGGCAATATACGGGGCAGCTCAAGATGAATGAATGTACTCACCTCATAGTTCAAGAGCCAAAAGGTAGAACTTACAGAACAAATATTATTTTCACTTCTTGAGTTGAAGTAGTGTAAATATGCATAAGCATAAGAGGTTGAACTGTCTCTGTGCCTGCTTCAGTGTTGCTCTTACTATTTCTGTTTAGGGAATCACTGTTGATGGGAAGAGTAATACAGGGCACCCTTACTTTGCTCTAAAGGCATAAAAAAGAGAACAAAAAAGGAAAAAACCAGACCCAGATGGTATTTAAGGGAAGAAAAAGGGAGAATCCTAGCGGGGATGGAAGAATAAAGAAAAACTAAGTTTTTTGGGAGAGCTGGGTAGGACTTAATTTGTATACTGATTGAAATTGGATTATGGACTAATGTTTTTTAACTGATCTATTCTTTGTGCCTTCTGAACTCCCTACTAAGATAAAATGAAAGCTCCCTTTCTTTCCTCTTGGGAAGATGAAAGGATTGTAGTTTTATTGTGAGAAGAATGGGAAGGGTTTTCTTTTTTTCCCAATTTGCCTCCCTTTCCCTATAGGAAAATATCCTGCTGGGACTTTTTAAACTTTTTCTTTAAAGCTGCTTTTTTTTTTTTTTTTTTTTTTTTTTAGTGACCTGTCATACTGTACCCGTGAGCTAGCCATCAACGAGATTTTTTGCTCTGACTTTATTGAGAGAATAAATAAGTAGCTTATCAGAAGAGTCCAGAGTAACACAACTTGCACATTGATATCAGTTATTTGAATTTTTAAATTTTCTTAATGTCCAGCCATCTTTCAGTGATCACTGTTTGAAGCATTAGCATTTTAGTAACTTGTGATTTTTATTTTGTTTACTTTTGAAAGGTCAGAAGTATGAATGTGCCAAAAAATGGAATGTGCACTGTGTGTCTGTGCAGTGGTTTTCTGACAGCATTGAGAAAGGCTTCTGTCAGGATGAGACAATATATAAAATAGAGGCTGGATCAAAACTGAGTAATACACCCAGTACGTCAACACCTACGAATCATGCCAGCAAGCCCGATAGTAAGTAAGACCTTTTAAAATATATTAAGGTAGGAAACATTTGTAGTAAGGAGGAAGAACTGTTTCAAATTAGTAGGGTGCTGCTTGCTTTTGCAGTTTGGATTCTGATTCTGCTTGTGCTTAAAACACAACAGATTACTTTTTTGCACATTGAATATTCCAACGTGTAGACTTGAGACGTGTGAATAATTGTTTAAAAAGTAAACTTGAATTAGGCTTATGATTGTCTGCTTAAGAATCAATGGTGTATATCTCTAAGTCCTAAAAAAGCACGACTGTTCATATATTTGTAGTTTATAACAAGTGTCTGTTATGAATTTAATCTTGCAGCAGTCTTAGGCAGAAAACAAATCCTGGTGTGGTTTTTTTTTAATTATTTTTTCTATTTTTTGTTCTTTCATATATTTGTTTTTAATTACTCCATGCTATTAACAGAAGGAAGATTAAAAGCATTTTGTAAGCAAACATGGTACATGGTAGCATGAAAGACACAGCCAGCTTTAAATGTGTCTTTCCAAACACCTGTTACTGACTCCTACTTCAGGAAATGACTGAACAGGAGCACTGGGTTAGCACTACCAACAGAGCACTGGGAATTCAAGTTAGGTATTACGGAAACTGCATATAAGTCTCTTAAATGACTGAGTTTCATGTTGATTTCTCTTTACTACAGAGAGGCCTGTCTATTTGTGAGAGTATTTCTAATAGGTGGCCACAAAACTGGAATAAAAGCTTTGAAAACCAGTCTCATTGGCTGTTAGCTCATAGATGACATCCATTTGGGAATAAACAGAAGGTGCATAAGCACTCTTGCTAGTAAGACCATACTCAATCTGTGTGTAAATAAAACCCTTGGTTTAACCAAGTATTACCTAGTATTTTTTATTTTTCAGACTTTACATTTCCTTCTAGCACAACAAAATCATATGTGGCAGTTTTGTATTTTGTTTAGTGAAGCAGCGGAGAGAGATGAGCCAAAACTAATGCATCTTTTTTAATTTTAATTTTATTTAAAGATCATACCCTTTCGGACGTCAGCCACATTTCCAATATCAATTTGAGTGGTGTTAATGAAACTGCATGTAGTTCTGCTATGAGCAGCAGGCTGGATCCTCTTCCTGATGAGCTGGAAAACCTGGATATAAGTTCTTTTCAAGCCCCTGAAGATTTATTAGATGGGTGTCGAGTATGTTTAACAATGTATACTTTGAAATGTTCAGTCTTAACCCTGTGGAAGCAAATAGATTGAAGCACTGGCAATTGCTGCTTGAGTAAATTGTTGTTTCCATATGGTCAGTAGCAAATGCCAGATTTATTTTGTGTCCACATGCTGTAGCTTGTGTGTGTGTCTACATATATGTGTGTGTGTGTATAATTGTATTAAATATGTAGTATAAATATAAAATTACATATTTATAGATAAATATATTTAAATACTATAGTAAATGTGTTCTAGAATTGGTGTGTGGTTTTGGGTGGGGGTTTTTTGGGGTTTGTTTGGGTTTTTTTTTTGGTTGTACAACTTTGGCTGGGGGTTCATTCCATTAGTAAATATTGAAGTTTTGCTAGCTTAATTTGCAAAGATAAATTAATCCAATTCCAAATGCTTAACTTTTTTGCTGCTTCTCAGAAGCTGTGCCACTAGTTTCTGTGTTCTACAGCAGTCAAAACAAATTATACCAAAACATCCTACTTTATTTTTTTCTTCTTTTTTACTTTTTTTCTTTTTTTACAAGCCTTTTTTGTTGCTCTGTTCTCTTTGTAGATCTATCTGTGTGGCTTCAGTGGCAGGAAGTTGGACAAGATGAGAAGGCTTATTAATTGCGGTGGAGGTGTTCGATTTAATCAGCTTAATGAAGATGTTACCCATGTCATTTTGGGGGAAGATAATGATGAGTTGAAACACTTTTTGGACAGGACAGCTCACAGGTTATGATAACGATATTGTAACGATATTCTGCCTTGTTTTCTTTCTCCCACCATCTTGTAAACAGGAAAACATGTATTGATTTGAAAATCCTAAATAGTTCTTGACTTAAATGAGCATACTTACAGCTAGTATTCATAAATACATCCTCGTGTGCTCTTGAATACTGTAGTTCTTCGRGTAGCCATGAGTCACCTCAGTGAATAGAAAAACAAGTATTCTTATTGGTGAAAAGAGGTGTTAACATGTATTTGTTAATATATTGAGGAGGAAGGATTTGGCAACCCAGCAGTGGCAGATACAATTTACATTATAGAAAATAAGTATGAAATTCTCTGTTCTCAGACTGAAAGAATTAAAAAAAATCTTGAGTTTGTAAAGTGCCCAAAGCTTGCTTAGTATTGGAGTTACAAACTTCAGGTGTGTGTATATACTAGTATTTGCGGAGCGGGAAAGAAGAATCACAGTTGTGAAAGCTGCTGTAACTTGTTTGTATAACACTTTATTTTACAGGCCTCATGTAGTGACAGCAAAGTGGTTGCTGGAGTCATTTAGTAAAGGTTATCTACATCCAGTGGAGCAATATATCCCTCTAAACTACCAGCTGTTAGAGAACCCAATTTTGGAGCAACCTGGAATGAAGTCAGTTCTTCCCAAAAATAACAGTTTCTTGAAGAAAGCAGCTGTGAATGTTATAAAGCACCAGAAAGCTGCTGAAGATGACTTCCTCTCTCTATATGTAAATAATGATTCTACATTAGGTACGTTCTAGGCTCAGCATACCATAGAAAGTTTAACTGCTCATAATTAGCATTTGAGTTTTGAAGCATTTGCTTATTAAAAAGCTAGCCACATCTAGTATGTTAATTTCTATATTGTGTTTTAGAAATCAAATTTAAACAGGCCTATATAGAGCAGTTTTTAACTAAAACCTGGCTGAAAACAGCAGAATACTGTCATTTCTTCATGAAACTATTTTGAGTTGTCTTTGTTCTTGTCAAGCAATTACTATGGTTGGCTGGTGTTTGGTTTTTTGGTCTTTTTTTTTTTTTTTTCTTTTTCTTTTCCCTTTCAGATGAAGTTGAAAAACTAACATCCAGAACCTTCAATGATGTTACTCACTTGACTGTTCAAGGAGAGAATCAATCTTCCGTCTGTAATGGTTCTTTGGAAGAGTCTTCTGCACTGGTTGAAGGAGGCTTATTTGTCAGAAAAAGATTTCTTCTTTTGGGTTTTGGTGAAGAGGACGAGTCCTACATTGCAGATATTATAAAGGAGAATGCTGGGAAAATTCTGCCACTGCAAAGCAGAACTATTGCAGACTATGCTGTGGTGCCTTTATTGGGGTGCACAGTGAAGCCGACTGTTGGTGATGTTGTCACAAATACATGGCTGGTAAGGGAGTTACACTTTCAGTTCTGCAAGTAAACAGGTATCTGTATTAGAAATATGTCTTGTCAGAATGCAGAGTTGTTGGTGGCTTAAATATAAGCAAGGTACTGAGAGATTAGCCTCGTTTCATTTGAAATGTACTAAATGAAAGCATGCTTTAAAGCCTCTGCAACTGTAAAGTATCTTTTATCTGTTTCACTTTATTTTCTACAGACTTGTTAAATAGGACTTCATTGTCATGCCTCGGAGGCTTCATATACGAGAGTCTGACAGCATTCTCTCTAAATAATGAATTGTAGAAGGAGCTAGTTGACTAATAAATGATTTCATTTGATATCTTTGTGCTTACTTTTTCTTGTTTCATGCTTTTTACAGCTTTTTAAGTTGTGGCAGAAGAGCAAGTCAGCTTTATAGCTCAAAGTCAAAAAATATTAACCATATTTGCCAAGAGTGGGCACATGATGTAGACTAACTGCTGTTAGTATTTTTCAGTACTAGGTAACTTTCTGTGAAGTAAATCTGTACAGACCCTCAGATCACGCCTTGAAGTACTTTCAGGGAGCCTCCAGGGCTGGAAGAGTAGTAACTGAAAAGTTCTGAATAATGCCTCAGTATGTCAAACCTGACAAAATTAAAATGATCTAGAAAATAGTTTGTCTGATTCAATAGGAAATAATTTGTCTCAGATGTAATGATGGAAGCAGGATTGCTTGTTGTTGAGTCCATAAATGCTGTTGTACAGTTGCTGAAATATTGTTGGGTTCGTTGCTATTTGGCTTGATTTGCATTGTTATCTCTTTCACCTTCTTTAAGATAACATGTGTGGAACATCAGCTCCTTTTAGATCCCCAGTCCAATCCACTTTTCACACCAGTCCCAGTAATGGAAGGAGTTACCCCTCTGGAAGGCTGTGTTCTTTCTTTTAGCCAGTTCACTGGTGCAGAGAGAGACTCCCTGGTTTATCTGGCAGGACTGCTAGGAGCAAGGTATGTCTCCTGTCACCGTTTCTTCTTGTTCTTAGACAGCCAGTATGATGAAATCCATTATGCATTTCATTTCTTCTTTTAGAGTTAAAGCCCTTTTGGATTCTATTCATTTACAAAAACTAGTGCTGAAGCAATGAGATGTTATTATATAGTTCTTTTATTTTTCTTTCCTTTAGAGAAATTTAGTCACTATTCACACAGCCTAATTTCTACCAGAATTCGCTCAGTCTCATATTTCCCAATGACTGAGTCTCAGTAACTTTTTGCTCTGCTCTAGAACAGAGCAAATAAAAGGTCAGTTTTTCAGATGTCAGGCCTTCTGAGTTGCTCTTCAGTTGTCCAGGAGTGGGCCATTGTCCTTCTTCTTCAGTACTATCTGGTTCAGCCTCATAACCAGTGATAGTGCACCATTTCTTAGGAGCTGGGATGGTGAATTATTTGCTCCCAATTCATCAGGATCTTTGAAAAACATTAAGAAAAACATATTTAGTCATGAAGTGGCAAAATTGTACAGCTTAGAGTATCATTTGATCTGATTTGTAGTCTGTTTGAACTGAATTCTTTGCTGGTGAGTTCTCAGTCCTGCTGTCGTCTTGGAAGATTGGGTCCTTGATGATAAGAGAAAGACTGTAATATAAAGAAAACTATTGTTCTTTTGGAAATGATGCTTGTTGGCTCCAGAAAGGAATCCAGCCTGTCCCATTAATCTTGCAGAAGAATGTTAGGCCCAGTGTATGATTTGGAAATGGGATATGTGAGGACTTCTGGAGTATGAGAAATGTTACGTTTTCAATACTGATAGAAGCAAAATGTTACTGTTTAACTTTTTTTTTTTTTTTTTTTGTGTGTAGGTTAGGCTGTAAAGTGCAAAGTGGATGGCCTTAGATAATTCTACTGATTCTTTTTCTGTTGCTTGAGTGCATTTTATAACAGTATAAACATGCCCTAGATTAATTTTGTTTATGACTAAATGAATGTTTTATTAATCTAATTTTAGAGTCCAAGAATTCTTTGTGCGGAAAGCCAATGCAAAAAAGGGAATGTTTGCCAGTACCCATCTTGTGGTGAGAGAACCGGATGGTTCCAAATATGAAGCAGCGAAGAAGTGGAATTTGCCGGCAGTCACTGTAGCTTGGCTTTTGCAGTCTGCAAGGACAGGAAAGAGAGCAGATGAAAGCAGGTTCTTGGTTGAAAATGCAGAGGCTGAAGGTTGGTTATTAGCAAGTTAGGGAATATGATTGTGTCATTGTACTGTTTGTTCATGACAAAGAAGGCAGGTATGAGGAAATTTTTTTTTCCTAATGCCTTCGAAGTATTAGACCTAAAGGATATTTTTCCAAGTATTTTTTTCCATTTTTTTTTTTCCCTGCTGTTGAGTCGTGATTATAGAAATGATACTGTGTGCTGCAAGTCTCTTGGAGCTAGTGGAGTCTTGTGGTTATCAGTCAGTTGGGAATCAAGCTCAGTGTCTCAGCTTTGTCCTTTCTGACACATATGCTGCTCTGTAGATTGCGTGGGAATTAATGATAGATCCAGCTTTGAACTTCGTGTTTGTTGATCTGCAATGACATGATGCCCCTCTGTTCAGTCCTTCATGCCTACTTCATCTTCTGATGCTTCTGCTCCTTTTCCAGTTATTTCACACCTTTTATTTGGCAATATTTCTTCCATATTAAGATGCAGACTACAGTGATTTAATATTGAATGTTAGCAGACCTGTTTTACCAGTGCCCTTGTGAATTAATTGTATGGGTCACTAAGTCAGAGGACAAAAGGTATGTTGTTGGCATAGGCACGTCTTATCTGGATATTACATTTTTAAGGAAAAGAAGTGGAGGGGCAGGAGAAATGAGCAGTAAAATGTAAAAGCAATTCTTGTACTAATCTTTTTGAGCTATAAAGATGATGAGTCATGTTTATCTAGAAGCGTTTATGATGGATAAGCTTTAAGGGCTTATTCCTGGCTAAATCTTGGTCCTATTAATCCAAAGGCATAAGGGACTGGAAGTGTACATAGTGACCTAAAGAGGTGTGATTCAGAGTCATGAATACGAAAGAAATTTTACATTGCATGGAAAGTAAGGAGCCAGGGAGGAGGAGTTACCTTTTAAGTTGAAGGGGGAGGATTTGTTGTGTATTACATCTTTTTCTTGGATTTGTATTTTGATAGTTGTTGTATGACATATGTGAGCTATACAGGTATGTGTGGAACTGCAAACAGCATGAGCGGGCCAGGGGTTGCTTGCTCTTTTTCAGATGCTTAGGGTCAAGCTCAGTACCAATGTAATTCAAACTAAGTAGTTAACTGGAAGAGACACTTAAGATACTAGCTTTTAAAATATCATTGTCAGTTTAGAGCTTTTACTGGGGGGGGATATGAATTCTTTTTCTTAGGGAAAGGAAGGTCAGATGAACTTTCAGTTGTTGTTTAAATAAAAGTGTATGTGAGATCTGTGTTCAAAAGAAAAATCAGATTGCTTGCTTATGTTTTCTTTGTTTCTTTTAAAGATAAGGAGAGTTCCATTACGCAGCTTAGCAAGACACCACCAACTGTTAAATCTCCTGATTCAGAACAACCTACTTATCTCCTTGAAGCTGGAAAAAAAACAGCTGTGACCCCTCTTGATATCAACAGGTTCCAGAGTAAAGCTTTCCAAGCTGTAATCTCTCATCATATTGGGAAGAAGACAACCCCTCTTGCACAAGGGGGGCTGCCACAGAAAGAACCGTCTTTACATCTTGATACACCATCAAAATTTCTTTCCAAAGACAAGTTATTCAAGCCTTCTTTTGATGTAAAGGTGATCATCTTTGCAAATTTTTTAGTCTGTAGAGCCAGTAGGGTTAAAGATGCGCATGAACTTAAATACAGCACAGAAACCTGTGCTTACCCCTTTTTATGCTGTTAATGTACAGACTGTCCATTTTGAATAAAGCCAGGAAAACTGGCTCTGTTTATTTATATATCTTTCTAGTTAATGACCTGTGGACTAAATTTATTGGCTAGTAGATGCTATAATGTCCTTAACAAAGCTCCTTTGCTTATTTTTTCATATTTTTTTCATATTTTATCATATGCTCATGTGTTCTACACCTCACACAGTACACAGTCTGTGTTCTTTACATCTAAAGACTGAGAAACATGTATTGCAAAACCAGAAGAATCTAGTCTTCTCTTTAGTTAGTTCTGCTTCATGAAGAGAAGGCTCTGGGGAGACCTTATAGCGGCCTTCCAGTACTTAAAGGGGGCCTACAGGAAAGATGGGGAGGGGCTCTTTATCAGGGAGTGTAGTGATAGGATGAGGGGTAAGAGTTTTAAACTGACAGAGGGTAGATTTAGATGAGATATTAGGAAGAAATTCTTTACTGTGAGGGTGGTGAGACACTGGAACAGGTTGCCCAGAGAAATTGTGGATGCCCCATCCCTGGAAGTGTTCAAGGCCAGGTTGGATGGGGCTTTGAGCAACCTCGTCTAGTGGAAGGTGTCCCTGACCATGGCAGGGGGGTTGGAACTAGATGATCTTTAAGACCCCTTCCAACCCAAACCATTCTGTGATTCTGTGATTCAACTGGTACTCTGCTTTTTGAAATCTAATAGTTCACCACTCTGATAATTTTCAAAAGCAAGATATTCTAGACCCAAACTTCTCTTTTTTAAAAAAGGACAGTAGGAAACTTGGTGTTTTAAAGGTGCAGATAGAATCACATACTTATATGCAACTCTTGTGGGAGGAGGTATTAGTAAATTAAAATAATTGGTTGGGATTAGGAATACCTGGGTTTGGCCACTGGCTTTTCCACTAAGGGCAGTTTTCATTGATGGCAGTGAAAAGAGAGATTAATAATATATCTTCTTCCTGTTTTGCTTATGCGGACTCTTAAGATTGAGGTTGTCTTGTACTGCTTTTGTGCAATGGTACTACAGTTGCACTTGCTAGCTGCTACTGTAGTACACCGGCCTGGTTTAGGAGTGTGAAATCTTACTACAGACTATATTTGTGGAACTTGCACTTCAGTGAGAATTTTGTAATGCGTTCATGAAAGTCAGTCAGTTGCTTCTTTTTTGGTAGGATGCTCTGGCAGCTTTGGAAACTCCTGGAGGTCCTGATCAAAAAAACAGGAAACTGAGCACACCTCTCTCTGAAGTCATCGGCAGAAACTTGAAATTGGCACTGGCAAACAGCACAAGGCATACAGTAGCTCTTACTGCCAGCCCTCAGTTTTCCACTGCACAGCCAGAAGTGGTAGGAAATTTTGGTTTTGAGTTTCTGGAGCATAGGTTTAACTAAGAAAATGCCATATCTTTTGTGATTTAAGTTACAAAGGAGTTTGTGAATTGTGCTTTGTGATCTATTTGGGTAGAAATCCATATGATTATGCATTCTTCAATGACAGTTAAAGGAAGGTAAGATAGAAGAGTTTCCTCCTGGAAGGCAAAGAAATTTAAAACCTTTTTCTACTGTCTGTACTACTATCTTGAATATTAAGCAGTTGCTAAGTAACATGGCATATAAATATGTACCAATTTAGACTTTGTAGTATTGGGATGAGAGGATTTCATCACACTTAAGAAATTCCCAGGCTCCAGATGAGCAGGATTAAATGTTTTGTATTGGACTAAAGTCAGGAGTCCTTTTTTAATGCATGTGTCTTTTCCTATCTTCCTCTGTAAGGTGCTGCTTTTCTGCTTACTAGGAGGCACAAGATGTGATCAGTTGCGTACCCCCTTATAAAGACATGTTATGTTACCCTTTCTTGTAGTTATCTTGTCTCTTCAGTCTAATCTACCCTGGTGAGAGAAAACAAGAAGATGTAGGAGGAAAGGGAGCATTTATGTATTGCGTGCCATGTTAGTACACTGTTTACTGTAGCGGAGGGGCAAGAAAACTAAGGGCCTTCAGCAAGGGAAGGCTGTCACTCCTTATTTTGTAACTCCTTATTCTTACTTTTTTTTCACTCCAGTACAGTGAAATACTTCTGTGGCATCAGGTTTGATAATTCCCTAATTTCAGTGTTCAGGAAGTGCTCAGTCTGTGATGGAAGGAGCAGAATACGTTCCAGGGAGACTGGCTGAGAGTGAATCTTTTGTCTTTGGATTTCTAGTGCACAGAATGATAGTAGTGCTGTTTTTTTCCCATGGAGTTTGGGAGTAGCTAAAATAGAGAAAATATGTTTATCTTAGTTTTGTTGTTACTGCATATTTTACTACATGCTACACATAAAGTACTTTTGTTATTGATACAGAAACCTTCCAAACGTGATTCTCCTATTTTTTCCTTGCTGCTTGAACAGGAAGAAGAGCCCAAGCCTCTAGCTGATGTTGTTATATGTGTCAGTAAAAAACTTAGTAAGAGGCAAAGTGAACTGAATGCAGTAGCAGCTTCTCTTGGGGCAGACTACAGGTATCAACTGATACAAACAGCTTCTAAGCTTCTGCACTGATGTGACATCTAATAAATATGAGTCTTGGCATTCTTGATATGCTTATCTATATGACCTTTTGCTATAGCTAAACGTTAGAGTTCACCACCTTAAACAATTTCTATTGCAAAATAAGGCCATCCACTTCTAATGCAAAATAACGCCATCTTCCCCCCACCTCACCGGTCTCTGTGTTCTTGATAAGTCTGCCTTGGAAAGACTGTTTGTGCTGAAGTCTTCCGGAATTGCAGAAAATTTTTTTTTTCGTCTTCTCTTCTTTTTTGAAGAAAACTATGAAACATTTTCAGCTTTTGGGTAGTTTAAAATTTGCTTTATATTTTAGATTTTTAATCTGATCTGAATTTGCGTGTCTGTTCCTCCCTGGCTCAGAACTAATTATTTTACAGATTGTAAGCATGGCTAAGTTAGTGTGCTTAGAAAAGCTTAGGAAAAATAGGTTATCACGAAGAGAAACTACAAACTAACCTTTGTGATTTAAGACAGAATTCTGCTCCCACTAAATCTGATTTACATATTTTGTTACTGACTTCTGTGATAAGTGTTATCATTCACAGTGTGGATGAGGAAGTTGCCCTTATGTTTGGTAGTAGCTTAGAAATGCTGAAGATATTTGCATTAGATAGCAAATACTAGTTTTTATCAGTTTAAATGTTAGAATCCTGCATTTTGTTTATTTTGAGCTCCAAGGGTCAATATTTCACTTGCAGCTCAATATGTCAACAAAAGAAAATTTTTTTTCTTTTGAAAAAGAAAAGAAGACCCTCTCATCCTGGGTCGCTGGTTCTTTCCAGAAACTGATTTGAAACTCCACTTACTTAAATAAAAACAAAACAGAAAAACTAAAGCAAAACCCCTCCCCTTCCATATGTTTATCAGATTTAATTTTGTTTACTTCAAGAATGCTTTCAAAAGACACTGATATTGTTCTGTCCTGAAACTGAATGCTGTCTTTTTTTGATGAAGAAATTGTTTATTTAGGCATAACAAAGTAGGCAAAACAACATTTTAACATGAATAAGGGATAGAACAATTTCCGGGATGGATTTCTAATACTTTTTGATAGGAAATTATATCTTCAAGTTGTATTTCGTTGTCTTTTCTAGATGGTGCTTTGATGAAACAGTAACACATTTCATCTACAAAGGAGGACAAAATGACAACAATAAGGAGTACAAATCTGTTAAAGAACGGGGTATACATATTGTTTCAGAACACTGGCTTTTAGAGGTATGGAGCTCACTTTGTTCCCTTATTAAAAGTGAAGTGGAGGTTTAAAACCAGTTATATGGCAGTTAATTTTCTGTTTGAATTTATATTGAACATATATAGGAACTGATGTTTTGCATCCTGCTTTGCATTTGTAAATTGAACAGTCAGTTTTCACTGATGTACTTTTACCTTGTTCTCCATGAAGAGAATAGAAATTCTCCTCCATTGAACATTTCTGCTACATGTTGCCCAGAATGAGAGCCACATTTTTCTCTTGTGTAAAGTACTTCTTTCGGTGGTGTTCTTATTATACTTTTCCTATGTTTAGATGTGGAATTTCTCTTTTATCTCAATTAGTTTCTCATCTTTTTTATGTTAACTGATGTTATTACAGAGTGCCCAAGAATATAAACGGCTTCCTGAATCTCTCTTTCCTCACACTTACAATCCCAAAATGAGCCTGGACATCAGTGCAGTGCAGGATGTCAGGCTTTCCTCCTCCAGTAAACTTCCATCAACTGGAAAACCAGCAGAGGAAAATGAGGTATAATATGTGATATGAATTAATGTTCTATGAAACGATTTGGATTCAGGTAACTTAATTGTTATATTAACATTAATAAAAAATGTTGATGCTTATTCAGCAATGCCCTGAATCAGGTAATTAATAGTAGCTATCGCAGGTGATCCTTAAGGTTTTTCTGCTTTTGTAATATTCCTCTTCTAGGGTGATGGAGGGAAACACAGGCATTTCAGGATTAGAAGTGCTTTCCAAATTTGAAATGATGCAGGTCCAGTCTTTGCCTTCTTTTGTAGGTAACGAGATCCAAGGTATGAACTTGCCTTAGTAGACATTTAGACTGCAGAATAGGTGTTGTCATTGACACTGCTATTCACTGTTTTACTGTCATTGCAGTAGCAGAAAGGTTAGATTTGCTCTAAGGCAAGATTAATAATCTTCAGAACTTACACAAGTGTGGAGCATGGGTAAAAAGCAAGAAATTTTGGTGTTTGAGAATTCTACTTGTCTTCATTGTTTTTAGATTATTCCAGTGGACGAAGATGATGCTGAAGATGATGTAACTACTGACCAAATGAAGGAAACGGTCACTACAGGGGAAGAACAAATGGTAACAAGTGAATCCAAAGGAGGTGAATGAAAATCACTGTTTTCAAAATAGTTGTGGCACATCAAACTATCAGTAAAAGCCTTTTACAGTTTCAGGTGCTGAATGTACTTGACYGGTATATAAATTAGTACCTAAAGTTTCCAGATCTTAATCTGGATATACCAGTCAAGCTAGCCCTTATTGTTGCTGGATGTGAGGGAAGGGTTTTGCTCTCTATTTTAAAGACTGACAGCCCATAAGAAAATCATGATCATCTGTTGCAAATTACTTAATTGCTGTTTCTTTGTTTTTAAAACACTGAAGTTTGTCTTTAACATGACAAATCACTGTTTTAGACTATACCTTTTTTGTTATGTAAATAAATGTGTTACGGGAGAATTGTGGATATAAGTTAGATCATGCAGGCAAAGTCAGAAGTGAGCCAAATGGAGATTTCTGCTTGAGTCTAGGAATAGGTGACTCGGGGTATACGTAGTTTTCTTAGACGTTTTTTCCCAGATATCTTTTCCCCTTCTTAATGTATTGTTTTTGTCCTGATGGGGGAGGGGGGGGAAGTTGACTGGAATTTCAGTTACTTTTCACTTGTTACAATATAACAGTCTTGATCTTGGGAGTTTTCTTCCTTCTCTTAAGTTTTAACCCAAGCACTAGAAATGAGAGAGAACTTCCAAAGGCAGCTGCAGGAGATCATGTCTGCCACATCGCTAGTGAAACCACAAGGGCAAAGAGGTTCCCTTTCAAGGAACAGTTTTGATGGTTCTCCAACCACTCCTGATAGCACACGGTCTGTGCGAAATGGCCGCAGTAGGGTCTTGGAAGCTCTAAGGTATTGATTTGTGTTTCAGAGTATCTTATTTTGTCCTCCCTGTGCATACTTAGACAGTTATTGAAACATGAATAGGTCTCCAGGGTTTTCAGATGTATTGTCTTTCTCTACTGATGTACTTAAGTTGCTTCTTTTGCAATTCAGAGTCTTTAACTGGACATGCTAGATAAAGTCAGAATGAATGTTACCCACTACAGATTAAGATATCTTTTTGTTTTTCAAAAAATCATAAATAGTATGATTGCTTTTTAATTTTGAATTGAATTATGCCAAGTGATTTCTTTTCTTTCTCTTCAGATTAGTTAGTGTTCTTACAGATTTTGAAGAAAGCATTGCTGCAGTATTTCAGTACATAGGTCATATACAAGTAGTAGGTATTCCTGCAAAGCACCTCTGTGAATGTTTCTCCTCCTTTCTTTTTCTTTTCTCTCTACACAGAGAATAGGATTTGAGTTCTAATAATGCTGAGCTATACTGAGAAAGTAATGGAAACCTTACAAAATTACTCCTTTAGCTTGGTGTTTATTTGCAAATTAATAGGTTCAGTAAAGCGTAGAGTACACTGATTTTTGGAATAATTTATCAATATGACACATAATAAAAACATCTGATATTTTGGTTGCCTTTTTTCAGCCATGCTTACACACACTTGGCCCACAAAGCCAAGCTGCCAGAGTTGCTTTTATACTGAAATTTCCTCCTTTCCTAGCCATGCTTTCTAATAATGAGGTCACTTGGATGCTACAGTTGATGTGATCGTTAACACATTGCCTTCTAGTATAGTAGTATTCTGTAAAACAAATGAATATTTAAGGTATCTGTGCTTTTTTCCTTAGGCAATCCCGTCAAGCACTCGCAGATATAAACACAGAGCCATCCCAGAGTGAGCAGATCATCTGGGATGATCCTACTGCGAGGGAGGAGAGAGCAAGACTTGTCAGCAACTTTCAGTGGCCTAATAGTCCTTCCCAGTACACTGAGCAAGGTCAGAGTAACGTCAATAAGAACATGGATGAGTCTGCCTTCAAAGGATCTTTAGCTGATACAGAGATTGCTGGTATGGGTAAAATCAGAAATACAATATCCTTGTTCTTTGCTACAGCATCCATTTGATCTTTGGGACTTTTAAAATACAGTAGCATTTGAATTCTCCTTCTTTAAAAAAAAAAAAAAAGTGAACATTGTTGTCATTTCTTGAACGCCAAAAAAACGATTTTACATCTTTGAGCGCCATTATGTGTTGCTTTTTTTTAAAGAGAAGCTTTCCTATCCATTTGCCATTTGTGGTCAAACATGAAGGCAGCACCTGTCTTAAAAATAGTTTGTATCAGCTTTAGGAAATCTTCCAAATTTTTATTTGGAACCATAGCTGGTTTCCAGGTAGCAATTCAGGTAGGTGTAGTGGAATTCAAATGGGAATACCAGTAGCAGAATCTTTTTAATTACAGTGGAAATACTCACAGGTAAAGAATAGAGATATAGGAAGAAGATACCCATGAGCCTGAAAAACAGATGTGTCAGAGCTGCCGATGGACATGCTTAGGACAGGATTCAGTGAAGATACTGTGTATTTACCTTCCCTGTTCTTTTTGAAGTCTTTAGTCTACTGCTAGGACTAAGGAAGCAACATACTTATGTTTTTTCATCTGTTCTTGCTTTCTTCCCATTCCTGCCTTTTGAGGGATAGCGGAATCAGTTATTTCTCTCTCCCCGCTGCCTCCCTCCTGCCCCCAACTCCTTCCCTCAATCTGCTTACAGAGTTTCTGCTTGTCGCAACAGTCTTCCTGAAAACTGACCCTGTCCTAGAGGAGGTTGAAGAAAATCAGCTAAATGCATTCAATTGATTTTTGGTTCAACTGAATCAGTGCGGTTTAGCCAAAGAAATTAGGCCATTTGAGGTTTTTCTTTTTTTCAAAACAAGGCATCCAGGCACATGAGTCTGCAATATTGCAATTGGTGGTTTGTGGTGTAAGGAAGAGCATCTTTAAGAAAGGCAATGGTGAAATGTAACTGTGCATGTTGTAGCAGCAGTTGTGTTTTGTCCTTTTAGGATAGCTACTTTTTTTTTTTTTTTTTAAACTTTATCCATAATTATATTTAACCAAAGATAAGTCGTGCAAAAACACTTTACTTTCACAGCTGTTCCTGAGCCTGGGGATGGAGATTTGGTTGAAGGTCTAAAAAATCCTGTATGTAGAGATCCTGAAATACCGATGAAAGATCACTTGATCGCCACTCCGCAGGCCCCCAGCATTGCTTTCCCACTGGCTAACCCTCCGGTGGCACCACAGCCCAGAGAAAAGGTTTGTCATATGAAGAAATGTTTATTATGATTTGTGTTCTGTGAGATGTAGTGACACTTCAAGAACTTTTGAACTTGACAGTAAATATAAAATAGATGAATAGCTGCATTTAAAATCTTTAAGTGGATTACTTTTGTGCAGTTCTATTTCTTTTTCCTCCTTTCTTTGATATTTTGAACACATAATGTTTGTTCAAATAAATAAAGCTTGTTTGTTCAGACAAATAAAGCTTTTTGTCCTGTTAGTTCCTGCTGGAATGCTTTGGAGTGGAGAGTTACTATGTGTATTACAACTCCTCCAGCCATGTTGGGATGATGGAAAAAAGTTTAGACTTTTGTTTCCTTGGTGGTCTCTGGAATTTATGTTTAGGTACAAACTGAAAATTATTTTTCTGCCAAAAACCTGGTTTAGAATTCTGCTTTGTTGTAGTGAACTTGGAAGGGGCTAGGAAAATGACCTTAGTCTTAAGCTTCTCTAGAGGCTTCTTAGTCTAGAGGCTTCTCTACTTAGCCTGCAGTGTATCACTTGATGCTCAAACTTTCAGCAGCTATGTGTCTTCAGAGGCATAATGTGTCATGTTAGTAAATAGGCTGTGGTGGAAATGCATAGAGGCCCTTGAAGTTATAGAAAGTCTGAATGAATGAGGCAGTGTGATAGACGGGTGATGATTTCTTCATGTGTTCAACTTGGCATTCAGTGGATATGAATGAAGGATTAGTTTTTTATGACAGATTGGTTCAGTTGTGCCCTGAAGAAAGGGGGAACCAAGAGGATGTTAAGCAGGAGCCTAACGCTGATTTGCTAAGATCCATGCTTTTTTCAAGTGATTGACAGGTTTGGTTCTGCTTTTCCTGGCTAAAGGAAAACTTAATATAAAAATAACCCAGAACGTTTGGCAGAGAAATAGTCAGCTGTCAACCTAATCTTTCTGTCATATTTTCAAAATCTGTTACTGTATTTCCAGGCTGTTACAGAAGATGAGAAGGCTGATGAAGAACCAGAAAAACACCGTAAATTTCAGCTGTCTTCTCTTAATCCTCAAGAAAGATTTGATTACTGCCATCTGATTGAGGAATTAGGTACCAGATATTTGTAAAATGCAAAGAATAGTATGTGTCTGTAAGCTGGTCAGCTGTGGCTCGTTGGGGAAAAGAAAGGGCTTCTGTTAATGACTCATCAGATTTGAGGTCTCAAATTTATGGCTTTCTGTGCTTGTGAGTGATTCTTTGAATATTTTATTATTATGTGAGTGATCAGCTCTGCCATAAAACAGCAATGGTTTTGTCTTCTGGCAGTTTCTTTTAGCTGTCTCCACAACGGCCTCATTCTTTACTGTTGGGAGTGCCCAGGACTGCTGTCCTCTGGTGTCTCTCTCATTCCTGTCTGTGTTACAGTGGAACTTTACTTTTATCAGAGCAACTCTTTCCTGACTGCTCCTCCTTTCTTGCCAGCTTCTGCCCATGTCACTTCAATGATAATATTTTCAATGTAAATTTGAGTTAAGTATATTTTTATCTGAATTCAAATAATTCTCACTTTGAGTTGATCCTTTCTGTGGTACAGCATGACCCTTAAATATTTTGAATCAAATTCATTCATCACTTCCAAGGTGGAATAGTACTTGAGAAACAGTGCTTTGATCCAAGTTGCACACACATTGTTGTGGGACATCCTCTTCGAAATGAAAAATTCTTGGCTTCGATGGCAGCTGGAAAGTGGGTGCTTCATCGTTCCTACCTGGAGGCATGTAGAGGAGCTGGCTGCTTTGTTCAGGCATGTGACCTTATTATTGAGAAATGAGTATGTTGCACCTTTTCTCATTTCTTTTTATTTTGCACTACTAGGAAAGGATTTAACCTCTCAAAATTACTTAGCAGTTTGGGGTGCCTGAGCCTTGGGAGTTTTAGAGGATCCAAAGTCTGAGAAATTTTTGGCAAACTTTTCTCTGAAAACTAATCCTGGACCAAACTCCTGGTATAGGACAAATAAAATACCTATTATAGTTAGTTCTAAAAATTGAAGCTTGAGTACCTTTTGGTAAATTCTCATTGGTATCGGCTAAAGTTATGTGGATCTTGTTACACTAGGAATTAAATCCTGATCCTTTCCATAAATGAACGTAATAGTTTTAAGTGATCCAACTCTGAAACCATATACGTAAACATTTTTGTACACACTCTTCCAACTCCTCACCTCCCTACCCATTATTTCACACTTCTGCTGGGTCTAGCAGTTCTTTTACATTGACCAGGTTAACTTTAAAATAATGCCTGTAGGCTGGTTCATATCTTTATGCATCAAAACCAACTTTCATTGGTTTTGGAAGACACTGCAGAAATGTAGAGTCGATGGTGTCCAGAGTAGTGAGTTGCTTTGCCCTGCTATTGAATTCCATTGCAAGAGGAATCTGGTTGTCTACAAATGTGACTTGATGTCACAGAAAACATGAGTTGATTTGGATACATATATGCAATTAAGAGCCGTATCTCTAACTTTAACTAGAGCTGTTTTGGCTAGATAAAATCAATATATAAAGCTAGAGTGAGTTGGGATTTGTTCTGGGGTTTTTTTGGTTTTTCATTTTGGTGTGGTGTGTTTGTTTATTTTTCTGCTGGTAAAGTTGGCAGGACTGCTTTGTAATTCAAGCTTATGATTGTTCTAGGAAGAAGATTATGAGTGGGGAAGTAATTCTATACTTAATGTTTTGCCTGGAATCAATGTAAACCAGAAGAAACTAGCACTCGCAGCCATGAGATGGAGAAAAAAAATTCATAAAGGGAGGCAAGAAACTGGTGTTGTTGAGGTATGGTATTGTTGAGGTATTTAGATACTCATGTAAGTTGTACAGTGTGGGTGGACAAGACAGGGATTGTCACCAAGAAACTCAGAAACTTAACTGGCAGGGAAAGGTAATCTGCCTTGTTATTAAGAATAAAGTGGCTTAGCTGGATATATTCTAGTTAAGTAATTTTGTTTTAAAAAACTTTTAGTGCTGGCATATTAGAAGTCTTAATCTCCTCCTGAACCATTATTCATTTTTTGCAAAGCTGGAATGTGGCTACTTACGTATGTAAACGTCCCTTGGCCACGAAGATGATGTTTACACTTCAAATCTCTGATTGGGGAGCTAACCTAACTTGGCTTTACTAGGAAACCACAACTGGTACTGGCAGTAACCATTACAAATCCTGTGGTGTGCTGTATAGGTGAATACAGCTCTCTGGACAGCGTTTTTATAGCTTTAGCGGTGAGCATAGTGTTGTGCTTCAAACATGGCACAAGTTTGCACCTTTCCTAAAGCACCTTTGGTGACTTTTACGGTGCAAGTTCCATAGTCTTTCAGTGAGATTTTTGGAAGTGGGAATTGGGCTTCCCAAAGCCTTTTAACTCCTCTCTCAAATCAGGCATTGCAGTTGAGTATTCATTGAAAAGTAGAAATACCACTGATGTTTCAGTCGCATCAGGATAAATCTTGACTTGCGTGTATTTACAATAGCCTTTTTAAATGAATGCGTGTAACAAATCCTCTGTACCCCTTGCCTACTTGGAAACCAGAGTGCATGCTTGTAGGAGGCAACCAGTTAGCCCTAGGTGCTGTTACTGTAACTGAGTAGATAATGTAGTGCATGGGGTAGGGGGAAATGTTGTTTCTAACTGTTTTACTTAAGATATGTTTCTGTAGATGAGCGTCTGGTGTTCTGGAAAAAATACTCATTGCCAAGGGTCTTTTCATAGATCGGTTTGCCCATCTTGCTATGCAGGTGAAAGGGCTTGGTGACAAAGCTGCCTGACCGTATGGTGATGGCCCAATAGTTGTATGTTTTGTGGGGTTTTTGCTGCCATTTACACTTAAAGACAAAACTAGCTGATAGCAAATCTTCATCTGATGGATATTCACAAAAGGGGCAAATTATAGATCCATTAAGTCTTTGTACTTTTTTAGTACCGATGTAGTTTTGATTAAATTGAGTCTTTTATCCAGGGAGCTTTTAGTGGCTGGAAAGTGATCCTGAACGTTGACCAAACCAAGGAAGCAGGATTCAGGCGCCTTCTTCAGTCAGGAGGAGCAAAAGTATGTAGTTTTTTGAAAAAATAATTAAATACACATATGTGTGGTTTTTTTTCTTTTTTTTTTTTTTTTTTTTTTTCTTTCTCCTTTCTGTTAAACCCTGTGCTGGGCATTTTCCATGTGAGTAAAACGTCTTAACCAACAAAATTGCTTACACAGGATAGCTGAGACATGGTCAAAGGGTGGGAGGAAAAAGCTATGTCATCTTCATTTTGCATGTGGTCAGGCAGGGTAGCTTGTCTGAGGTCACACAAGTCAGTAGTGCTGGTGGGAACTGAAGATAGAATTTCTGTGCCCTGCTCTGTTGAGAAGGATCACTCTTCTTGAAAGGTACGTGATGGGACAGAATGCAGCTGTAAGTGGTACTTTATTTCCCATTGGTTTGCTAGTTAATTTGATGAGTGAAATTACAGGTCATGAACTGCATTTGTCTTGGGGAAGAAACACAAAAATAAACTCGTTTTTGTCTGTCATGTTTTAATCTGTAGGTGTTTTCTGGTCATTCTGTGTCTCTCTTTAAAGAAGCAACTCATCTCTTTGCTGACTTCAGTAAGCTGAAGCCAGACGACACCAGGGTTGACATAGCAGAGGCAGCAGCCCAAGGAGTGAACTGCCTGAAACCAGAGTACATCGCTGACTACCTCATCCAGGTGTGCATGCCCGAGGGCGCTCTCGCCTACCCCGCAGGCAGATGGGGCAGGCCCCTCGCCTCCAACAGCCCCAGACACCTGAAGCCTCTGAAAGGGACTGCTGCTCTAGTGGTCATGTGCCTCCTCTGCCAGGAATTGTGGCCACAAGTGCCTATGCTCAGTATTTCAATCTGTGGCCTCAAATTTTAATTGCTATAACATGACTTGTTCTAGTGCTGGCAGTGGGATCTGTTGCAGGGTAGGGAGCTTGCAAAACGTATTCAAAATGTAGGTGTGCAGTGTTTGTTTTGTTATTTTGGATTTTAGAAAACTGATGAGCTGTTTCTTTCTTCTCAGAAGCTTCTTGAGCTAAACAAAGACTTGAGCTAAACCACTTTTTTTTTTTTTCCTTCTTCTTCCTGTATTGAAGGATCCACCTCCCCCAATGGAGTCTTACTGCCTGCCAGAAGCTGAATCTTACCTTCAGAATAACACAGAACTTGGAACTGGAGTATCCCAGAAAAGAAAAGCATTGGGAGAAATGAGCAGAGTCAAGCGATCCAGAATACACTGAGCAAATTCTGTGTTTTTAGTTTGTACATTTTTAAATTCATATTTATATTTTTTTCATTCCCATCACAAAAATTAAAAGCTTTGAGTTTCACTTCTAATTTGTCCTGAGATTAAAATAACTTTACAGTAACACTCATAGGAAAGATTGCTTTGGTTACCAGTAGCATCTAAAAATGTGGCAAGAACTCATCCAAAAAATACTTTGTCTCCAAAATGTCCTGACTGTCCCACTAATGATTTTGTTTAGGGACACCATTGTATAAAAATAGTTAAGAAATACTTCGTGAGATGCTTGTCACATCACTTCTCTGTGTATTGTGGGGAAAATACCAGTTGATAAGAATTCTGTTGCATTTCCCACACAGTAATGGACTTAGGTTTTACATGAATTTTTCCTCTTTTGGTATTTTCTATTGGAGGGGAAAAGCGAAACCGGACAAAAAGAACTGGCTTGTAAATTTTTGTACTAAGAGGGTGTAATAAATTATTTACATAAAACAGAGGTGCTGTTGAGGTACTGCCATTCTGAGTGCTAATGAATCTGTTCAGCAAACATAGAACCAACTCTGTTTTGACAAGAGGTGAAGTTTGTCTGACCACGCTCCCTATGTGAGTCTGTGACAGGAACTAGGGACAGGACAAAGATGTTAGTTTCCAGCAGTGGGAAATGTTCTTAGTCAGACAACCACAATATTTGACAAACTGTTTGACCTTTCAGTAACTATGGGGTCTGGGTCTCTCTATTTACTGAACTTACTGTATGTGAGTTGCACTGTGTCAGTCTGGGTAAAAGTGTTTGTGCTTATGAAATCTGAAGAGCTGTATTTAAACAGCTAGAATTGCTGCAGCCAGTTGAACAGGAAAGCACAACATCCAGTTGCACAGGACCAGTCGAGTTGTCTGGGGAAATATATGTAAGATCTTTAAACTCTTACTTAATTTACCTCTTTATTGTTTTGAAGGGGGGGGTATATTCTACTTTTATTTTCTAGCTGCTGAATACTCTGTTTTAGACAAAGTCTTTGTATCAGTATCAGTTGCAGATAGATAGAAGAAAGGAGGAGCCACAAGCATCTAAGCCCTATGCAATCTGGAGAATCTTGCTCTAGGCTGGGGAGAAGTAACCCCTTGCTGCTGGGGGGAAGGGACAAGGGACCTGAGCTGTGGGAGTCTCCAGGTGAGAGAGAGAGTAGGAAAGCAGCTTGCCTTTGTGTGCAAGGCTGTGCTTTGTCCTTCTGCTGCCTACTTTAGTGCAGTGGATGTTTTGTCAGTGATCTCTGCAACACACTGTTGGGATGACCTGAAGGAATTGTCAGGAAGGATTGAAATATGCCAATGAATGTGAGGGATTTGATTCTTTTTAAAAAGTGAAATCTGTGCCCCTACCAGTGGGGGCTTAGGCTCTGGCAAGATTGTTATGTTGAGTTGCAGCAACTACAGTTTTATCGCCTGCTTTACTTTTCTTGATCTTAACAGCTTGATGCTTTTTGCTATTTGTGGATGTCAAACATCTCTGACTTGCTCCAAGTCCACATACTGAAAATAATGCTGCTGTTAATGCCTTAAATCACATCTTGAATTAACTTTGTATTTCACTGGCAATTCTCTGTTCTACCTCTAAAATGCTGCTTTGCATTGCAGGCATTTTAAGTAGGTGTGGATATTAGTAGGTGAGACCTAAGGGTCCTGTGACTTTATTTTTTTTCTTCTTCTTCCCAGTCCTCAGAAGAAGCTGCTGTGGAAGGGTAGTGCTGCTATTCTCATTTTACAGATAAGAAACCACTCCCTGACCCACTTAGCTAAGCTTTGAAGAAGTCTTGGAGACACACAGTTCCTGCAGCTGCTGTGAATCCTGGGGGCAGGGCAGAAGGGGAGCAGCTAAAATCGGACACATACCAACCCCCAGTGGAACCAGTAAAGTGGGATCTGAGCGTTACCTGTTCTCCAGCCACCTGCTCAGCTTGCGCATGTGCGTGTGCCACAAACAGGCCACAGCATGCACTGCCCAGGCAGACATCAGCTGTAAGCCAGGCACTAGGCAGCTATGGCGAAGGAAGGAGGACAGCGAGGGAGCACTGTGGGGAACAGAGGCAGAAAGCAGCTGTTACAGCCAGAGCCGGCCCCTCTTCTGTGCTGAGCCTAGAACAATCCCCAACACCCAGCATGTGTCCATCACACTGACTGCTGCGATTGCTCAGAGTCACTGAAGAGAGGGGTGAACACAACAAAAACAAGACAAACTTGGAGGTATAAATTCAGTTGGTGCTGTTAAGATAAATTTATTTTCTTCAGCTTTCTTCACAGGAAACATCACAAAAGTGCTTTACAGAGTTTGATACCATTACTCTAACATGGGACAAAAGGACAACAACAGGTGTGTGCACTGCACAGTTAGAAGTTGTCATATGCAGAAGCCGTGATAGGTAAACCAGGGTAAAAAAATCTATTGACAAAAAAATATATATATAGTTCAGGTTTTGAACTTAAATTATGACTATAAACATATAATTATATAAATATACAGGCACCATTAGGTTCCTGTGTTAACTATGGGGGCCACACAGGGATTCTCAGAAATAGATCATATTGTACTCTACTTTGCTGAAACAGTTTCTGCTGTGCTCAGTGGGCTCCCAGCCAACCATTTTCCTAGCCAGACCGTATCATTCTTTCTTTTGCACTACAATAAGCACTCAAATGGCTTTATCTTCTTTTCTTCAGGTTAAGTCTGGTGGTGAGACATTCTGGTACATTGTTGAAAGCAAATTCAGTTTCATATTTTTTCACTTACTTAGAGATATGTCCTCTTACTATTCCTCACTCAATCATCTCTTCATTAAAAAAATAAAAATGCTTTAAGCTAGACCCTGCTGTCCGGGTGAGAGAGTTTTGTTTGAGCTAGCATGTTACCAGTCATGCAACCCTACTCCTTTTCATAGCTGAACTGTGTTGTACTGTGACCAGTGCTACTGCCTTCATTTTGCTGTATTCTGTGGGAATTAGGCTCCTGTGTAGCCTTTGAGGGTCTAGGTTTAAATTCTTCAAGGAGATCGCATTTACTTACTAAGCAATTTTGCAACAGCTGGAGCCATGTTTGTGATGCTAGAGCCCTGACCGAAGAAATACAGCATGATCAAGACTCAGGAGCTGCTTTCTAATAAGAGGTGAATAATTCAGGCACCTGACTAGAAATCCTTGGCATGGTAAAAACGTAGATGAATAAAAGAAGAAGGGAATACTCTAGGGTGAAGAAAGGTCAAATCAAGAGATTTTTGCTGGGCTTTGAGTTACAGAAAAAAAATTAGCAGAGCCAATTATCTAGAAAACACTGTCATGCCAGTTTACAAAGCCAGTTTGCCTTTTACCTAATGCCCAGATTAAAGACACTGCACAGTCAGAGAACTAGTCAGTCCTGAAGGTTACTGGGTGGTTAGTAAATAGCAGAGTAAGGATTTACAGTGGCAAGACAGGGCTTTGGTGAGTGTAGCAGCAGAGATGAATCTTTTAGAAGTGTGGGAGAGGGTACAAAGCACTACATTCAAACAACTATCAGATATTGCTGCATCTGCTGTATTCTCCCCCCACCCCCTCAAAATTAACAAAAAACCTCAGCTCCAACTTTATAAACCCCCAGCAGCCACAACTGTTTTTGACAGAATACTAGTAATGGCTGTAATAGAACACCTAACAGATGTAATTTATTTGGATGCAAAATCCAAGGTACATTCTTCTCAGCCACGTATCATTATTAGTACTGGAAAGCAGCTATTCTATATAATATAGTATTCTGATACTGAGACAATGCAGCTCTTAAGTGGTAGGCTATGCATCCTAACAGGCTCGAGTCTTCCCTTATGACACCTCCTTCGTATTTATAAACGTAGCAATACTGGTAAATGCAGTCAGCACTTAAAAGACTTAACCTTATTTACAGATGAACGATCTTTAAAGTACAAGATGAGAATGTGAAGAGATGAAACAAACCACAAAGACTAAGCCTGCCCCCCAGTGTTGCTGCACTCATCTTCATCTCAAATATTGTAATCTAATTTCAATTTCCAGTTAAATACTACAACAGGTATGTTAGACTAAGCATGGCTGAGCCCATTTGGTTGCGGGTCAGAGACCAAGTAATACGTCTGCTTCATCTCTGCCACAAACAAAGAGCAGAGTAACCCAGAAATTTAAAACAAGGTTGCTATAGGGCTTGTTCACTTGCGCTTGATTCTGGCTGTTGTATCTAGACTTCAAGTGAGAAGATCTCAAGTCAAGTTTTAATGAAACTGATCTCAAGTGACAGAAATAACTCCACTGAAACCAATGAAGTTAAGCTCTGGGAGATCAGATTCATGTATATTTTACCTGCTTCTCAATGCATTTGTTCTCTTGTATCAGCCTGTTTTTATGGTTTGAATCATTTTGTTATGGTTGTACATACTCTGAGATACAGAATAAGTTATTTGTTTTAATTAAAAAAAGGAAGCTTATAACATTTTAACTAAGAGTTTTCTGTAGGCAAATTATTTGAAATAAAGCAGACAGTTATAACTCGATGATTTCAATGCTGTAACTGAGCTAGAAAGAAAATTCAATACAGAAGACAGGAGACGAAACAGAAAAGGTCAGACTGAGTAAAAGTAAGAGCATGCCATGCTAATCACTTGTAAGAAGAGTGAATTACATCCATGAAACTGAAGACTTCAGTATATCGGATGGCAAAAGCCAATGCCCATAGAAAGTTATTAGGTTTGTCAGCACTGGGGAAGATGGTGATTGCCAGGGTAAGCTAACTAACTCTGTAAACTTGGCAATTCAGTGGCAAGTGAATGTCAACAGAAAATAAACCCAAGGCAATGAATACTGGAAAGGCTTTAAACCACTCATACATGCTCTGGTGGATTCTGAATTAGTTGTGATCTTTCAAGGGGACGATCTAGGCATCACCATGGACAGCTTGATGAAGACATCTGCTCAATGTGTAGTTGCAGTCAAGAAAGCGAATAAGATGTTAGGCTGTATTAAAGACAGAACAATATGGAAAAATATTACAGCATGTATTTCTTTTAGAGGTCCTCAATGAATATTTGCTGTTTCATCAGCACCTTAAAAAAAGTGACAGTTTAGAAAAATACAGGGAGGAAAGTGATAAGAGAATGGTAGAAGCAGCTCTTTGTAGCTGGAAAGACAGTAAGACCAAGGTAGTTTGTTAAGAGGGGAAAAAAAAATAGATGATATACATCTTAAAAGTAATTCTTCTCCCCACTATGTAACAGGATATATACCTCAAAGTCATTTTAAGCCACCTACCAATCTGTTGACCTCAATATCACTCATCATTATCATCACCATAAGTATTCCAAAAAGCCCCCTGTGTTATTCTTTAATGCTTATTATTCAGCTAGTTAAACACTTCCTCTGAAGCAACTGCAAGTTTGTTGAAATTTAAGAGTTACTTCTGACAGAGAATTGTCACAGCTGATGCACATTAACAACTGTGTCAGAGGTGCTGCAATGATAAAAATACCAGTAAAAAAAAATAGCTGCTGGGCCTCATCTCTGCCCAGTACCCACCAGAGGTCTAATTTGACTGCACGCATGCCACCATCACATTCTCTGCTTCTACTTGGAGGCCTGCTGTAAAAGCTGAGTGATGAACCTTGAAATCACCAGCAACAGCAGACAAGAGCATATTCATAAAAATTATTTCTCCATGTTCCTTCAGCTGCAGTTAACTGATAAACCAGGAGATAATAGTAAATAGGGTAATCGCCTCTTCTGTATCTGTATTCCTTCCTCTCCTACCTATCCCTCTGCTTACCCCTCTCAGCTCTATCTTCTGATCATTTCTTTCCTTTATCTGTTTCACAGAAACCTCTCCATGGACAACCATTTCCCTTTGTTTTATTCCCATCATCTTTTTCCTCCACAGCCTGCCTTAATACCAGATTTTAAAAGTTTTGAAGTTAAGATTACCCTCTCTCCCATATTTCCATTGTACCTGCATGCTACTTCAACTTAAATATGGGAAAGGATAAAGAGTAGGACAAATGCGCATTTAAGCGTGGAGAGAGGAAGAAAACCACATTCCTACTACAAAACACCACTTAGTATCCTGACACAAATATGTATTTCAAGAGTGAACGTTTCTAGTTCACATAATCTGAACAAACTTTAGAATAGCCACATTATAAGAGATGGCCATCAACTGTGAGCAGGATTTTATTTCAGTCATGGGGTTTACAAAATATAGCAATATTGATTTTAATGTATTCCATGTAAAAACAAAAAGCCTCATATTAATATACCATTTGGGTTGCACAGATAATTAGGGAGAGGAAATACCAGTTAGAGTGCTCAGCCTGAACTTTTTCCTTACCCATACATACTAAAATAAGTCTAATTACATAACACTTAAATAGAACATATATTACATTCTGTAGAAATAAGCCTTTCCCAAAATAGTATTAAAATACTGTAATGCAAGCTAATATAAAGATCTTTGAATAAAGATTTTTTAGTCCTCTAGCACCTTCCATCAGCCCCCAGCCCTTGACAAAGAACAGCTTTGGCCTCACAACACCCCTGTGAGGTAGGTTGTTGGGTTTTTTTGGTACAGCTGCGGAAACTGAGGCAAAGTGAAACTAAATTACTTGAAGTTAACACAGCAGCTCAGTGGAAAACCAAGGCCAAATGCCACTCTCTTGGTCCTATGCTCTTGCTACAAAATGGGCTTGCTTCTTTTCAGTGCACGCAGTTGTTTCAGATGATACTTTCCGTTCCAGTATTCCAGATGCACTACTTTTTCTGGCGATTCATTAATACTGTGATACATTTTTAATATTTGTATTCTGGCTAAGCAGCCCATTGAACTTCATTAACCTTGCTATATCAACATATATTCTAAGCAACTGAACATAAAACCACAATATACGTACCATTAGAAGATGCTTCACAAATAAAGGAAATGTCTTCATAGCAATTTGAATCAGTGTCTCAGCTTTTTATCATGCAGAAATTAAAAAGAGTTTTCTTAAATATGGAACAAGTTACTTCCTAATAAGATTGCTGAACTATCTTGGAATTTGTCCTTTCTCGGTTCTCTCTTTAGGCAACTGGTTAGACAGCTTTGTACCAATGCAAAATTCTACCTTCTCTCCGGACAGGTTTTCCCAATTATTTTCTTTAAAGGGAAAAAATAAAATGGGACGCCTTCCCCAAGTACTGAACTTCAAATGCTTTTGCCGATTTAAAGTCAGATGGATCTGTCACTTGTGAAAGCAGTGCTTACCCACACAGCACTTCTCCTATCCAACCACTTACTTACACGCCACTCCCTACCTCAGGCTATGCATTTAATACTATCATTTAGAAAACAGCCTTCCTAATCCCTCTCTTCTTATACCTCCTGTGTTTTATTTGCATAATTTCCACTCTCCCTAATTTAAAAAAAAAAAAAAAAACCAACAACAAAAAAACCCCCAAACTTCCTTCCTGTTTTATTTCACTTCAAACAGAACATGGTGTTATGACTTATCCGAATCAGTATTAGACTTCTCAGTTCTGTTTTCTGCTGTCATTCCTTCTTCCATCTGCAAGAGCTTGCAGGTTCTCATATTAACCTCAATACAGACAAGCTGACTTTTTAACTTTTTCTGAAGAGTTTACCAGCAAATATATGTCAGATTTCCTCCCCCTTTGTACATACCTAATTTATATATCTGAAAGTTAAATACGGATGTTATTATTTTCTTATATTCCCAGATAAAGCCCCTATTTACCATTAAAACCAATTTGTGAAATTAAAAGCTGAAAATGGAGAGGGACAATTTGGGAACTAAATTACAGTCAGGCGACGAAACCTGGATTGTGGCTATTCATAAAGATTTTTAAGTACTCACAGTTTTGGTAAAATTTAGTTTCTTGGGCCTCTGATACAAATTGGTCATGTAAAATATGAGGTATTCATTTCTCTGACCATGTCAATATTGGAAAGAATAATATTACTACCTTGTAAATAAGCACCTTTTTAGCACATGAAGCCCTATTAGTCTAGAAAAGAATCATCTGCTCCATTTTAGTTACAGTATTTGACAGAAAACCACAAGCAAGTTTAAAACTGCTCAACCAGGCTGAAATTAGAAAGACAAAAAGATACAACTATTGCAAAAGCTCAGATAAGCAAACTCCAAGATGTGCAGCCCTATCGAATTTATATTGTGTTTACTTGACCTACACAGCACAGGTGTCTCAGCCACATTGTCATGAAAGTTTCCAAGAGCCACCAGATGCAGTCAAATACCAAAAACCCTAGTCCCTGTGGTGTCAGGTCTCTAACACAATTTGTACCATTAAAAATTCATCTATTCGTAAGTTTTATAAGAGAGTTACTTTGGACATGACTGGTAAAGCTAGCTACAAAGACAAAACTGAAGTAGCAGGAGACAGTCACTTTTAGTTGTCAATTCCTCTTCATTTGTGAATAAGATTAAACATGACACAGCTAAACTGGGGAGGGGTGGCGGGGACAAAACTAACCCTCTCCTACATTTATCATCAGCTCAAGTAAATACAGATGCCAGATTCCTACAGCAGGCATTTGGAAAGTCCAACTTTATTAAAATTATCTAGTTTTTGGCATTCTAACATTCCTTAAATACAGACTATATCACTGAGAACCACAAATCCAAACTGTTCCTTTCCCATTAAGTACTGGACATTTAAATGTTCTACTAGCAAGTCGGTAACTTTATGGCTGTGTTTTTATTTTAAGCCAGAGAAAGTAAAATGGAACCTTTAAATTGGAAATTAATAACTAACCCACCATAAAAGCATGTTACAGGTTAGGAAGTTCCTGAAGCAGCACACAACTGCATTTTACTGACTGGTATCAAGAATCTCATGTCTACAACTGACGATCCTTCATTTACGGAATGAGCCTTCAACAAGCATTTTGAAGGAATGAAATGGACATTCTTAGCATGCCTCAAATGAATGCAACAACAAACCAGATAAAGTTGGACTTCAGAGTCTGAAAAGCATACTGAGCTTCCACAGAGGACTGCCTTCAAAATTTCAGGCATGCAGAACAATTAATTGTTACAAGGAAGATACTGACAACTGGCATGTTGATAGTTGCTGGCAGTGATATTTAACACAAGAAACACTTTAAAATAGTTTAACATTCTGTACTATGGAAATCTGCTGCATTTCTGATTTTTTTCCTTTATGCCTCCCAAAAGAACCTGGAATGATACGCTTAAGAAAAGCCCCCAAAATAACACCTCTAGTTATCAGCAGCTGATGGATTCCGGTGACAGCAACCATCCAGAGCTTTTTTGTTTTGGTGGGTTTCTTTCCCCCATTCTTTAATTTAGCAGAGCTACTTTCAAGTCAAAAGCAAATCACAGCTTCATTCATACTCAATTCACAATCTCAAACCAGTCCTATATGGTGGGAGTAAGACAACACTCTGACGGAACTAAACTACATATAAATAAAAGTCATATTAAAATGCACTGCTATATGCTCTTAAACATAGCCCACCTGACCATAAGGCTGACTACCCACTCCATGGCCTGTCCCCTAAAATACCCAAATGCTCTGCGTTTCCTCACCTGTTGTACAGTCATAAGCTAGAACTAAAGGTAAAGATTCATTAGAGACTCCAGAATCCATGTATATTTCCATTTTATTTGATTTGAAACTGTTACAGGGTTTTATTGAACTGCCAGAACTCATGCCCAAAACCTCAAATAAAGACGGTACAATGGACAGTCTCATCTACCCTTCATACAGTAGACTAAAACTTGATTCATGTGCATTGGTGATCTCAATCGCTTTAGAGCATCAGGAAAAGTGTTTTAAGATTTCACGTTTCTACCACATCAAGCGACATGTCCATTTACCATGAATTCCACAGAAATCTTTAGTGACAAATCAACAGTTTTGCTGGCAACAATGTATTTTCAATACATTGAAATGTACATTGAAAATGTATGGCTCGGAGTCCAAGGGATTGGGATCAGTCTTTCAGTGGGGTTTTGTTTCCAAATGAAGTCTCCAACTTTAAGAATAGTCTCTTGAGCCCTCTCTTTAATAGCAGCTTCTAGCAGAAGTTTTAGAGACAGTTAACTCTGCAAGGGCAAGGCCAGTTTTAGTCTGGGCACAAAAGGACCAGGTGAAACCCCAGCCCCACTGAAGTCAACAGCAAAATTCCCATTGGCCTCAGAGAAGTAGATTTAAAGCGAGTCAGCAGTTAGTCAAAGGGAACCCAACTAGGCGATTCCTGCACTATCCTCATCTTCTGCACATAGACAGTACTCCCACACATGTAAGCAAGTTTTGTTTTGTTCCCTTGTTTTTCTTGCCATTGGCAACTCTTAAAGATGTTGGGTCTATTTTTTGGCATTTACTCTGAGAAACCTCAACACCGGAGCACGCCACTATTGTACTTCATTTTGCTTCTGATGTAAGAATTCAGAGAAGAGAAAAACAGTTACAGCAGGACACTTTTGGTACTTGACAGGTTTCGATCATCAAATCAGAGTTACGGGCAATGTCCTATATTCTTAGTGTATCAGTGCCATTTTGCCTACTTCCACTAAATTAAGTCAGAGATGATGACAACTTAAAGAAGTCACTGCCTACTATTATTACTGACTTTGAATAAACACCATTTATGAGTTTTACTTAGAGGATTTCTGCCTCAAAAGCCTGCACGCTTCACAGAAGTAGCCAAACAAATAAGGCTTACCAGCTTTAGTTATCCCTCTGCATACTAAGTTATTTTGGTTATCAAGTAACCATTACCCTTCAACAAACAAATAACTATTTTTAATAGAGGAGAAATTGTTATCTAGTATCGCTACTGCCACGTATCTCATTTTTAAAAGACAATTCTGAAGACTGTAGTTGGAGTCTGGATACCTCTGTGTCAAATCAAAACTCTTAAGTCTTAGTGCTTTAGGGTGAGAAAGACAAACCTCATGACGAAAAACAAAGTAAACCCTATTTCACTACAACATCTCATCATTATTTAAATATACTGCAATTTAATACCAGAAACAAGGCAGGCATTTTTTTGTGGAGAACAGGAAAAAAAAAAAAAAAAGCTTAAACAGACAACTGTGAAAGCGCCTAATGCAAACAGACCATTCAAACCCATCATTCCTCAAATCTGATACTGAATGAGTTTTAATTTGTTTTGCAGTTACTTCAGTACAGCTATCTAAAAAGGTAAACAAACTACAGCTCTGTTATACTTGGATAGTATGAGTGGTATGGTATGCTCCAGAAGTCTCTAGTAGGCTATGGCTACACATGACAGGATTCCTCAGAAGGGGAACAGAATAGGTTTGTCATTAAGGTCACTTAAATCTTTGTTATAGCAAATTGGAACCAAATGGCTGACTTCTGCAGGATTTCTGACAGGAATCCAGTAGAGCTGGTTTCAAGTTTCAGATGGCCACTAAAACAGCTGTAACCTTCTCTTCCAGAAGTTGTGATCCACATGGTGTCCACAATGAGTGCAGCAAGTCTGAGGTAGTCAACCTTTACGAAGGCTCAGTATCTGAACATAAAAAGATTTTGAAATGACCACTGGCTGTAGGTATCTTTCTGAGCAATTAAAGAACACTGATGACTCTTGTTCAATCATTTACATTAATTTGCCCCATATCCAATGGAGAAGTTGTAACATATTATGCTTCCATAGTGCAGGAGAACCAATCACTTACGTCAAAGTAGTCTGCACTTGCTGCAGTAGATCCAGCAGAAATAAGGTGGCATGTTCATCATAGCCGTTAGCTGTAGTTTAGTTACCTTAGTAGAAGGGTTACCAAAAAAGCATTCCTTAATTGTAATGTGTATGCAGCTCTACTGATCCCCAAGCACAGCATACTGGTTGTCTAGCTGAAGTTTAAGTGCCTGGTTTTTTGAGACCTCATCCCTACCTCTAGTTTTGTGTTTTACTACTTCAAAGCTCTTCTCCATTTCTTTATCCCTAAGGGAAAATAAATGTAATCAGTAAATATCTTATCACTAGCTTATGAATTGTGAATTTCTAGTCGATTTCCACCCCATCCCAACAAAAACATTATGAACACAGAACTCTAAGGTCTAGAGTTTTAACAAAACAGCCAAACATTCCCAAGCAAATCCTGTAAAACATTATCTCCAGAATCAAGCTCATCACCCAGTACAATTCAGATTACATTCTAAATTTCAATATTAACACTCTCAAAAGTAAATTTAAGTGCATTTATGAAAAATAGGTTTTAGAAAGCAGAAGTGCATTTCTAGAATGCTCACTCAGAATTTCATCTTAGCTTCATTTGCACCGTTCAAACCCTAAAGCATCAATGACAGCATGTCTCATTTGCCAAGCGACAAAGCCACACCAAAAAAACCAGAAGAAACAAAGCTTCTGCTAAGCTGTATTTGTCAATAACACAGCAAGCAGGGGGAAAAAAAAAAGAAAACAAAAACAACAAAAAAAACCCCACCACCCCACCCCCCCCCAAAAAAAAAAACAAACACAAAAAACCCCCCAAAAACCCCAAGTGAATTAGGTATTGGCCCAGCTATCTCTTCTGTAGGGAATGAGGTTATGGAAAGATCAGGACTCAAAAGCAGGGCGAGACTCAAGTCTTCAGCACCACAAAATACAAAACACTTCATCAAAATTGGGGGGGGGCTCATCATTGTAAACCACAGCTCAGACAGCAAGTTTATTGATTTATATTTGTATTAAACCCCATTCCTCCATTTAAGTTACCTTCACCTCTCTAATGAGAAGGCAGTGTGCTCAAGACATCCTACTCATGTCTACTGACAGTAATAACACAGAGCCTCACCATGGCTAGTATCTCAGGGAACCAGATGCTGTCAAGAGCAGAAATATTCTGCTTCAGGGAAATCCTTTAGCAAGTCAAAGATAAGGTAACTGGCAGTCTTGTTTGGCTATCTCACTGGGCTATGTCCTATGAAAGTTATTTCACGGGAAGCCCTTCCTAGAGTTGGAAAATACACTTAAGACCTCTCCCGTATCTCTTTGCCAAACAGAATTTCTTAGTCATTTCTTTCCTCTGTGGAAAGATTCAGGCTTAAGCCCTAAAACAAAATAAGGACTTAAGAGAAGGCAGTTAAAATAAGACTCTCAGGGAATTAATGGAATGTACTTACTTTCGACTGTCTACAAGCTTGGCGGTGGACTGCAGTGACGGAAACTGCGTATCACTATAGATTTCTGGTGGTCCTTGCTGTGCTCTCCGTGGCCTGCCGCCCTCCCTGGCACCAGGCGGCCTGTATACACCACCAGTCTGAACTGGTTCGGGGGTTTCTGTAACTAGTTTTAAGAACAAGATTTAGACAAGAGAGTAAGTTTGCATTCATAGCTGGGAAAAAAAAAAAACACAAATAAAAAAAAGAAAATAATCTTACAAGTATGTTTTTGCACCTTTTAAAGCTCTGGAAGCAAATATTTTAGACAAGGCAGAAAATCAGGTGTCACCTAATTTAACCTATACTTAGTAGTCATATTAAAATGTGGCTCCAGTGTATTGCCTCACAAAGTTCAGGGAATCAAAACCACTGATGAGGACTTCATGTTTCTTACTTGCAATTTATTAGCAGTTTATATTTAAAACTAGAGATTTAAACACATAATTATATATTTGCCAAATCTTACTTAAAGCACCTCTCCAGACGCAGAAGAGAATATCCAAATAGTTTGTATTTAAGGTAACAATCTACAATGAAATAACACTGATAACTTTACCTCCTTGCCTGTACAAACAAGAAAAAACACAGCAAGCCAGTTTTCAAGGAATTTCTCAATGGAAGAGAGTAGTCTGAACTCGGATCATGGCTAAGAAGTTCATCTCTGCTGATGCTAATAAATTGTATTTAATCAAAACTAAAGTCCTATCCCAGTTAAAGAATCAATTTTGCAATGTCATGTTCTCTGTACCCTAGAACTGATTTGAAAAGCATACTACTAACCATGGAACCCTACTCAAGAACTGCCATATTAGACATCAGATATTGGCTGAACATCCACTTAATTGTCAAAGCAATATTTTTAGATCAACAGAAATGCTTCCAACAGATATTTTGCAGATTACAAAGTAGAGGGATCTCCTTCAAAGATGGAATGCTTCCTGCTTTCAAAGTCGGAAATAAAACCCCTCCATTCGTGTTTATTTAAAGTATCTGACAGTACTATCAATTCAGTTCCTCAGATCCCTTCACAGGAAAACTTCCTGATTTGCTAGTACGTCAAACAAGCCATTAGTATGTTAGAAGGTGCCTGAATAGGAACTGCTCCTTGAGCTCTACCCTCTGAGCAGCTTAATTCAACCTGATATGCTTCCGATTGGAAAAAGCAACAACTCTGAGTTAAATTTACCAATTGGTTCAACGACAGGTGCTGGTGCAGGAGCTGACTTGTTCCAAGGACCAGATGATCTGTCTACACCACCACCAGTCTCCTCCCAGTTGTCACCAGGTTCTTCTCTTTTTTCACTTTCATCATCTTCTTTTTCACTATAAAAGAGAAATGCTAAGTAGCATTTTACAAACAGAGGTTTAAGATTTGCCAGAGATTACACAATCACCATAGACAAGACTTCATGGCTACTGTACTGAAGATACTAGATTTAACCAGGCTACATTAGTTCTGTAACCACTGTATTAGTACTTCAATCTGAACAATTTTTGGCACACTGCTACATTTAACTTGGCAACTGAGAAGGAAAAAAGTTCTTAAAAAAAAAAAAAAGGACAAATTTAAACTATACTAAGTGATCAAATAAATTGATTTCTTATTTTGAGCTTAAAGACTTTTTTCTTACTAAGACAGTCATGCATTTGGAAGTGATGAGAAGACAAAGCAGGAAAGGGCTACAAGTCCAGCTTCCATAAAATGCTTTAGTCAAGAGGAAGAAATTGTGGAAAAGTAATGACAGAAAGMAAGTCCTGAGCTCCCTTTCCCTATAACCACAACCACCTGAGAAACACTCTTATATTACCCATACAAATATAATCTACAAACCAACTCAGATTTTTTTTTTTAAAGCAGGCAATCAAAAAATACAGAGAGAAAAATATGCCATTTTTTAAAGATAAATCCTATGCAAAAGCCTGACTGTATTTTATTTAGACTATTTTATTTTGCATAGAAATAGTCAGAGACTCAAAATAATTTGCTAGACAAAGCTGCTACAGAAAGCTGTGTGGTATAATGGGACATATGTGGAGGGTGAGGCTGTTAAAAAAGCCAAGACATCAATCTGAACAGCAGCAGCAAAGTGTGAATACAGAAGTTTATAATACATCAAATCCTACTAATCATGATCGGATAAGCTTTCCGTACAAGCAATAATCAGAGAACAGTTAAAAACACCTATCATTTCTGAAAATTAAACGGCCTTTCACTGTTCATCCAAACACAGTAACAATCACAGTAAGCTGGACCAAGGGCCTAAACACATCGCTACCCTATTTTAAACTACAGTCAAAAGCAGATGCCTACAGACTAGCTAGAACAAAGTATACATAACATCCTACTCCCACCCCCGCCAGATACTTCGTGTCTTGTTTTCAGCAAGGAGATCTCCAGAGCTGGATAATTTATAACCTCCAGTGGGTTTTTCTTCCATTTACTTCTCCACTCTCCCCTTGAATCCACTGCGTGGTTACAAAATCCTGTGGCAGAAACTTCCACATGCCTGAAAATCTGCCACAGCATCAAAAGCATTCAGAAAGCCGGCCTTTGTCTGGAAAACCAAAGTACTCGCTTTTCAATCAAACAGTACTAGTAGTCAGCGAAGCAGCAGCCCACTTGTTACTTGTCCATTCAGACATGTGATTATCCGCTGTGACACTTCAATGGTATGGAGAGCTTGTGGACCAAATATGTGCAAATGGCCTAAAAGGACTAGTTAACTGAAAGGGGCTGGGAAGTGTTAAAAAAATAAATAAAGAATATGTAAGACCTGCTCAAACAGTGAAGAAAGCATCTATTGCACTGGTTACAGATAAGATGATTTTAAGATGGCATTATTCTGAACATCATCAATACCTAGAAAATGACGACTATGTGACATTCTCAGTCTAAGACTGAGGTCATAAAAATCCTTTTTCTGACCTGATGGAACATTTTTCTTAACCAGGACAGACTTAAGTAGACTTACTTTGGACCAGACTACAGGAACAATCTAATGAAAAAGCAAACAAAGAATCTTGGATGAGACTCCTAAACGCAGTCCTGTGGGATCTTGTCATGGGACACGAGTTTTACCAACTATATTTTCGGGTTTTTTTGAAATAAAAATGCAATGGTTCAGGAATTCACTCCCCAAACTGAGATGCTGAATAGATTGAGTCAGATACCCTTACAGCAGTCAAATGATTCAGTGGGAATTACTATCCCGCACTCCTCTCAGAGAAATTCCTACTTTACTGTCTTTATGGAGGGGAATGTTAAGCATTTGTAATAAAAATCTGAGTCCCAACCAAAACAGATAGACCTAGCGCATCAGCAGAGATTTAGAAAACAAAGAGAACATCGTCAAACCTAAGTTACCCTGCAGCAAATTTCTACACTAGCAGAAACACATCAAACCTCTATTTAATTGGACTCCATGGAGGCAGCTCTGAAGAATGAACATACTTTTTAGACACAGGTAATGATTATACCACAGAGAAAAAAAGAAAAAAAGTAGTACCTTATTTGCATGGACTGAACTCTAAGACCACTATAATCAATTTCTTCCTTTTGCTCAAACTCCTTCCAATCATCCTCTTCCTGTAAGACGAGAAAAAAAGTTGTTACCTTCTTTACACTGGAAGTAGAAAAGAAGAATGTAACTAAGATAATACAAAGAAAACTAAGGGTGAAGGTGCAGTTCCATGGGAAACTGATCTGTGTGCACCACTGCCAACAGGGGAAAGGATTCCACTCCCTCCTCCCCTAACTTATTACGTGTCACCTAGGATGCACTTGCGAGCTGACTTTAACTCACTAGAACAGCTAAGAAATGCCCCAGCAAGACAGTCATTCAAGTGAAAGAAAACCACATCATCTCAGGAAAAATCCAGCGGGAAGTCAAGGGACAACACAAAGTAGGGAACAGGACCGTGCAGTCAAGACCAGGGAAATACAAGGGCAAGACCTCTCCCTTTTACTAACAGGAAGCTTTTATGACAGCTTGAACGCACATGAAGCTTTAGATTTACTTTTCCATCACCTATTTCATGAGCCAAACAGTAAAGAACATTTGGAATAGCTTACAGTGGATTTATGACAAAGATTAATATTTGTACATTTGACTTTTTCACATTCACAACCACATTTACAGCCTTTCCCGTTTTCTTAATAATGTTTTTATAATAGTAAAAAGGTCAGCTTCAAAACCACAGCAATCTTAGTACACAAAAATAGTAGAATACTAGTCTTTAGAGAGCACCACTTTAAGGTTTTAAAACAGGAGTTTGATTACGTGTTTGGGGAAAGAGGGACCCACCTAAGTGGAGCCAATTTTGTCCTACTGTGTAATCAGCAGATTCTGGGTTTATTAAGGTAGGCCAGAAATGGACCAGAACAGAAGAGCAGTCCTCCCATGTTCCTAGTCACAGCTTTAAGACACACACAGCCTAATTAGTAGTTTACATAATTCCTACACTCTATGCGAAATGCAGTTATATTACTTTAAATATGAAGACCTTGCAAGCAAGGTCTACCAATGGTATAGCCCCCTTTCTGCTGAACAGCTGGGAATACAGCTTCTTTTAAGAGCCCTGTCCTAGGATCTTCTACCTTATCAACCTCTAGCATGAAAACTTTGACCTGCTTTAAAGTAACAGCAGAAGTAGAAAGTGACCTCATGTTATTGCACTGTCTGCTGAAGAGAAAGTCTTTTGGAAGAGCATCTACAGCTCTAAAATCTTTTAGATTTCTTATATACCCATCTCCATGGAAACATCACAGTTTCCAAACTAACGTACCTTTCACATTTAATGATCTTTATTTCTAATCCAAGTACAAGCTTCAGTCAAAACCAGATTTTATTTTACAAGCAAATGAGCAGCTGAAAGATTACCACTGACCTTGGTCTACTTTGAAAGCTACTGCAAGTGTCAAGCTCCCCAAGTTAAACAACACTAGGAAATAGCAGACTATTTCTTAAAATTCATTTTAAAATATACAGCGTGGCCAGTTGTAAGGCACTAACTCAACTACGAGCACTTAAGCTTCTCTTGCATTCTCATCATTTCACTGTAATACGGTACAAAAAAACTACTGGCAGTAAAAGCCTTCCTGGCAGAAAGGCAAGGAGCTCGGTGTACTTTGCAGAGCCAGGGGGATCTTATCGCCAAGGTCCACAGGCCACACGCCACAAACCCAGGTGGCCTACGGCTGGCACCTGATGCAAATCCCCAGTTCCGGCCGCTACCTTGCGCCAAGACCCAGAAACGAGGGAGGGCTGGGCAAAACGGAAGCCGCAGACCAGGAACCGGCCCCGCTTTCCCCCCAACACGCGGACACACGGCGCGTTTCGAGGCCGGGAGTCCGCCCGGGCCGGAGCCCGCCGGGTTTCCCTCCCGGCAACAGCGCCTGCCCGACGGCTCCAGCCCGCTGCCGCCCCGCTCCGGGGCAGGGCCAGCCAGGCAGCCCCGCGAGGCCCCGTGCCGCCAAGGGCGCCCGCATGGCCGGGCGGCGCCGCTCCCCCGGGCCGGCGGCGGCGTCGCCCCCTGCCGGCAGGAAGGCGCCGCCCGGGCCGGCGGAGGAAGCCGTGACCCTTCCCCCACCGCCGCCCCGACGGAGCGGCCCCGCTTCCCCCCCGCCTCCCGGCCGCACCTTGGTCGCCGTCTTGGCGGAGCCTGCGTTGGAGGCGGCGGCCCCGGAGCCGCTGCCGTCAGCCGGGCGGGTTCCCCCGGCCGCCGCGGCCGCCCCCGCGGCGTTAGAGGCGGCGTTGGTGACGCTGGAGGCGGCGGCGGCGGCCCCTCGGCTGCTCTTCTCCTTCCGCTTCTTCTTGTCCCGCTTGGCGAAGAAGTCGTCGAGGCTCCTCTCCTCGGTCTCCGCCATGGCGGCGGCTCCGGCTGGCGGCGGCGGCGGCGGCCGGGCCCTGAGCGCGGCAGCCGCCTCCAACGGCGGGGCGGGGGGGGGAAGAGAGGGCAGCGGCGGCCCGGACCAACAGGTGAGCCCCGCGCAGCGGCCGCGCGGCCTCCCGCCCCTCGCCGAGGGGAGCGAGCGCGGCCGCCTAACGGCTGCGGCTGGCCGGGCCCGCGCGAGCCCGCCCGACGCCCGGCGGGAGGAGGCTTCCGCGCTCCACGTTGGTGGCCGCCGCTTGACACGGCCCGAAAGAGAGGAGGGGGGGAGGTGGCCCGCCGCGGGGCTGGGCTGAGGAGAAAGAGGGCGGAGCCTTCCGGCTGTGCCCCCTCTCGCGCATGCGCCGCAGCGCCCCGGCCAATGAGCGGCCGGGAAGGACGTGCCTGCCGGCCAGTCAGAAGTCTCCAGGGGCAAGCTGCTGACGTCGCGACGTGAGAATGCGTGACGGGCGGGGAGGCGGTGGCGCGGCTGGGGATTGGCCGAGCCGGGCGGGGGGGGGGGCGAGGTGCACGGGGGGGTTCGGTTGAGCGGGGCGGCGCGTGCGCGCTGAGGCCGGGCTCGCGGGGCGGGGCGGGGCGCTGCCAGCGCGTGGGGCAGCCCGGCGCTACCGGCGCGTGCGCTCGGAGGGCGTTGACCCCGCGCGAGTCGGCCTCACCCACTTCCGCCTTCTCCTGAGGAGAGCCGGTGCTTCTGAGGGGACCCGTGTGTGGGACCGGCCGGGCAGGGCTCACAGGTGGACCGTGACCGGCTGGGCCTCCTCGGGAGACCGTTGGCTGCTTCCCGCGTCGGGGGCAGGCCCTTCCTGTCAGGGCCCGCTGCGGAGTGAAAGAGGGACAGGAACGGGAGCCCAAGGGGGATGTCCCCACAGAGCGCTGCGAGAGCCGCTTCCGAGGAGGCTGAGAGAGCTGCTGGAGCGGACCCTGCCCTCAGCCAGTCCTACCGGCTCAGGGTGCCTCTCAGCCTGCCAAGCGGCGGCTCGGTTTGTGCCCTGCTCCCCACCGTTGAGGTGAATTGGCGTTCACTCGTAGCGTGGACTGAGATGACTAAGGCTCAGCCTCCCCGCACCCTAGAGAGGGCCGTAAAGGATGCAAGGAAGTAATTTAGCTTTCGTCTTGGAAATGGTGTGGTTAAGTGAGTAAGACATTATACCACGCTGACTAGGATGTCCGGATGTGTGGGCGTGAACTTCCTAGCTGCTTTCCTGACTCGTAGTGAAGCCTAGGGAATATCTGTTGGAAAACAAACTTCACAGTGGGTGTCTGCAGATTGTCGCCACTAGCTTTGGGTACTGTAGTGACCTTTAGCTCTGGAAAAAAACATGGGTGTTTAAGAAGTTCACCGTGGCTTCAAAATGCGTTGTCGAAAGTTTTGAGGCAGGACATTTTGAAAAACAGCCTCAGACTGTCATGAGTCATAAATAATTACATGAAACATTGTTTCTGATGACTGACTTTGTTGGTCAGCCATCAAAAAGAGATAGATGTTCCTACTGCTAAAGTGTGAGCCCGAACGAGAATTGCCTGTCAAATAAGCATTGGTTTGTATTACAGTAATATAAAAGTAAGCATGTCTGTATTCTTGATTTATTTAGTATCATTTTATGCTTTGTGATATTTTCTCTTGAAATCATTACATATGTGTGTATATATTAACATATAAATGAAAAGGTTTTTTGAACTTTGGAGAGTGTTTGACAGTCTCTTTAATTTGTGTCCATGAAAATACTGTTATTTAGTGTGTTCCATCCATGATTCTCAGCTTGTTTGAAAAAACAGGGGAGGTGCCATTGTCATATTGCAGAAAGAGGTTTAATACTCTATGTCTTTGTGAAGCGTTTTGGAGCTGTAACTGAATCACTGTAGTCGAGTATTCTGCTTTCAGGAGATTTGTTACAATCCTCTTTTTACATCTGTCATGCTGCGTTGTCCCTATATTTCTCTACTACCATTGACATTCTGTGCACTTACGGGATTCGATCCTGCACACAGCAGGCCCTGAGAACTAAAAATTGCACACATAACAGTTCATCTGATAACACTGAGAATGCCGTGTGATCAACACCACTTTCTATTTTGTCATAGGAATAATTACTGAAGTAGAAAGCAAATTTGGTAGCTAAGTCTCATTTTCTGTGCCTCCTTGGTGTACCTGGGCTCCCCCCCACTACTGCTGTCCCCTTCGGTTGATAGAAGGTCACATGGAAGATGTGACACAGGACAGCTCGGTGTGGAAGAGTGTTTGGCGTTCCTTTTGTCAAAGCGCTGCCCAGGAAGCTGCCGTACCTCCGCACTGCACCGTGCCATAATTTGCAGGCTCAGCACTGATAATAATATGCAACTAAGCAGACAATTTGTATCCCTCAGCTTTTGTGGTAGATAAGCTAATACTGGCCACTAAGTACAGTGCTGTGTCTGATTCTAAGCTACACTTTTTTTGAATTTCAGCAGCTGGTAAAATATTTTCATTGCATTACTTATGGATAGCTCCTAGTATCAGGCTGAAGAATGCGTCACTTGTCCCTTGCAAACACAGTGCTGTAAGGCTGGAATGACCAACTCTGGATCAGAAACTTAATACCTGTCAGGAGCAGAGTACCAAGAAACATTTCAGCTGTTAAATCTGGAACAGACTTAGTAGAAACCGTGGAAAATAGCAGCAACATTTTAGGCATCGGAAGGCTTAGATCCAGATTTAAAGACATGTCTCAGCTGGCACTTTAAAGGAAGTATTAGTTATGCAGTTATGCTTGGATTTGCCTCCCACCTCTGGTTTTATTTTTATGTAAAATTGTGAAAACGTGCTGATGCACAGCATTTGTAGTTCTCTGCGAATGCATTGTGTTAGCTTTTATGGTTAAGATTGTTGCTGTATAAAATGTTAGATGCAGAAAAAAAAGGTCAGTATTTCTGTTTTTTCTTTTCCTTTTCCTCTCTCAGTACTTACGCAGAGGACATTTGGCTGAAGAATGGCTCGCAGGCATGGACTGGCAGAAGTAATGTTTGTAATGCAAGGAATATATCCAGAATGCCACATTGCCATGAGGGGAGCACGACCTCAGCAGACAGCTTTCTACTGCATCTCTACTGTATATCGCTGACCTGTGTGACCAGCCTTTGGCAAGACACAGTGCTTTGAACGCCTCTGCTCAGGTACAGATTTACCCTGAGGACTCTGAGGACTTTGTCTCTTTCCTCCCCCACATTAGCTGTACACGCTGCAGCTTGCCTGTCGTGGCATACGGTGGTGCCTGTCCACCTCTCGTCTCCATCCTGTAGCTATGATGGGTCTTGCCATGATGCTGTTCCCTGTGCATCTTGGTGCATTTTGTAAAGATTGAGGAATGGAGCACTACTGCATGTAGGGGAAGTGATGCAGCAGCCACTATTCATGTGGAGAAACTGAAGAAAGGAAAGCCAAAGTGGTTTTTTGTGGGTGATGAAGGAGTTAGGAGCAGACTTCCATTTCCAGTCACCCACTGTTTTTTCTTACCCTTACTTCTTCGTACCTAATTATCTCCATTCTGTGACACCAAGGTGATAGCACTGCAAACTGCTTTGACATTTGCAGAGCACAAGCAGAAGAACACTTCATTTGATAGCTCTTAGGCGGACGCCTGCTTAAGGAAATTGGAGAAGGTGCCCTTAGGTGCAGAGCAGCTTGCAGAAGAGTTCTGGTGGAGTCCTCACCACAGCATGGGCCCCAGTTCTCTTTAGGAGCTTAACCTTCCTATCAGCTTTGGGGCACTAAGAGTTTGCTGTAATTTCAGACCTCTACAGCCAGAAGAGAGAAGTGTTACCATGCCCGTTTCTCCACCAGTAATTGCCATCTGAAAGCAGGCAGTGGTGGCAGCAGTGCATGGTGTTTTGTTGAAGTATTAAATTTTACGCAATGCCAGCTTGAAGTCACCTTAAAAATAATCTTTTAACCGTAGAATCAGTATGATAATGCTTATGCTAAAATGTAAACAGTAGGATGATAGGCTAGAGTACCAGTTCCTAGCTGGTGTGGTATGCTGCTACTCAGTGTGAAATCTGAAATGAAGCATGGGCTAGCGTAGGGCTGGCACCCTCTGCTTCCCACGAGGATCCAGCAGCGTGTGTTAAAGTCGTGGCGCAGCAGAAGCTGTGCCTGGCTGAGCAGCAGGAGGATAAGTACGCATATGGTTTGACGGTACAGCTAATCCAACCTAGTGACCAGCTATCACCAAGGGGGGCAGCCGTGCTTTACAGCCCTGAGTAGTCTCTCTCCCCCTCCCATCCCTGTGCTGCTACTGGTACATGTCTGACCCTGCAGTGGCCTGATTCAGGGAGCTGAGTGGCAGGAAAGTTTCCCTGCATTTTGCAGGCCTCATTTTCTGCTGATTTTGCTTCCTGAACTGTCTCCTGAGACATCAGACAGGTGTTGGTGCTAACACAAGACAGCATGATGGGAACGCATAGCAAGTGAGGGGGAGTAGAAATGTCCTTTTATGCAGCAGCTGGCTGTTAGATTGTATTATCTCTACTCTCTGACTGCATCCCGAGTCTTCGTAACAGCAAATGCCACAAATCCCTTCATGGGAATATAGGTGTGATAGATACTGCGGTAGGAGATAATAAAACCTCTTTTCTGGTTTTGGTTTTCTTAGGAAAACCAGTTGGAAATGTGTTCACGTGTATTTAATATAGCAACTGCTAGACTAGAGGATAAATATAAACATTAGTTTATGAACCTTAGTGCTGACAAATAGTTGTGAAAGCCTTTAGTCTCTCATGTTCTCAATTTCCCATCTCACATGGTGAAGACTGTTAATGCTTAGATAGCATTCAGGCTGGCAAGGCATGCTGGAGGGGCTGTGCAGCTTGCTAGGTAGCTAGCAGCAATCTGTATAAAAGTAGAGAGAGATTTCTTCACAAGAGCTTTAGCACTTAATATGAAAGCACTTTTTTTTAGAAGGGCCAGATGTGCTACATTAGACTTCTGATGAACTATTCACAAAAATAATCTTTTCAGTGGCTTTCTGTCTTTGCTAGGTAGAGAGAAAAGCTGCTGGAAATTCATTATTTATGCTTAGATGCTTCCTCATTTTCCAGCCACTTCCCCATACTGGAATACCTTGTTGATTTTGCAAGAAACTATTTCCATTCCAATGAATAAACATCTCCATAGGAATCTAATTTAATTTTTATAAAATATGCTGGATCATTTGAACCTATGATCCAGGTTTTGTTGGAACAAGAACTTGGAATGGCATATAAGAAAATTTAAAAAATCCTTCCTTTCACATCACAGTATGATTGTAGACTCATAATTTCACCAGGTTTATCTCTGTCAGTGGCATTTATAAAGAACAGTTTCACAGTGGGTAGCCAGCAGTGTCTTTTCATACCTGAAGCATCACTAGAAAATAGCAAAAAGAGATCTGATGCCAGATTGTATATTTTTATGCTATAGGATTCATTTGATTATTTCTAGAAGCTGCTGTCTATAATTACAGCACACATGAGACAGAAAGAAAATGTGAAAACCTATCAGGGGGCTGCTGTGAAGAACTACACAAATCATTTGTAAATTTCCTCTTCCTTCCCAAATCATAGAGAAACTGCTCTCTCTTATGTGTCAAGAATGAGGGGGAGGTTATGTTTCACTAATGTCAAAAAGTGACCATTCCTAGACAGCATCCAGTTAACAACAACCCGAGGGTCTGTGCCATCTCATCTCTTGTACCACCGTTTGTGTATATTTTCTCTCATCGTCACTACTCTTGATGGAGTCCCAGCTTGGTAAGTTCTGCACTGATATGTAAGAAGGTATTATCGCTGCTCTGAGGAGCCTACATTCTGTGAGAAAAAAAGGGAATCTGCTATCATCTGCCTTTCTTTTTTGGTTGTTGCTGGGTAATCTCTTAATCCAGTAATTTTTTGATCAAAATCTTGCAGGTGGTACATGCCAAATGGCCTTTTTGCAGGGATTAAATGAGGGATTGTTTGTCAAGTAACTGTATCGGGAAGAATTTTCCATGTGTGGGGGGAATGTGCAAGGAAAGGCACGGCAATACTTGTGTGCTGATTCCTCTTATTCACTGGTGGATCCAGTATAGCAGATTTGGAGTGTATTTGATTTTATCAGTCATTAAAAACTAAGTAGCTTTGTTAGCTAATGTTTCAATTAAAGATCAAAATATCTACAGACTACCTCTCATATATGCTTGTCGTGGTTTAACCCCAGCTGGCAGCTAAGCACCACACAGCCACTTGCTCACTCCCCCCAGTGGGATGGGAGTAAGAATCGCAAGAGTAAAAGTGAGAAAACTCATGGGTTGAGATAAAGACAGTTTAATAGGTAAAGCAAAAGCTGCGCACACAAGCAAAGCAAAACAAGGAATTCATTCACTACTTCCCATCAGCAGGCAGGTGTTCAGCCATCTCCAGGAAAGCAGGGGTCCATCATGCGTAACGGTGACTTGGGAAGACAAACGCCATCACTCCAAACATGCCCCCTTCCTTCTTCTTCCCCCAGCTTTATATGCTGAGCATGACATCATATGGTGTGGAATATCCCTTTGGTCAGTTGGGGTCAGCTGTCCTGGCTGTCTCCCCTCCGAACTTCTTGTGCACCCTCAGCCTACTCGCTGGTGGGATGGTGTGAGAAGCAGAAAAGGCCTTGACTCTGTGTAAGCACTGCTCAGCAGTAACTAAAACATCCCTGTGTTATCAACACTGTTTCCAGCACAAATCCAAAACATAGCCCCATACTAGCTACTATGAAGAAAATGAACTCTATCCCAGCCAAAACCAGCACAATGCGGTATGCCATTATGTTCTCTATTAATGCCATTTCTCAGTAGTCTTTGAGTTCACTTAATGAACTATGTTGTCATCCTGTGTAACTGTCGATATTGTAAAGTCCTAATCCAACGAACACATGTATGGTTAGTTTCATTCCTGTGCAAGGACTTGTGAAGGAAAACCAGCCATCTACCTAAGATTTTGTGTGATAGGGGCCAAGGTTCATTATGTTTCTCTGAAAATGCAGGATCCATCTTGGCACTTTGTATGACCATACTGCAAATGCAATACAATGAGGATATCAATATTTAAAATATAAAAGAAAGTCAGAAGCGAAAGATGGCAAAACGTTTTCATCATGGTACCATCAAAATAAGAGAAACTACCTAGGGTCATATGCACGTTGATGCTATGTGGGTGCCTTAAGGGAGGTTGATATCAGGAAAGAGCCAAGCATATAAAAACCAAATGTCAAAATATATCAAAAAGTATCACATTTGCACAAACTGACACCCTGGATAGGACTCTCAGTATACAGTAAAAGGATGTGACCTGGACTGCAGACAGAACTGCTGTTGCTCTCCTGCACCTTCAACTTTTCCAGAAGTTTAGTCTAGAGTTAAAACGTGTTTATTAAGTGCTGCTGGGATACTCACATTAGTGCTTATGCTGGCTTACGTATTGCAAAATTAATCACATCATTGAGTTAATAGCACACTTTAACTGCTTCAGCATTATTTGAATTAGATTTCACACTAGTGAGCTGATGGTCTTGTGACACAACAGAGCGCTCACCATTTCCATGTGGATGCTGTATGCACAGTGGAGGGGTAATTCAGTCTTGATATATTTGTACTATAAAAAGAAAGAGTTTACTTGCTGGAAAGTGGAGGGCCTATGTTCTTAATCCAACCCCCTTCAGCTATCATGGAAAAATACTGGAAGGGAAAAAAAGTCAAACAAAAAAACTGATACTCTTTATTTTTATTATAATTTTAACAACATGAGTAAATTGAAAACTGTAAGCAAAGCAATTACATGAGGAGGGTCTAATAAAGTTGTTCAAGCTACAACCTACTTCGATTGTTGAATCAAACTGAATAAAGCAGGCTGCTTTGATGGGTTTTAGCTTCCATGAATGTAATTGGCAGTGACATCTTCTTTTGCTTTAACAGCAATGGTCTTCTGTGGGCTGGGAGTTTCATAATCAGCTGGAAGTAAAAAAAAAAAAAAAAAAATTGGTCACTACTACAAATAGGAAAATTGCTGAACCAAGTACTATGCTCAGTTCAGCTGGTGAAATCTCATCAACTTCAGCAGGATCTGATTATAAAAAATTTCTCCCTGACCTGAGCAGAAGAGCAAGTCAAAATCTGTAGATCAGATTCTCAGATGTTCCATGACTAATAGTGATTAAGAATCTTAAAAAAGCCCAACCAAGCAACCAACCACTGTAAAGGCATTTACAGGTTATTCCCAGAGGACAAATGTTACGAGTCTGAACTATGTTTCTTCACAAAAGGTACAGTCACTGGGCCAGATTCTGTCCTCGGACTTCGGGGGGAACTTGTGTGCTTAGAAAGGGAGTTTCCCCAGGATAACAGCTTTAATATTTGGACTGTATAGTGGGAGGAGGAGGGAAGGCATAATGTACCCAAGGCAAGAAACAACACTACAGCTGCTTTGCAGCCACTAATGTAGCCCCCAGATGCTGTAGTAGCGTTTTAATCTCACATCTCAAATCTTCAGGGAAGTGAAACTCATAGATCTACTGGCATATTCCTAAACCTCGTCCTTCCGTGGCAGTGCTGGGAACAACCCATCTCTGCAATCTCTGCACGACTGGATTTGGGGTGTTCTTCCCCTTTGGCAGCTTCTCCAAACCTCACCATCTACCGCCCAGACTTATGAAACACAACATGAGAACCACCCTAGTCCTCCTGCTTCCAGCAACCTCACTACCCCTTCCCAGGGAGCACATGTTCTCCATCCTTGTGGCACACTTGCTTTTAAGAACAAGTACCTGCTTTGTTCTCCATCCAGAAGGCAGTGATATGCAGCAATGTCTTTCTCCAGCTGTTGTTTGCTGGTCAGCAGATTTTCACGATCCCGCTGCTGCTGCTCGGTTTCTACTTTGATTTCTCCCATCTCTGCCTCTAGCTTGGAAATGACAGAGCCTAGGTTCTGCAGTTCGATGTCGTGCCAGTGCTTGGCATCGTATAAAGAGTTCTCCAGACCCCTCTTCTGTAAGGGCAGGACAGCAGACATTGAAACAGTCAGTTTTCATATGCTTCATAGTGATTTTTATTCAGGTTTGGCCAATATCTCTATTGAATATGCGTAAGTGGAGATGTAATATTTTGAGAATTCCTTTCTTTAGATACTTCGAAAAATGTGCATTACCATTACAAAGGTTGAACTACTTTGGTTACAAGGCGCAGATATTCTTCACATTGTCAAGTACTACCCATCCAGCAATCTCAGTGAAATTATTATTGAGTATGAAGTCACTGAAGATTGAAATTTGGGGCCTGGTTGTCAAATGTGGTACACTTAGTGCACCACGTCAATCAGGAAGAGCCCAGAAATGTCTGGCATCTCTGGAAACAGTATCTGCTGGAAAACGGGATTTATTCTTAAGTCTGCATTCCAAGACGGGAATGTTTTCCTCAGAAGGCATGTTGAATTAGCACAGAATATACCCATTGAAAACCCAACATTACTTACCAAGGTTCTCAAAGATTCAGTTTCTGCTTGCAAGCTCTGTATTTTGCAGGCAGTTTCATGGAACTCGGTTCTGAGGCCCTCCACCAGCTCTTCCTCCTGGGTTCGCACAGCAGCCATCGTTTCAGCCTGCTGCTGGTAAAAGATTGTGACTGTTGTCACAGCCTATTCAAATTATGTTTTAGCTTCCTTACATACCAAACTGACAGTTGATATTTTCACAGTTTGTGGCAATTCTGACTTTAAGTTTGATTCTTGTATATTAAATCCCTCAGTCGAACAATTCTGGATACTTCTTAGTGTCAAAATTATCATATTTTCTATGCATTTACTGTAAAATGGCTTATACATATAAGTGTCTGTATTTTATCTTTGTCAACAAAAGCTGTTCAGCATTCATACTAGTACATTTTAAATGACCTATAAAAAGAAAACATCGCTGTAATTCTTCATTTTGTAGCTATACTATAATGTTGTTTTAAAAGTTACTTGTTTTCACTTGGTCTATTGGATTTCAGAAGTATTCACAACTTGATTTTTCACATAGGATTCTATGAGTCAGAGAGCAAGTCATATCACAGAGGGCAGAAAAATAATTTGTATTAAGAAAATTAAGATATTCTTATGCAATTTCATGCTCTTATTGCTTGTGGGGTTTTATGTGTGTTTAGTTCAGGCTCCTTGAAAATAGGTGAAGGAAAAGGTACCTTAGTAAAAATAAAATTTCTATACTTTTTAATGAGGGCTGAGATCAAGGTTTTCAATCCAGAGCTCTCGGCTCTCTAGCAAATACAATTCTTCAGTCAAAACCTACATTTCTGGTTGCCGCTAAAGTTAAACTATGCAAAATACTTCCATTCCACTCTGAAAATTCATCTTGACCCTGTCCTGCTTTTCTGATTATGCATTCTTTTATTTTAAAAGTAAGATCAAATTTAAAAAAAATCTGCAACCATGCACCAGAAATCATTTTTATAATTCTTTTTTTTTCCATCATGTGAACCTCACACCTTGGTCATTGTGAATGAAGTAATCTCAGGTGCAAAGAGTCATTTAAGTACCAGTTAAGTCTCAAACAGAACTTAGGATTTATGAACCTGTGTTGCAGACGGCTGAATTTCAATCCAAACACCAAAACTGTCCTTTCCAGCAAATTGCACAGAGCCTGTATTTTCCAGAAATACTTTACAGGGACTTGTGCTTCAGAGAGACGTAATCCCACCTCACTAGTCTTGGTGAACCCAGCCTAGTGACCATGGACCTGCCACTCTGGAGTAATTTGTGTCTCCTAAATTGTGTTGAGAGTGTAATCTGCACATTATTATGGTACAAGGATTGTAAATGCCTCTTTTTAAAGAGATACATAGGGCAGGGAGGGTGCCTTTGCATCTATATTTATAGCCTACACCCATTACCTGAAGCCTGGCATCTCTCATTCACATTTACCCTGCTGGTGGCCCAAATGCTACCTATAAATCCAACTTACCCTCACCACAGGTGATGTTGAAACTTCTTCAGGAGTTACCCTAAGCTGTCACGGCTACCTGACGTTAGTGATGTGAATGATAGAACAGGCAGATGGAGTAGATGGAGGTGGCCACATCAGGCCCTAAATACTGAGGATGACACAGCAAGTAAGCACACACTGGATGAGCTCTAAAGCATTTGGTACACACAAGGTTTCCCCATCCTCCTTACAGGATTCCCAGCTGAGTCACCCCAAGAGTCCATATGGAGGGTGCTGCTGGGCATGACACTTGGCCTCATCTTTGGGGTTCCTTCTGTAGAAAAGTGCAGATGTAGTCTTTGTGCCCGCTTCACTAGGCAATTCTGGGGGCTTTGCTGTTCCTATTCCTGACATGCTCCACGAGGGAAAGCTATACCGAATTATGGTGCCCACAAACAACTGGATTAATGGAGGGAGAGGATGAAATCATCCTCCTAAATCTTTATCACTTTGGTGCTTGAGTTTCCTAGGAATGTGTGGTTTTTCAAGCATGTCTGTACAGTTCTGAGCCAGGCGTTGTGCAAGAGTGCAGAATCTCTCATTAGTCTGTTTTTCATGGAATCAAGATAATTAAAGGATGATTAGGGATAGAACACCAACATCCAGGGTCTGATCAGCTTGATATCTACAGAAGGAAAGTGACTTTGATAAGCTCTTAAGAGTTCTGGGAACGTGTTAGCAAAGTAGCAAAGGGGGGAAGAAACAATTGACATAATTCACAAGATTTTTCAAAACCTTTTATGAGATCTAGCATAGGGGACAACAGAGGAAACTCTGTAATCATGTGCTCAGGGCAGAGCATTGGCATGGATCAACAGCTGGTCAAGAGACAGGACATGAAGAGGAGGATTAAGGTCTAGTTCCATTATGACAGAAGTTTAACAGCTTGATGCCTCAAGGTTTACTGCCTTGGGGATGAATGATGAACTAGAAGGATTTATGGAGGGCAGAAAACAATATAGAATAGCAATGAGCAGGGGTGGATATGTGGAATCAAACTACATGAATGAACAGTGCCACGTCATTAAGTAAAGCATGTTTTGGGGGGAAAATATTAAGCAGCTTGCGTGCCTTACAGGGGTTTAAATCACTTGTGTCAATTCAGGGAAAGGTTTTGAGCATTATGGACAAAAAAGTGCAGAGCTCAAACCAATGGACTGCAGTTTTGAGGTTACTTACTCATCTAAAAAAATCCCATGTGAAACCCTGTTTTGTATGAATATACATAAATTGGTATGTTTTGATGCCTGAATACCCATGAAAAATCTAGCCAAGATTGCAAGTCTAGTCAGAAGACAAAGCAAATGAGGCAAGGGAATTAGAAAATAACAGAAGTACTGCCCTGACATCTAAGTCAGCGCTAGGACACCATTTGAAATACCTTGGTCTCAACTGGTCACAGCTATGTGTGCAGAGAAAGGAAATTAAAGCATTAGGGACCAAGGAAAACTCACAAAGAGAGATTGAAGAAAACAGTAATGAAGAGCAAAGGAGAGGAGGGAACTGCTCTCTCTCCTCTGATGTCACAAAAGAGCAAGGACAAATTTTTCACAGTGTGGATAACAAAATGGTGCAACTTAGCCACGTAAGATGATATAAGTCCACAAGCTTAGTTGAAAAAAGGGCTGGACGTAATTAGCAGAACTCCTGTTATCTGTATAAATTGTTATAATCCGAATAGATCTGTATGAGAAACAAAACTGTATAAGATAAAAAACCGCATCATCTGGGTTTAATGAGAGGTTATCTGGGGACAAAAAACCCTAGAATGTCATACCAGAACCAGCTCTGAACTGAAACTGATCTTTGCAGAAATCTGTGATATTCTGATTCTTCCTCCTATTAAAAAATCAAACCAAAACAGAAACAATTTAAACTAATAAGAGCTTAGACTAAGATGGCTAAGTAGGGATGGGTTAGGTTATGTCTGCTTATTGGTGTTTCTCTGCAGCGTCTGGTGTTGGCCACAATGAAAGACACGATAGTGGGATCCAGTGATCAGTCTAGTGTGAGCTGGCAGTTTTCTCCCCAAATGATATCCCTCTGCAGTCGAAAGACCAGATATTGAAGGTATGAAAGAAACGGGAAGAAAGACATTGTGAGGGTGTGTTTGCACAGGAGGAGGAGGAGGAACAGGAACAAGCAGGACAGGAAAGTTGGGGACACTGAAGAATTTGGTGCCATCAGAGTAATGCTCATTTTGCTGAAACCCAGCAGTGGGCCAAGAACAGATTTTCTGGGAGAAGCTTAGGAGGCTACTGAGGATGCTCTGGCTTTTCAGGGCTGCATATGCTTCATATGGAGGCACTCTCTGGGCTCATGTAGTTTTTTACTGTGTCACTGACTTCCTTTGGGCTGTACAAGCTGAAAATCAGGCCCTCGCAGACTAACCTTATGGAAACTTTGCTTAGTCTGGCCTGCTCACAGACTTGATGGGTTCTCTGGGATAAACTCCTCTGGCTGGCTTCTTGTACATTCCCTAGCACCTTTGGTATCACTGTTGTCACAGGATTTTTCTTTATTTTGAAAATAAACACCTACTCAGAGCTTGCATATATCTTTGCAAACATATTTCTTGCTTTTCTTCTTGCAGTTTGGCTTCACTGCCCTCTGCTCCTCTCATAGCACCTCTGTACCATGGAACGGGGTGGGGAGGGGGGGGCTATGTTTTTGCTAAATATTTCTATAGCATAGCTGTAGTTAAGATTTGATGTGCCATGATCTGCTGTAATAGCCAACTCAGAATGAGATGGCTTCTAAAATATAGGATCGTGCCCTGAACTTAATGCTTCAGCTCTGCAAAAATACTTATTTCAGCCAGCCACTTTGGAAAATGAGTGATCCTTCATGACAGAGAAAAAGCTGCATGAAAAGGCCATTTCAATCTCAACATCAGGAGAGGAGAGAACTTTTAAAGGGAATGGCTATTATCATCACTTTTCATTTCTAAGTTATATCCAATTTTCCCACCACTGCCAAAGGAAACAATTTCAAGGAGAAACCCACAAGGAGTCTGTAGCTGTATAATTAGTGTAGAGCAATGTATTTTCCCCTTTTGATTTATAGACCCCTGTAAATTGTTCAGTGGAGGAATGGCCCTAGTAAGAAGGGTAACGACTGTGGCTTATCTGACATAAAAGGTATCAACTGATTAAGTTTGTTTTTCTCAGGCAACATTTCAGAGCCCTTAGAAGTCTCCTACAGATACCTGTGATATCAGCAGGGTCACTTGCACCGCTAGTTAACTCTGTGCATCCCAAGAAAGTCACTGATATTTATGAGTGTATTTTCCAATGGACTTGGACCAAAATCCTTTAGATTTTTACTATCTTTTTTGTTTCAAGAGAAAAACAAACACTCAGCCCTCAAAGTTACTGCAGAGTATTAGACAGATTTTGTGCTTGCTTTGTATCCCTTAATGTTGGAGTGGGTTACAGAGCGCTTACCTTGGTACGGAGCAGGGCACCTGTCTCAGCACGAGTCTTTTCAATGTCTCTTTCCCAGTGGATTCTGATTTTTTCCAGTATGTCATCCAGGCCACTTCCCAGGGGAACATCAAGTTCTTCCAGCTGAGATCCAGCAAGCTGCTTGTATAACACCTTCACATCCTTGAACAAAAATAACAGACATAAAAGAAGGTGAACTGGACAATTGAATGGTAGCTTCAGAGGGACTTGAGGAAGAGCTCTTTTGGTTCCACAAACAGAGAGAGTAATTACATTTGGTCCCAAAAAGTGTCTCTACATGAATGATTTAGAGCACTGGAGGGTTTCTTTCTTCAGATGTGGATTTGCCTTGCTTCTGCATGGGAAGTCTTGCTGGAGTTCCCCTTGGTGGAAGGAGACTGAAGCCCTGCACCAGGGCACTGCCTGGAGCAGCCCTCTTGCAGTGGCAAGTTTCTCCAGCAGTCAGAGCTTGACATACACACACGCTGCACACCCAGGACCACAACTATATTGCACTATGCAATAGCATAGACATGCATCTACTGGGAGATACAAGTTGTGCAAAACAGCAGGAGCTCTACAGCCTTGCAGATTGTGAGCCACATGTGTGCTTTCATGCATATGCACGTTAGATGAAGAGCAGTCTCCTTCCCTGTGACAGCATTCTGTTCTTTCTTTACATATAAGCRCTCCAAAAACATGTAAGCAGGAGAGAATTAGTGTGTCTAGAATTGTATGCTTAAAGGTAGCACATCAGTTGTACACTGTGTTCAGGAACACAAGAATAAATGAGATTTGCACATGTATCTGAACTGTCTGGTACCACAATCCTTTTACATCAATCAGTTTATATGTGCTATTGACATAAGCAAAAAAAAGTGGTGTAAAAGCATCTGGGAATTTTATTTGTAGGCAGTGGCCCCTGACAGTGACAGTACTGGAAGAAAAGGATGGGCAAGTATATGTGAATTATGAACCTGCAAGAATGAAAGCCTCAAAATGTGCCCACTCCAAGTGCACAAAAGCTTCAAAAGGACTTGACATGTATTTCCTAGTGGGGGCACTGGAGGAAAGAAAGGTTTGAATTAGTTCAGGAAAGTCCTTGTGCCAGAGCTCAGCTGGCGTAATTGCAATAGTTGCTTCCAGCCTTTATTCTGTGACTTCTCTTGAGCAGCTTCCCCTGGTGCCACTGCCATGGGAAAACGAGGTCTCTGCTGGGGTGGTTCTGCAAATGCTCAGATACTCCCAATGGGTAAAGAAAGGAGCATCCTTCCACCCTGCAAGGGCTCCTTGCTGGTGAAATGCAGAGCGAGAGGAGCTGTTGGAAAGCTGTTATTCTCGTTACCCCATATATATGGGCAGAGAACAGCATCAGTCCAAATTTTCTGGTTTCACAGTGATCATTGCAATACACGGAGGTTTAAAGGGGATCTTGTGTATTTCTATCCATTTTCTGTTTTTCCTCATATCTAAAACAACTTCCATCTTTCTCATGCCGTGCAGTGGTGCTGAAGCCACTGATATTTTCTGCAAAATGCCAGCCTTGGGATTAGATTCATGAAAGTAAGGAGGGGATGAAGCAACCTCATCTTGGCAACCCAAGTCTCCATATGCCTGCCAATGTTACTGAAATCTTGTGGTTGGAGAAATAACCCGTAAGAAATGTAAGGTAGGATAGTGCCCTGCTTCCGTGAGCCATCTCAATTCAAGCTCTCTTTTACTTTTGAGGCATCAGCACAATTGCTTGCTGTCTCTTATGTGGGATTAGTAGTATCTCCATATTCGAGCTCCCATCAGTAAAGATGCTGATTTGGGTCCGATCCTGAAACCCCTGCTGAAGTGAATAAACCACCTCCATGCAAATAGTGCTGCTGAATGTAATGAGTAAGTGGGAAAGTATTGCAAAATTGGGTAATAATGGGCTTCCTTCCAGCTGCCTGTCCCAGTGACTTGCTTCAGTGGTGCGTTGCTCAGGAGAGACTCGGTTTTGGGAACCGAGCAGCTTGCTAAGCCAAGCAGGAGTTTTTCAGAAGAGCTGGTTAATGCTCAGTGTTAGTGCAGCAGGACCAGAGCTTGTTCCCTGCACAGGCATTTTCTCTTTGTATCTCTGGCTGAGAATCAGACCTCACTGTTGAGATCTCCACATATGTGACCGTGCAACCCCATGACCATCATGTGGTGTCTAGCAAGAAATGAAGTGATGACATCTCTTCCATGTCATGTTTATCAGATGAGAAAGAGTTAAAACTTAAATGTAAGTATTAAATTAACAGAGAAGAGAGAAATAGGAGCAGGTTTCAGGAGAATCCCCCCCACCCAGACATGGCAGGTGGAGCTTTTTAGTGCTTGCTTTGCACTAGATGTGTGATACCAACTGGATGAAACAGGCACACGTTGGCTTTGCAGTGTCCTGAGTCTGGACTTACTTCTTCATGATTCTTTGACAGCAAAGTTAGTTCTTCTTTCATGCTTTCTATCTGACTCTCCAGATCCATTTTAGTCAAATTAGCATCATCAATCACTTTATATAGGGAATTAATTTCATCTTCCACTGCCTTTCTGAATGGCTGCTCATTTTCATACCTGCAGAGAAAAAAAAAAAACCCAAACCGTAATACAGCACAGCTCAGCAAGAAAAACCTGCTTTTTTTTGACACCGTTTGTGCTAATTAGCTCATGTGTCCCAGACAGAGGCACAGAAACACAGAAGATATACTTTGCTCTCACCTTGTCTCGCTATACTTGAATTTAACTGCCTGAAGTACCCTGTCGTTAACTCAGAGTGTAATAAAACAGGCCAAGTTAGCAGTCTGCGCTATGGTGGTTATCAGCCTGATAGGATTCCTGAATAAGCACGGAGAGGCACATTGTCTCTTGCTAGATCTGGTATTTATATGTATGTTGGTATGACTATGGGTAGCTTTTTCTCTGTTTGCTTGGCAGTAAAATGAGAATAACTGCTCATTCGTCTACATAAAAACTTTTCAGAGCTATGGTTAAAGAAAACATGCATGCATCAAGCATTACTTTACTAATGAACATGCTGATGGAAGTCTGATATATGTTCCAGGGTCCCAGCCCATCCTTAAGACCAAATCCTAGTAGTATCAAAATAAATAGGAAATTTGAGCGGTTGGTTTGTCAACTAGAATTGCAGTTAAAGCAAATGGCTAGTTTCTAAACTGTGGCTGCAATGTAGGGAAAATTGTGGCAGGCAGTTGCTACTCTACAGCGCTGCTTGCTGCATCGCTCTCGTTTGTACCTTTTCATTTTAGGCTTTTCATTGAAAATGTGGCTGGGTTGCGTGGCGAATCTCCTTGGGTGGGAAGCTTTTGTGTCAAACCCATCCAACCTGGGGACCTGGTGGCCAGGGAGGTTAGACAGGGGGGTTGGCAGGTTAGACGGGAGCCAGCTTCATAAACAACACCTGCACTCTGCCCCTTGAGAGCCATCTCCGTTGCTGGGAGTTAAACAGCCTGGGAAAGGGGCACCTGATTCCAGCAAGAATTAGGAGCTTTTACTCTGCCGTGGATGATTTGACATCATTTTTGTTATGTAATGTAGACTGCTTGTCCAAGTCAGCTGTCATTTTAAAAGCATATTTTTTAAAACTACTTAAAATATGAGTGTGGCTTGCTGGATGTAAAGCCACAAAATGAGTTGAATATTCAACTTAAAAGAACGAGCCCATTCTATTCACTAAGCATTACTCCCCTATAGAGTAAGCGCTTGCCAAGGCAAAGTTTCAAAGGAAGTGGCCAGCTAGGTGCCACCACAAGACTACCTGTCTTTAAAATCTTCAGCACAGGCTTGAATGTTCTCAGTGTGCAGCATAAGACGAGCATTTTCAAGGACTGCTTCGCCCACCTAGAAGAAAGAGACAACAGAGCTCAAGCAATGAAGAGCTTCAGCACATTAGCTACATGCACTGTACATGTACCTTAAGCAGATGTATAGCTTTGATTCTGAAAATAATCCTTCAGCCTAGGGCTGTTCAAGTGACTCATTCCAGATAATTTAATCAATTAATTTTGTACATATAATTTCACAAATTCTCTGCAAATAGGCTGTGATTTGTCATCAAACTGTTCATTGCTCCTAAGCATTCATCTTCTTGTGGAAACACATTTATTCTGATTGTCAGCTGGTCGCAAGGGGTAAAATTCATTACTGTGTGCAAGGTATGTTCATCATTTAAGTCCCACTTGTATTTTCTAGGTACAGTTTAAGTAGCACTTATGCAGTTCCTATTCTACTTCCCATATCAGCAGTCCTCTTCAGAGTTGTCCTCTTCAGTGAGCCAAGGAATACTTGTTGCTCATGCCGCCTGCGAGCCGTCCTCAGCTCCCAGAGCGTCATTTTTCTTCTCTGATGGGATCGTGTAAGCTCTTGCGATAGATATGAGACCTGAGGAGCAGGCAGTCTTCAAAGATTATTACACCGAATGTGAAATACTTTGGAAAGATTGTGCAAATAAGGCTGTGGTATCATTGCTATGGCTCTGGGGGGGGGTATCTTTCATACCCAGGACGTACTTGAGGGGTAAGCAAACCTGAAAGGGTTGTGACATAGCAGCCTGTTGTGATTCAAGAGGGTTATATAAAATGATAAAAAGGTAAAAAAGACCACTGCCTGCCCTGGAGTTGCACGTGCACTGAGCTATGGAGGTGACCGAAGACATGCTGAATTTGGTACCAGGATTAGAGCGATCATCTCTGCAAATAACTATCTGGGGGCTCCAGCCATCCCACGGTCATCACTCTGGAGGAGCTAAACTGAATATCTCTTTGGTCTTTTTTAGGAGATACACATGGAGATTTGCAGTTGAAACTAAACCACCACATGAATAAGAGCAGCTTTTTAAGCTGGCCAGGAGAGTTCTTGAAGCAGAAATCTTTCTTTAGATAATTAAGTCTGCAACTAAATGAGATTGCAAATCCCCTGAAGCATTCTGCTCCCCTGAGGTGAAACAGGCCATGCAATGTGGAGACATCAAGGCTGTGTCCAGACAAGTTATCTCAAGTATCGCAAGTGGGATCGTTGCCTTAGTATGGTCCTACCTGCTCTTTGGCTTGCTGCTTGGTGATGGGGTGGAGGTGGACATGCAAGGCTGAAGCATTTCTACGTGGTAATTAACACTCATCCTCACAAAAAGTGGCTTACTGCTCTAAATGTCTTACAAATGCTTGGACAAACAAATATGAAATATGTGAAGGCATCTGATAAGGAGAGATCTGGAGGAATAACCTATTCCTCACATTGAGAGGTCCATAATGGATCACAGAGTTAAAGGCACTCTCCATTTTTTAAATCTGAGGAGGCACGAGAGTTAAAACGAGTGGTTTGCTTACTTCTCACCTACTGTTAGGAACAAAAAGAGAAGGTGGTTGTGGCTAGAAGCCTGGGGCTGGAGTTCTGTTCCTGCCAGCTCCAGCTCGGCTTGGCTTCCAAAGGAAACAGAGCTCATGCCATTGCACAGGCAGCCAATTTTTCTTTAATAACTGTGGGATTTCTTGGCCAATTCCAACCAATACGATAGAGGGATAGGCCATCTCAGGGACATGCAGTTCCAACACGTTTCATGAAAATATCATCTAGACAGAGGAGAAAGAGTCCCGTGAATACTGCCACTGGGCAAAAAAGCCCCAGTTTAGGCATAAGAAAATTAGAGAGCGCAGCAAACACGCAGGAGTCAGAGATGTTACGAAAGCCACAGGTGTGGGCAAAGAGACGGTGTCTCACGGTACACCAGCCAGCCCCTGCCATGCAGCACACAAGTACAGAAGACCTTTATGTGCTCTCTTGCACACAGAACTGGCTCTTCTTCATCGTTCAACCCCTTGTTTCCTTCTCCCTGCTTCTTTGCTTTACCAGCACTGGCCTAACTTCCCAGCCCTCAGGTCATCCTTTCTGTGGCGTTTCAGAGCGGCTGGGCAGAGCCGGGACTTTGGGGCCGTGCCACTGTGCCATCCTCAGGTCCCCTTGCAGGACCTGAGTTTCTCCTGAAAGATGGAGAAAAGACATTTAGTTTTTACATGGCAGCAGCATGGAGGTAGAGGCAGTTCTTTAACCCAAGCTCTGAATTTTTCTTTCCTCCTAACATTTAGAAAATTTACTCTTGGCCTCAATGGAATCTTCTTCTTTTTTTTCATTCTTTTTTCCCCCTCTTTTCTTTTTTTTTCTTTTCTTTTCCTTTTTTTTCCTTTTTCTTTTTTCTTTTTTTTCCCCCTTTTTTTTTCTTTCTTTTTTCCTACAGAATTTATTGAATTGTGTCTTCCTGCCAACTTGTACATGTATGGATCATCAGAGAAGCTTTTATTTTTTTTCCTGACTCAGATCAGGGAGCAGAAACGCTGCCCCGTGATTTGCCCTGCCCTGTCAAAATAAGCGCATTTGCCTCCAGCAGTGAGTGCCCACGGTTACAATATCTGACCTAAAGTCTGATGAAAATGAATGTCTTTGAGGGAATTGGGAACATCCCACGAGCAGAAGTAACATTAAATCCTGTGAGCTGCACAGTGCCACTCAGAGGTATGTTAATGGCKACGTTTAGAGGCTGAATCCAGCGTAAAATGGCTTTTGGGCTGCAACGAAAGCAGAAGCAGGGAATAGCYGGTGATTTGCCACTGCCTGGATTTTTGCCTCTATATGGAGACAAACTGTTTTTTAAAAGTGCTTTTCAGTAGTAATCTTGTGGCTTTATTGAGGCATTTGAGGTGACTTCTTACCTGCCCCACAGTGGATGTCTTTAGCAGAACCCTGGTACCATACTGCTGAGGACTCGGTCAATACCTGACTCCCTTCTTCATAGACTGGTTAATGCCAGATGTTCAGCGAGAAAGTGCAGGACTTTCCAAAACTGCACACAAACCTGAACTGTGCCATGTAAGTAAAAATGGTATAAAAAAGTCTAATGTTTGGAAGGCTTCAGGGATGGGCATTGTAGTGGGAGCCAGCAGGCATTAGCCTTTCAGCCCTCCTGGAAATCAGCTGTGTACGCTTTCAATCCAACAGTGAACCTGAAGAATAAATAATTACATGGTAGTTCCTATGTAGAAACYGGGTTTCCTGAAAAATTCTCCCTGATTTGCATGAGCTGTGAAAGCCCTTTCCTAGGCTTCAGAAGATGAGATGTAAGACTTCCATCTAGTGGCTCTTTTGTTTGATTTAATTCTCCTAATAATCAACAGCTGGCTGCAAACACGCCGCATTAGTGAGACAGATTCATAGCCACTTTGCTGACACACATACTAAAACACATGATGCAGCAGTTTAGGAAACACCCTTCTTTGTGTCCATTGGAAATGAGAGGGCTTGCAATGCTGCAAGCACTTAGACGTTGTCTCCTCCGCTTGTGAAGCAGAAGGTAATGCTGTCCTGCCTCGCAGGGCTTCTGGGAGGCTTAATTCACTGATGCTTGTGTGGCACTTAAACTGCCAAGATGGGAATTGTTATAAAAATGCAAATATTATTACTAATAATAGCTCCTTTAAGTCACGTATTGTCTTTCAACACTCGTATCTGTGATGCACATACACCTTTTGAACATGATTTTTTTTCAGCTCTTGGATTAACACTGAATATTTGTGGTATAAAACATCTTAACTGGAAAGCAGCAACAATTTTCTTTGATTTCACTGTGATTTTATGGACATGAAAACACAATTTTAATTTTTAGCAAAAAAATCTTATCAAAATCTGCATCAACGTACTGGCCCATTTACTGGGTTATGACTGGCAACAAGGAAAACCAGCTGCTTCAAGGGAGTTTGCAGACTCCAGCCTTGATAAAGGGTGATGTGGTACAGACACTTCAGGGGAGAATTTATCCCTGGTGGCTGGCGACTTTTGATTTTTAACAGAGATCTGACCAAGTTTGGAATTGGAAGATTTACTATGCCTTTCAAATTCTTAGCTATGCTTTATCGATAGCTTTTGCTATTCTTACAAATGCCTAATCCCCTTCTGAATGCTGCAGAATTCGTGGCCTCAGGTGTGGCCTGTGATAATGAATCTCATGGTTTAATTATTCATGTAATGGAAAATTATCTGGCTTTTAAGTTCACTTCAGCTAAAGCAAATGATGCCTCTGTGGAGAAAGATCAGAAGATGCTGGTCTAGTCTTTCCTTCCGAACACAGAAAGATATGGTTGATATCAGCCCATTGCCTCCAACACATTGTAATTCACAGCTAAATCAGGCTAAAATCCTGCAACCCAGTGCCTGCGGCTCAGGTGCCAAGCATTGAACTTGTAATGCTTTCGGTCATGCTTTCCGTGTTGAACCCCTTCTCAGAGCCTGAAGGAGGAAAACCCAAAGGCAGCAAGAGTGGCATTTGTTGCGTTGCCTTGGGAAAGGTGACACCTGGAGAGAGGCTGGGAAGATTGATGGGTCCTTTGCTGATTCCTGCTGCATCCAAGAAAACACGACTTCATTTATACATTGAATATTTTATAAGTAAACAGGACTGCATCAAAAAATGCCTGGTTCTCAAAGCGGGAGATACCTCCTGAAGAAACGATCTGTAAAAAGTGTAATGTTGCCTAAGCACAAGGAGAAAACCTCCCCCCCCACCTCACAGCTGTATGTGAAGGTAGTCCAAGGTTACGCTGTTGGAGGTGGCTGCGAGGACATAATTAAAACTAATTTATTGCCATCCTCTGTATGGCGGTTGACCAAGTTCTGTGCCATTTTGTGGGAGTTTGTTGTGCCCTTAGATCAGTGGCAGAATGCTATTTCACCAATTTACAGCCACTAACCATGCACTGTATTACATTAGAGTGTGTTACAGATAATACTCAGCGGCTTTCCTGGCCCCGCAGCAAATAAATTACTGTGTGCAAGTCCAAATGCGGTGATTCCTCGGGCTGTCAGTCCTGTATATTCTCCAGGCTCAATATTAACACTGAGTAAACGCTGACAGTAGGGCCAGGTGCAAATAAAAGGATCTCTATAGAAAAACTCTGGTGATCTTTCAAATGCTCCCAACCGTGCACAGGAGTCACAGCAGTGATAAAATTGGTCCAGGATGTTGATTCCTTCTTCTGCTTTTGTGTTTACTCCTGTCATCTGAACTGCACTAAGTGCCATCTCATAGACAAAATAAATCTCTGTGTCTCCCACGCAGCCGTAATTGAACGGTCACGGAGGCTGAGCTACCCTCTCCTCTCCATAAACTCGCTGAGATTATTTCAAGTGTCCACTTTTCCCAGGTGCTGCCCTGCTCCCTGGGAAGGAATTACCATTACAACCAACCTCCTATTCTGCAGAAGAGACACATTTGATTAGAGATAGAATTTTCCTCAAGAAGACTGGGATGAAGCCTGGAGAAAAGGAGTATGCCCAGGGTAGAATGAGATGAATTTGTATTTCTCTCACATGAATTCCTCTCTGCAAGGATTTCTCATTTCCCTCGTTTCCTGCAAAAATCCTCCCATTTTGCGCCTGTCCCAATTAGCGTGTGTCCACCTGCTCTGCTAAAAACCGGCTGCCTAGGCGGATAATTAATGCTGGGAGCTGGATAGTGGCTTCCCATCGTTCAGCTCCTGTCAGTGATCCCCTGCTGCAGTAATAGCTCTGACAATTGCAATTAAACACGAGTGTTTTTTCCCCTGAGGGACCCTCCATTCGTACCCTCTGAGTCACTCATGCCACATTTTTTCCCCTAGCTCTGTGTTTGGGAGAAATGCTGGCACCCAGTTGTTATTGCTGGGAAGACAAGTACCTGAAATGTGGGATGCCGGAGCACATCCCAGGAAGGGCAGGAGGGAAACGGGGCCGCTGGGCTGCTGGGGTCTCTCCTACCCCACTGCGGAGATGGGCCCGTCGCATTTCTGATTTTGGGACCAGGAGAGTCCGTGACCCCTACGGGGCCGTATCCTTGTCTTCTCACTAGCAGGGCGGGAGGAAGGGGCTCCTGTCTAGACCCTCCCCCCCGAGTTGTGTCTTTTTCTTTGCTTCTTCTTGTTCAAAATCTGTTCCTATCATAAGCGTTTGGGTTAAACCAGGTGGCTGCTCAGGCAGCTTTCCGCCCCAAAACTTTCACAGCTGCTTCATATGGAGGGCACCGAGGGGTTTATGGCTGCCGGGCATCCCTCCCAGCTGAACGTACGGGGCTGGCCGGGAATCAAAATGAATCCTCAGATTTTGCAGGAAGCTGAAAAAAGGATATGTCACATTAAGGTGGATGTGGACATCTACAGAAAATCTAAATGTATTTACAAAAATTACATCTAGAAATGTGTCTGCCAGGTATCTCTCATTTCTGTTACACCTTGCTCCTGAGCACTTTTTACTTTTCCTACTGGGACGTGTCGTGGCAGGAGGGTACTGACTTCGTGTGATTGCAGCCGTTTCTGCAGCAACTGATTTTGATGTTGTTTTAATAAATGTGACAGTTTCGGTGTTGATGCTGGCATGCTTTTGCCAATTAGCTCCAGGATGAATGAGTTAATCAGTGTTTGGGCTGGATGAGGTCCTACTTTCATTTTTGGTTAGATGCTTAATATAAAAAAAGCAAAGAAACCTATTAGTCAGAATTGTACATAACAGCTCAGATTATATCTGAGAAAGTCAAAACCCACCAAGTAATGCCTCTTTGATTCAATTGAAGTAATTTGGAAAACTTATGTATTAACTAATGTGTTTTAATGGTTAAATAGATACGGATGATGCTAATCTTTTTCTCTTATTTTCTATGATACTTGCAAATGCTATTACTACGTAGCTTTATTTTCCTGATTTTGTATAGGAAGAGCCCAATATTCAAGCTAGATTTCATTATGAGCTGCTCTTACTTACTTATAAGAAAGGGAGGTAGAGGCAAGGTGGCAGGATGACAGTATAAAGAAAGGTTAAAAGGAAACCAATTTGGATGAAAAATTATTACATGGGTAGGTTCATGTGCACTACAATGTTGGGGTTTCAGATAAAGAAAAATCAAACAGTCCTTCCTAAAGTACCTACGATCCTACTTTTTTGGTCTTAACCATAAGCCCCGGTAGGTTTTACAGGTGAGGTCTACAACTGCAAAATGGGACACTCGTCTGGAAAACACGGGATGGCGGCTGCAAAGCATTAACCCCCCATCTCACATCAAGGTCCCCATCTACCCCAGTGAGATGATAGGTTCGCGGGTATGGCTTTTCATAAGCCCCCCAGATTCAAAGCACCTATTGCCTTCAGCAGCTAGTCCCTTCAGGAAGCTTTATAGGATTAGCAGCAGCAATGTTATTTACTAATACAAAAAAATAACAACTTCAGAAGTTTAACTGGGCATTTCTGCTGACATGATCTTTGTACAACAGCTTATGCTGCCGCATTCAGGGTTCAGATGACGTTTGTGGCGTTCTGGGTGAAGACCTGCCCTAAAAATGCAGCGTGCTGTAAATATGCACCCTCTTTCCTACACCAGAGTAAAACTCTGGCCAGCCCAAGGTAAAACACACAATTGTCCCGGGGAACTTAAAGTTGTCTTTCAGGCTTTCTGAAGACCCACCGATGGCATTTTCCGTGCCTGCACAAGCGCTGCTGGGAAGAGATGTGCAAGATGCTGGGCTCCAGCGCATCGGGGTCCCCATCCGCTCCCGCTGGCTGGGAGTCGAGAAGCTGGGACTCGCGAGGTGCACCAAGACCTCTGGGGACAGAGCCCTGTGTTTGCTGCAAGCAGGACATCAGCCTGCAAAGTCTTACTGGTCAGCAAAAGGAACCCTTTCTTGTCCATGAGGTCAATGCAAACACCATTTCGCACCCCCACAATAAACACTTTCCTGGAGAACCTGCAGCCTGTGCCGTACGGAGAAAGTGGGAGTAAGGGATGGTGGGGTGGTGACAAAGGGAAGGAAAGGAGTCACTCATTTGTAGCCATGTAATTATTATTTTTAAATAAATAAAGCTTTTGAAAATGTGATTAAGCAAACAAGGGAATAAAGTAAAGATCTGAATTGCTAATTAAAAAAAAAATGCAACGTGCTTGTAATGATGTCATGTTGAGGGATAAACTAATTCAGCCCTAGCAGTTTTCTTCTAATAATTTTGATGCTCAGTGTAATAACCACAGCTAAGAAAAAAAAACTAAGAAAAAAATCCACCCATTTTAATCAGCCCAGACTATCGCGCCTTGGGGTGCATTTTAATCGCCCCCATGCACAAGATGCCCGAGGCAATTCTCCTGCTTAATAGGCATTTTCCACAGCACACTGTGAAATGATAATGCTAATTATCACAAAGATAGATTTAAAACCCTCCGTCTAGGGCACTGCACCTTGAAATCAGGCAGCATTCATCATCAGCATCAACCCTCGCTGCTCAGGGTTGCTAATGACTCGTGAAGCTCCCCCTGCCTCCCCTGCTGCTGACAGCGCTCCAGTGCTCACCTGATGGTAAATCGCCTCCCAGTTCTCCCGCAGCGCTCCCCAGCTGCCCACGCTGGCCACTTTCTTGTCCAGGTAGACTCTGATGTGCTCCTCCAGCTCCTGGTTGACCTGCTCAAGAGCTCGCACCTTCTCAATGTACTCCACCAAGCAGGCGTTCAGGCTTTCGTAGGAGAGACCCCTGCCCCTCTCCAGCCCCGGGGCCAGGGGCACGGCAGCAGAGGAGCTGCGCAGACCCTGGAGGAAGACGCTGCTGATGCCCAGGGCTCTGCGGGACACTCGGGTGCCCAAGCTGCTCACGCCGCCGGTGGGGACGGTGCCCACGTAGACGCCGGGGGGTCTTGATAGGCTCCCTCCACTCCCAGTGCTCACCCGGCGGCCGGGTGGCCCCGAGCTCTCAGCCGCGGAGGAGGAGGGCTGCTGCCCCAAGAAGGACGACCGGCGCCTGGGCAAGGGCATGCTGCTGCTCCAGCCTGCTGAGCACCGCTGCTCAGCCCGGCCGCCTCACCCCGCACTGGCGGGAGGGATGTGCCGAGCCCAGCAGGTTGGGGCTCGCGTGGGGTTTCGGCTTTGTGCGACGGCTTTCTGGAAGGGGGGCTTTGTGCTGCCCGGGAGTGCCCGTCACATTGTCCGGGCGGCTGCTGGGTCAGCAATCCCATTTCAGGGGAAATCTCCCTGCTGCTGCTGCTGCAAATGTGGCAGATGAAAAGCACAATGGTGTTTACAGGGACGGTGGGACGGGGATTCAGTACAACGTACGTGTTAAAATACCAGCGGTGTTTTCTACGCTGACACCCAGATGATTTCCTACCCTTATACCCGCAGGTATCCAGACATACATTACAAATGCATTGGCCACTCACACCCATGCTTGCTCCAGACAGAGTCTCCTGCAGCAAGACGTTACCTAAAGTTAGCAAAACTCAAAGTTTTGAGGAGCCGGCAGGGCCATGGCCGAGCTGAGCCAGCCTGTCGCTGCCGCAGAGCTTCGAATGCGCCCTTGGCCCCGCTGCAGCTTCTGGATTTCTCTGCGCTTTGGCTTCACCACCTGACCAAGGCACGTTGCCCCAAACCCAGCAGATTTTAACTAGGGACAAGCACCCTCACATCTACCCCTGTTCAGTTGGTTTAACGTCACATCATCAACTGCACCCGGTCTGTTCAACAAGGACCCATTTCACTTTGACTGCGTAATGTGGCGACAAAGTGAGGCAACTGTGAACCGAAAGGGAAGGGCAAAACAATCCCTGAGACTTATTGCAGGGGATGGGGGAGTTTTCCCCTGCTCTTCTTTTTATGTCACTGCTCTTCAGCAACTAGCGATCAGGTGGGTAGTTTATAGGTACATAAGTAGGACGTGTGCATGGTACAGTGGGATGCTTCACTATACAATGTTAGGTACAGCTTTTTCTACCTACACACAGGGGTGCTTCACAACCAGGATGCCAGACTTGTTCCAGCGTAGGATTACCGTGTGCACGTCTTTGTAGGCATGCCTGTAATGTGCTGATGTTGGGCATTGCCCTAATGTGGTGTAGGTTTGTACAGGGGTGGTGGTGAGTCTTTGGTGAGATGGAATACAATCAGAAATCCCTGTCTTCCGCGGGTGCCTAATCCTGGCTTGCCGGGTTTGTGGCTGGAGTTTGTTTTGCTTGTTTTTTAAGTCTGAGAACTGCAAGACTGCCTACAGTCAGGTCACCATTTCCCGGCTGTGTGAAGCCTGGGAATAGCGCAGCATCTTGCAGCTTTGCAAATATTTTTGGCTAGTTTCTAGGCATTCTGCATTTAGATTACCAAGCAAACTGTGCTGGCTAAATGAGAGGAATCCTCCAGTATTTCTTACACAACATTTTCAGTGTATTTGTTCTGTGTCAAATAAAAAAAACCAATCATCTGCCTTGCAAAAGCAATACCATGTACAGAAAACAAATGTAAAAATACGGACTTTTTTGCAAAGAACTGAATTTAGTTCTCTGTCACCTCGTTCTCTCTTTCCACCTCCCTGTTGAAATAGAAGATGAAGGTCCTCATGGGATTGCTTTTGCTCTTGGCAAGACCATCAGGAAGTTTTTACTCTCTAATCAATCAGTGATTTCCAGGAGGCTGTTTAGTATTTGATCATGAGGATTGCAGATATCATATTAACTAGCGTTTATCCCACGGTGAAAAGATATATTCCCAAAGTGCCCATCCATGTCCATACACAGCCACGTGTTCCTGCCTGCCCCGGTCGCCTCGTAGGGAAGCGGTGCATTACTCTCTGATTCTGAGCAGAAAATCAAATATCTAGCAGAGCCCCTATAACATTGCAATTTTCTAATTTTAGGAAGCCTGTGGCCTGCACTCAGATTTGTGCCTCAGCACGGTAGAAGTGCACATGTGGGACAGGGAGAAAGGAGGGACGACAGTGCTTCTGTGGCCCCCCAGTCCCGGCGGGAGCCACATCTTGGTCTGATTCCAGCCATCATTTAGTAAAGTTGTCAGGTTGCTCTGACTAACCGCAGCCACTGGGACACTGCTGGCAGGTGGGAACACAGCTGGACCAGATGTGCTGCTGCTATAATTCCCTTTTCTGGTACCAGCCGTGGCTCACCTTGAACAAGGCATATGGTTAATGATGCTACACTAACCCTGTCCTGCCCGAGCTTCTCTTCTACGCAACCAAGCGATAAACCTGAGCAGCCAGTGGCACAGAGCAGCCAGCTGGAGCAGGGGGCAAACTCCCTGCTGCCTCACAGCCTGCTCCTGATGAAGTGAGGAGTGAAGGTAGAAAATAATCTACAAGGACTGATGGCCAGAGGTGGGGAGAGGATGGCCGAGACCTCAAAGGAAGAAGGCCATTTCACTTGCCGAACAATACAAAAAAGGCAATTTGAGAAGCAAAACTGAAAATTGGTCCAACGGTAACAGTTCTGGGTTACTCAAAGAGAGAGCCTCAATTTAGGCAAAGTCATTCCATGTTCCACGTTAGCCTCTCCTTGTAACAACCTATTTTTAATCCATCATTTAAGCTTCGTTTACCCCTACTATTCCCCTAACACTATTACAGCCTGCAATCTAGTGCTTAACTGGGTAGGACTGAAATGCCATTTTGCTCTGAAACACTGCGTTTTCATTCCTAAAGGGGGAAGGAAGAGTAGAGCCGGGTATGAGGAAACTTGATTCAATGGCACTAGCAGTCTAAGCACACAAGATAAATAAAACAGTGGGGAAGTGGAAATGTGGTCAAAGCCACAGCACTCAATTGGTGGGAGTCCCTAGTCACCAGATTTCAAGATTTCTGGTAAATTCAAAGGAGGTTTCTGTTCCTTTGAACAGAAGCTGCTCTCCCCCTGCTGAGTTGGGTTTAACTGGAAGGGAGACTCTGAAGGGTTCATCCCAGTCAGTGCTTAGGCAGTGCTAGAGTCATGCAAAGGATACATGAGCTGTACGGACTGCTTCTGGCAACCGAGCTGGTCCTGTCTGGTTTCTATGCGAGCTTGGCAGTCTAAAGGAAAGGAGTGACCAAAGTCATTTTACAGTAAGAGAAGGGACTGTCACCGAGCAGCAATGCTCACAGCCAGGCTGAGCGATGTCATGTAGGATGCAGGATGCTGTACCCGACACAAGCTGCCTGCACCAAAACCAGCCAATATTCTTCCAGACCGAGTATATTTAGCAGCAGATTGTAAATGACAGTGAAGAAAACAGTCCATCTGACAGGTGTTTTGCTTAGAAATACCTTTATTTTATAAAGCCACAGTTTGTTCTGTAAAGTTTTACCACACTTATAAAAAAGGGGTTGACAATTCTGAGGGAGAAAAGAAAAGCTGAAAACATTTCTTGTAATTCAGGGTTACACAAAGGTTATATTTATAATATATATATTTATTTATAATTTGGAGACAGTAGAGATGAAACTGCAATACGCGGGTGGCTGTGGGGTCATATTTCAGAGACTTGCTCATGTCCTACAAATAGCGTTTCTTGACAGAAGGGGTTCACGAGGACCATCCCGCTGTCACGGTAGTCGCCGTTGGCGGGGGAGCGCGGCTCGGAGAGGTGGTCCTAGGAGAAAGACAGAGAAGCAGGGTGAGCACTTCACACCCCTCACTCTCCRTGAGCACGCAGGGCACTCCGCTGCCCTGTGCGAATGCAGGTGAGAAATGGACTGTTATTTTTATCGCTTCTTCCAATCCTCCAAAAATGCCTGAATTTTGGGGGCCCCAGCTCCTGGAGAGCTAAGTTTGGTTAGCTGGTTTTGCCCTTCTTCAGGCAGTAGGAGCCGTGAGTAAAGAGCTCCTCTGATAGTCAGGCTGATTCTTTCTCAGTCTGGGGACCCAGAAGTCAGATGCACCAGAGTTCAGGTCCCTTAGCAGAATATGAACTTTCACATTCTTTTTTTTCCTTCACTTTCATGACATGTTGCAACAGTTTCCTGTCTATCAGCTGGGCTTGACTCCTCAAAGATGTATTTTCAGCTTTTTTTTAAGGTCAGAAAACTACATATATAGTTCCAAGCTACCCAAGCATGCCCCAGTTCAGTCACGTTCTGATCAGGTTTAAATGACTCAGATGACAGCTTTTGCAGATCATCCTATATGTGAATAGGATATCATTCAATTCTTGTCTAGTCGCATCTGAGAGGTTCCTTTCTAAACACATTTTTTTTTTATTTAATGAGATGAGTTAGTCAGCTAGCTGATCTGAAAATCACTTTAGCATAAACCCAAACTCTCCACTGTTTCTAGGTTTTAAATACCTTTGAACTAAGCTAAATCATTCTTCTCTGTCTCTGAGGCCAGGGAATACGTTTCTATGCGTAGGATCACCTGCCCATATATGAATAATCCCACTGAACCAGACAGATCCCTTAAGTAAAGGCTGATGAGTATACACCACCATTACACACTGTCATATATTGATGTTTTGATTACTTATATACTGGGAACACTCACTCCCTGAACTGGTATTTGAGAAGGTATAGGCAGCTCCTAAGACATAAATGCACAAAATTTCTTTGGATTATTAACTCCGACTACCCCCCCCCCCTTATCTGATGCTGTGTGGGACACGCACAATAGACAGATTAGAAGGACCGACTGTCAGTAACAAGCCAGCCCAAAGAGCTCTCCTAAGCAGTCATGGTATGGCTAGGCATTGGCCATAGGCTCAAAAGGAAGAGAAACCCGGGAACAAATTCACCTAGAGGTGGTTAACTCCTGTGACCACACGGCAATATGGAACATATCCACAATGGTTGGGAATAGGATGGCAATCTGGTTTTGGTGACATATTTATCCCATTTTACACGTGTCTAGGGGTGAGTCCTTCTCAAAAAGCTGTTTCCCTGAATATGCATAGGGATTTCAAGGCTTTATTAATATGACTCCCTCTCCCCTTCTCCCAGCATGGCTTCAGTTACAGTTTTCAGACACTAGTTCTGCAAGCGAGGTACCTCTGAAGTCTCCAGCGACTGGATCTCTCTCGGTAACTCTACAGCATGCCTGTTGAAGTAGTCCATGGTAATAGCATTATTCCAATAGCTCAGGTTGTTTTCTGGGTTAGATGTCTTTTTCTTCCTCCTCATGCAGCAGACTGTCAGCAGAACTGCTGTCAATAGAAACATGTCAAAAATTTGGTTATTTCCTTTCAATAGGGACTCATCAGTACCCTGGATTTGTTTTTTACATTACTTAAGGAGAGGGCTGGTGACCTTCATTCATGAGATTCACYCTCAGTCAGATCTAGCTCTCTCCTAACAAACCCCACACAATTAAGTCAGAATCTGGGCCAAGCAGAGGAGGCTTTGGGCTTGGCAGAATATGCAGTTTTTACTTTCTTTTTAATGTGAGTTTATAATCTTCAAGATGTGGCTGCCTGACTAATGAAAAGCTTTGGTGTTGTAACTGATGGTATTTTAATACCTAAGCAGGGATTTTTAGACCCTCTAGGACAGAGGGCACTCCCCGGGGACTGCGAAGGATGCCTCTGCACAGATCTTTTCTGCTTCTAGCGTGTTCAGATGCTGCAGCGATGAGCACATTAGCAAATGGGCAGTGAGAGACACCTGTCCTAGGCTCAAATACCAAATTCATAAACGCATGTAGTTCCACGTCTTCAATACCAAAAGCTTCTGCCCTGAAGTGCCACTGACCCCTGCCCCTGTCACCTCACATTCATAACTTGGATGTTGGGTACTTTGTGACCATGCTCCAAAACGTCAGCGACCGGCCAGGGGAACAGATGGGCTCCTGAGCGGGAYGAGACAGTGATGAGGTGGTGTGGAGATCCCCTCCGGCACCTGTCTCGCATAGCTTATGCTTCCAGGGTAGCACTAACCCCAGAGCTGGGGTTTTCCTGCCTGTCTCCATCAGCTGTATCAGGATGTGGGATCTACTGATAAGCGTAATCCGTTCCCCACACTTGCCTGGCCATTGGTGGTGTCTGAGCCTGGCTTTTTTTCCTGTCTGCGAAGGGCACTTAAGCTTCTGCAATCTGAAGTATTTGAGCTTAAAGTAGAGCAGTTAGGCAAGACAAAGTGACCAGCAAGTGAAACTTGTGGATACAATTGTCTGGTCTCAAGGCCACAGGCACCCGCCGGCCGCAGAGATGCCAGGATAACGCTCCCCCAGCGGGCGGGCTGAACACAAAGCTGGTTGAGTGTTATTTTCTGGAATTGCTTTCGGTTTAGTCATCTCTGTTGCAATTCAGATGGGTAATCTTGGCAATTTTATGAAAGCCAGGCAAACCCACTGTAACGAACTTGCTGCTCCCACCGGTCCTTGCTCAGGCAGAAGCTGAGGCGCGTACGCGGGTTTATTCAGAGAAGTAATGCATAAGCTCTGTGCACCTATCTTATACCTGTGGAATTAATTGGCYGGTTGTGCTTGTAATCTACCTGAGTTATACAGACAGACAGGTAGCTGGATGCATGCTTACTTTGATTTGTACCTGTGAAATAGGGAATGCCCTGCTGTAAATTCACTCCATTGTTTCTAAACCCCTCATGGTAGAAAAGAAGAGAGAAAATATTMATGAAGCAGAAAAATATATTATTTTCTCAGCTACAGCCAAAATTATTTATTAGAATTATAGCCCAGAGGAAAGAAAAGACTGCAGAGAAGTCAAAGCTGCTTTGTATGTTTTGACAAACATTGCAGTTACCCATATGCCGTGGGTCTAATTTCTTATCCCATCTACTCACATAAAATGGCAATACAAAAGTGCAAGGCTAGAGCTCTAGTTAAAACAAAAGAATAAGCTACTGAGAAAAAAAATTAATGGGTTTGAGTTCAGGCAGTTTATGTCTCATTCAAAGGGAAAGGTGAGCTTATGCTACAAATCTTCTTCCGAAACTAATAGAAAAATCTCCTGCACTGTTCCCGCATGTTTCAGAAAAGCAGGTCATCATCAAACTTACTATTATCTTTGACTCATATTGCTTCAGTCTTTCTATCACCAATAACTTCATTTGCTGACAGCCCGAYGGCGCGACTCCCGCTGCTGCACCCATAGGCAGGCACCCCACGGGGGCCACCAGAACTGCTCTCCCTGCCCGGGGAAGTGCCCATCCTCCTGAGGGGCTGCATCTTTGCTCCCTACTTTGCTGCTACCCTCTCGGTGTCCCAGCCCAGCCTGCAGGCTCATTAAGATGAGAAAATGAAGCAGGACCTACATTTAGTCCTCCCCACTGCTGGCGAGAGCCAACAGACCTTGGAGCTTTACYGTACTCCAGCAACAAGTGCTTCCTAAGGCACAGAGGATTTTTGAAGGTGCCTGAGGATATGAGAGCCCCAGTAAGGCCAACTCTATCGCTGTGCAAATATTTTGAAAGCCTGAGGTTTTACAGCTTATAAAATGTTGTGGCTGCTGACAGAGAAGTATCGGATTTGGGTTTTAGGGGCTGGAAAGCCAGTGACACTGAGTTGAGAGAGATCTCTGCTTCTTCCAGCAGGAAATGGCCTTGCCATGTGCAGATATGGTTGCTATATAGCAATAATGCGCTCTCCCTTAATTACACTCTTGGCCTCCAACCTTAGTGCACACACAAACAAATGGATGGAAGACCGTGGAAAATGGGTTCCTGAGCTTCCTTAAACATAACATATTTTAGCAGAAGACTGTCTACCTAAGCTGCCCCAATTCAAAGCAGAGGAGACCTGATTTAAGAGAGGACAGCAGGGCTGGAATGGGGGTTTTCCCTCTTCATCTCATATTAAATACCCTTTTGGGGCATATCTTAGTGAAATTAATGTAGCTAACATAGGACCGCTCACTTCCAGAACAATACTAGGAACAGGATACAGCTTTACCGATATTCTTAGATATCTATTTGCTCCCATGATTGGAATTATGTGTATTACAGAAAAAACTCTTTCCAGACAGACAGTTGCAATGGCCAGCGAGGACATGCTAAGTGGATTAAATACATAGAGGGCAGAGATGGTTTGGAAGGGAGAAACTGCAATAATAACAACAACAGAGCTGAAGAGAGAAACAGTAGCTGCAATACCCCGCTTATCTTTCCTGGTATATTACGTGATGTTCTCGTAAGGACGAGAAAGTGCTGTTGTTCAGTACTGCCATGTACCACCTCTGTTTCAGAGATGGCCAATCCTTTGGGCAGAAAAAGGGCTAACTCTTCTCTGTTTTTCAAACACTCACCTGGCTGCTTTCTGGGAGTCAGAAAAGCTAAACCGACTTCTCCCTTTGCCTGCTCCGTGTTAAAGTCAGTAGCGAGTGCCACGAGAAGGACACTTCAGCATTGTCCCTGTGTCAGCCTGAAGCTCCCCATACAGAGATTACGATACTTGTTAGGAAATACCAGGGGTCTCTGCAATTTTGTAGACACTGGAGGTTCAGGGAGTTCAGAAGCGTTTCTAACCTGTATCCTTTGACCTGCTGCTAGTCTGGAGGGAGAAAAGTCAACCCACATGTTCAGGGGCTGAGAGCTGCTGACGAGTTTGGGCTCTGATGCTGGCCCTAAGGCAAATTACGTCTGCATTATCTGTGTCCCCCCCCCACCCCGCCATGAAACAGGACATAATACATCCCACAAACGGGAGAAAGGAGATTCTCACAGATTTACAGGTTTCCAGGCTGGTGGGAACATGTCCATCATCTACTCTCACCTGCACAACACCTGCACACCAGGAGACTTTCACCTGTTAACTTAACCATAAGCTGTATTTAAGGTAAAGCACATCTCATAGGAAAATACCCAGCTTCATGTAAGGACATGGAGTGACCGGATATCCATCCCATTCCCACAAAGTTTGTTTCAATACTTAATTTCCATTGTGGGGACATGTTTACATCCCCCTTGTTGCCTAAATACCTCCAGCTTTATCCGCCACTTCCTCAATCTCCTTTTGCCTTTTTTATTAAAAGCTTCCACTGTGCTATCAGAAATGTCCCCCGTATATGTGGGCTTCAGCCTCTTCTTGGACTACATGATGACACAAGTGGAGTTACGTTGCATTTTTCAGCTCTTAAATCATTTGCATGGCTCTCTTCTAATCTTGCAATCTTTTTTTAAAAACATAAACCACCAGGATTATATACCATATTCAATACTGGCCTCATAAATGCAGTGTAATGAGATCATACCAACTCCCTACAGTTTCCTGATTGATAGTCTTCTGTCTTTTCTTTCAAGTCACTTGAATATTTTACCAATCTTATATAGCTGCATACCTCCGGCTCCCACATAAAACACGATGTTAACAGACCTGAAYGTTGCAGGCACTTATAAGTCAGGAGATATTCAGACTGAAGGATCTTCTCCCTATGCCTGCAGATCATAATATAAACTAAGTTTCTACAGAACCCTTGCCTCAATGACTAAAATAGTGTTTTTTCCATATTTCTTTCAATTTCCCTCATTTACTGTGTCCGTCTATAGCCTTAGCTGTAATACAGGTATCACGATGGGTTTGGTTATTGACCACAGCTGCTTACATCTGGAGACAGGAGGCTCTTCTCCAGCTCAGTCTGAGCTCACACCTGGGGATTAGACTCAGGGCTTGGGATCTCTCTCACTTCAGACAGGGAAGCAAACGTTCGTAGGTTTTGCAATGGAGAAAGTGGGTGAGATAATTTTGGAATGCATCCCAGTGCATGAAATGTGAGTTAAGTGGGGTTAGGTCCAAGGCAATTCTTCATATATTCTTTGAGTTCTGCTGATGCCTGAGTTCAGAGGCTCAGCCTTCCTCTCACGTTTTCCCATGTCAGCAGAACTGACTGAATGAATTGACTTCTGCGCATCTGATTTGCAAGTTTCTGTTCTTCCATGTTTTATCGTGTCATTCCGTAATTACAGAGACGTAAGTACTGGGAGCCCAAGGACCGGGACGGTGGGTTTTAAAATGAGTTCATATTGTGTCTCGTTTTGCATTGCAGAGACAGGCACCCACACATGTACAAATGCACATGCACAAAAAAGTTCAAGGCTGCCTGAAGGACACTGCAAAAACAACTCAAACTGTGACATGCAGAAAATACTGATATCAGTGTTATATATGACTTTGCTTTTCTGGGAACACAATGATACAGAATCCTTCATTTTTGCAGCCCTCAAATGGCATTAGCAGCATTACCCCCATTATTTATACCACGAAACTGAGGTACCAAAAGGTGAAACGATTTCCCCAGGTTCACACAGCAGACGAGGCTCGCGCATTCCTCTTCAAAGCGTTACTTTTCTGGCTAGCATTTTAAGGGATTTCAGTGGGACTCAGAAACCTATGCATCCTTAAAGAAATATGTACTGTAAGGACGGGGAGGCTAAATCCCATCTCTTATTTCAGCAGGCGAGCTCCTGAGGCCCAGGTCTTCAGGCTAGCGCTATAGCCACTGAGCCATGCCACCAGCACAGCTGGCGGGACCTGCTGCTCCTCAGTGGGGCTCAGATGCCAGGGCACAGCGATGCTGAACAAACCCTCTGCTGCTTCCTGCTCTTAGGTGCAAATCCCCACGGCAGAGACAGGCCAGCGAGGAGCCCTGGCAGGGTCTTTCCTCCGTGAGGAGAAGTGCAGCATCCCAGGCACTTCTTCCAGTGGGGATGAGGAGCCAAGGGCTCCTGTGGTCACTTTCTAGCAGGTCACTTCCCCTGCTATGGAAGTTAAAATGCCCACAGGTTTTCATTTAACAGGTGCCTGTCAATAAAAGGTGTGACAGTGAGCAGCGCGTGGGGCCCTACTGTGCCACGCATCGGAGAGGGGCAGACGTGTCTCTGCAGCATCGTGGTGCGTTTTCCCTTCCGAGGATTTCGGGCAGCACAAGCTGTGTCCGGAAGCCCCCTGAGAAGGAAGGCTTTTCCAGCCTCCTCGCCACCCCTCGTGCAGGGGTGGGATTATGGGGAAAGGCACAAGGGCTCCCGGCAGAGGAGAGATGCGCCGGCCACTGCGCAGCTCTGCAAGGGCTCTGGAAACATCCCAGAGGTCAGTGAGCTGGCTCACGGGCACTCCTCATTAGCAGGAGGAGGGAGCCAAGTTAATTAGATTCCTGCAGCTCTGCAGCCATGCACAGGCTCTGGTTGCCTCTCCTCACCTCCTTCCACTTCTTTCCAGGGTGTGTTGCTAACTTCCCTGCCTCGGGGCTGCCTCTCCCCCTGGTGCAGGGCCTTATCCTTTCTCACAGGTGTCTCAGCAGCAGCTCAGGGCTTGCTGTTCCCCTTGGTGGGTCTGGCCAGCAGCCTTGAAGGTGCCACCCTGAGCACAGAGCCGCCAGCCTGCAGCTGCGGATCAGCAATAACCTCCCATGATAGGAGTCCTCAGTGACTTTCTCCGTGGCTTGTTCCCTCCTAAGGCAGCTCAGATATTTAAGAGCATGGGGCTGAGTCTCGATATCCGAGATATACCTCCACCTTTCAGCATCCCAAGGCAGAAGCAGGACAGTGTTTTCTCCGTCCACGCCCACAACAGCTGTGAGAGCCTCTCACCGAAAACATTTTCACCCCTTGAAGATGAAATGAAATCCAAACGGCTGTCCTCTTCGTCCGTCTCTTAGCATCAGCCCCCTCTAGACCAGAAGCAACGAGCAAATACCAGCACGGGGCCTTCCGTCCTCAGCTGCAGGCGCCTGTGCCCGGGAGGTGGCGACAGTCCCCTTCGCACACCGCACACCCCATGCCGCACACCCCATRCCGCCCACCGCACGCCGTACATCCGTGCCTGAAGATACACAGATGCCTGCAGGTCAGGAAATAAATTGCCCCTCCGGTGTGCAGCACAGAGGGGAGCCACGACCGAGACATGTGCATCTGGGTAAAAGTGTTTTAGGTTGTTATAACTTATTTTTCTTCTCCTATAGGAATAACCTATGCCTGTACAACAGCACTTATTATGGCACAGTTTAAACAGCACAACTTTTGGATGAAAGCAATTGCCTAGGCACTTCAGCCAGATCCAAAAAAATCCCATTTAAATGCCTGCCTACCCTTCATTTCAACTCTGAAATACATCTGAGGATCCCCAGATTTTAAAAGGAGAATCCCACTGAAGACCATCCTCAGAAATCTGTCCTGAAAGCAGGACTTAAATATTTGAATCATTTAAACACTCAGTTGTATTAGAGCTGGTATAGATAATTTTCAAAATAACATTTGCCTTTTTAAAAAAATGTAGCTTACAAATACAAGAAACAGAATAGGCACAGTCATATGAACACATACTGTTATGGCACATATGCTAAGAAGAGAAGTTTAAACACCACTATTTAATGAATAGTGGGTTAGAAGTCCTGCCAACAGACTCTTCATATTATTATTAATAATAACTATCATTAGTTATTAGCTCATATATGGCACACTGCAGGCAGAGTCATGCACCAGTTTACGCACTGGTTATGCTTCCTATGCTTGTGTTGTATGGTATTATATTTTGTGTTTTGTATTTGGACGTTTTCTATCCAGATCAGTTTTCTTTCTGAATATTGGCCCAAAACATAATGCTTGGAAGAACTTATTTGATCCTCTATTTCTACTGATTGATAGACAAGGCACTGTTCATCAGATCATCAAATACCGCTGCTTCTTATCATGTGCTTGCTATATCCCAGTTTCTCCTCTCCATCTTTTGCAGAAGTATGTATGCACACTTCTGCTTTGGTTTCTCTTTATTTTGATTGTCCGTTTTTTAGGTTTAAGCTTTGTTCTCACTCGTGGTTTTAACCACGTTGGCAATAGCAGAACCGATGGTCCCAGAGGTACAAGTCTAACAGATATGCTGAGCCAATCCAGTAATTTGCAGCTGCTGAAAGGATTAGTGCGGTTCCCCCTCCAGATGTGTATTCCTGCAGCCTCATCCCCGCCAGGTCTTGGGCTCACCTGACCCTGTGGGGAGCTGATTCAGCTCACTGGGTGGACAGAAAGTAACGAAGAGCAAAGTGAATATTTTTTGACCACTTCAGCAATCTGAAAGTGTCTCAGGGAGGTGTCAGGTCAGGCCCAGGCAGAAGGAGAGGAGCAGGATCAGGTGGCTGCGCCTCAGAGAGGGCAGGAGAGAGAAGCATGGTCCTTTTTGGCAGGAGTAAGCTGTGTGCGAGACTGGCTCGGTCAGCTCATCTAGCCATGTCCTCAGTACAGCTCGTAGCTGTAAATAACAGAATTAATACTCAGTATTGTTGGCTGCTACCCTTTTATGTTTCGTCAGGCAGCAAAGGCTGGGAAATTTTTTGTTTTGTTTCACTCCAGACAGATCAGCATAATCACACCCCACAACAGTGAAACCCCAGAGAATACATTGTCCCACTTTTCTGATATAACCCAGCTAAGCAGGGGACACCCCGGCATCCACTCACAAGCTTTCTCATAATTTCCCATGTGTTTTTTGTAACTGAGTCAAATGACGAGTCCCAGCTCTGGGAACCCAACCTGCCCTGGTCCCGCAGGTGGCTGATCCTGGTGTCCGAAGGCCAGGATTTCCAACTCTTCCTGCTCCCTCAGCAGCTGCAAAGTTGGAATTAAAATGGAGGAAACCAGCACTTTGGTTATCAGACTTTAAAATCTGATAGTTCGCGAACTGCCTGCAATGAAATACTTTATTGTGCTGGAAAACTGGTGTTTCCTAAGGTATTAGTCATTACAACTGCCATTAATCCTTTGGGTTAGCAGTGGGCTTTTTAAATCCAATTCCAGGGCAGCATATAGCAGTTCCTAGATTAAAGACTTGCACAATTTTTGGTCACCAGCTTAAACGCCTTGAAGTAAAGCTGCTTTGCCTTCTAGAGTTGTTCAGCCTTGTGTTACACCCTCAAATGGAGGGCCCAAAAAGACTAAGTGCTTTCTAATAGCAACAGAGCAAGTGTGCTTTGAGTGTAAACATTTTAGCCCTGCATTTTGAAGCTAAGCACTTTGGTCAGTGAATGTGATCTCTGTCTAGTGATTGCTTCTCATCCATCTCAAGCCACCCTGCCTCTGTTAGCTCTCCACCTGGTCCTTGAATCATGGGCCGAAATCTGAATTTTAAGGAAAGAGAAAGCAAAATAAAGCCRCAATTAACTTACAACATGAGGATATAGGTACGCTGATAGCCAGAATGATCCAGGCAATGTCCATCTTGCTGAGGCAGATGGTTGCTCTGTGCTGGGGTTTGTCCCCCTCGGTGACATGGGAGATGTTTCCTTGCACCCCAGGTTTCCAGGTCCCGGCAGGAACCAGTCTGTTTAGGAAGTTCCCAGTGGCGGTGGAGCCAGCTGTGGAAACGGAGCTGGACAACCTCGTGGCAGGTGCTGCGGAGAGASCGCTGCCCAGCAAGGTCGCGTTAGTCACCGCGCCGTGCTGCGTTGGAGCGGGTCCCTTAGGGTCTCCCGCTGCCGGGGAGGAGATGCTGACGTCAAAACTGGTCTGAACCGAGTGACCCGCTGCTGCTGTTGCAGATCCAGGGCCAGCAAACAGAGGGACATTTGTACTGAGATTCAAGGTTACCCAAGAGTTGTTTTTGCTCAGCATATCCCATACGCCGTAGCGGGTGGGTTTAAAAGGCACCGACACTGCTTCAGGATCAGTTGATGGTCCAGCAGTTGTGGTGGCAAAATTTGCCTCCTGCACCACTAGCTCGGCCCCGTCCCCTCGTTCTGCTTCCCTAAGGCTTCCCGAGGCGTTGCGGTGGGGAGAAGGGTCTGAGTGTGTAGTTCTTGCCAGCCCCATGCCATTCGGATCTCTGGACGCTGCGGTCTGGGACTGAAACGGGTGGTCTGTGAAAGGGCTCCTCAGGGTAGGGAAGGGAGAGTGCAGGGTCGTCTTTAGGTAAGGCTCTGAGGACTCTGTGAAGTTGCCTTTGAAAACCTGGAATATTTTCCCCTTGGGGCGAGTCTGTCCCGAGTACAAAGCACTCTGGTTGTATAAGTGATACGTTTCCTTTTCGCCAGTGTGAGGGCCACTCCCTTGCTTTTGCCCGGTGGAAGGGCCTTTCTCCGCCAGGCTGATGGGATGGGGAATGGCGYGAGCAGACGTGGGAAGAGGCTCTGCCGTGTGGCGGTCTTTGTGGCGAGGCGTTGTTCCCATGGCTGTGATAGTGGTAGTGTCCATCGGGAAGCCCTGAGAGGAGGAGACAGTGGGAGACAGTACCTGAACAGAAAACACCAGCTCTTCTGTCAGTGCCAAGATCAGTAGAACACCTGGAGGAAAGAACACAGAGAGAGGGTGAGACACCAGGGAGGGACCAGCGGACAGGGAATGGCACAGCTTGCACRTCTGGCAGGAAGGAATACCTTCCATGTTCTGCAGAAGGACAGAAGAGTTAGCATCCTACTTTGTTGGCTTCTCTGGCAAAGTAGGAAGAGAAAGGAAAATCCGCAGGGGCTGTGGTGGCCCTGTGGCCGTGGGAGCAGCGAGGTGGGAATGAGAAGGTTGCAGGGAATCTCTGTGGCAAAGGGAGAGAGGAGCTTGCAATATGGACTCAGGGGAGTGCTTTAAAGTGCCATAGGCAGGTGATTTCCCTGTAGAAGCTACAAAGCATCCTACTCTTTCAGGGTAGAAACAAAAGACGTTTTCATTTTTGTTTTGGCCAGGAGGCCTCCAGATGAATGTCTGCATCATTATGGGGAACCTTAGTCCGCTCATTCTTTTGGCTGCAAAATCCTAAATTTGGTTGCCTCCAGTCTTGGATACCATTAAGCAATCTGTTTTTTGAGAGAGCAGCTGCTTAGCCCTTGCCGAAAATTAGGTCAAGAATGGATGTCTGATGAAAGGGCTTCCTGGGTTATATATGCTGTCCTTTACTTCAGAAAATCTAGTCACTTATTTTAGAATATGAGATGTGGAAAATCTCCAAATGTTAAAAATTAACAAGAAAACATAGCTATCACAGCCATTTTAAAAAGCCACGTGATTATTAGGGGTCTGACTCAATCTAACACAACTGTCCTTCGCACCCATGTACAAATGTTTGGTTGTAACCTGTTCTGTGCTCACATGTGCTGTGGGATTGGATTGTGTGAAATTTGCCTCCTGCCACCCTCTGCAGTGCACATCATTTCATGAGGTGCCAGATTCACACCGCTGGGAACATCAATTCTTCCATTTACTCCTAGTCCAGATAATGGACATGGGCAGCTGCAGTAGCATAAGCCTCCCCGGGATGCAGGGCTAATACACTGTGAGTTAGCGTGACCTGCAGGGACCACATCAATCACACGTCACCTTTTCCATATGTTGAAGCTGTCGAGTGTAATGTGGATCTCTGCCCACTAGGAAGCACACGGAATAAATCCATTTTGCACAGTCCACTGAGCATCATCAGATGGCACCATTAGCACTGTGCTAGTGCGAATTTCAGCCAGCAGTGTCARGGTGAAAAATGTTGTCATAGTCTTAACAAATCAGGGAGACGAGTTCGTCAAAGCTGCAGGACTCCAAACTGGGTAACGACCACCTTCCAGCCAAGACTGTGGAGTACCTTCCTGCCCCCTTCTCCACCCTTCCTAGGCTTGCCAGCTTTCTCTGTGAGCGTTGTTATGCCATTTAGTTCTACCCTACTTGGGAATATCTGTTATGGGCACCAGCAGAAAAGGAAGACAGGGACTTGGGAAAATGAAAGAAGATCTCTGATTAGGTGTCCACCGGGCCCTAAGGCTCTGTTGCACGTTGGGCAGATGCAAATGCCATGAAATGTGTTTATTCTGAATCCTGTGCATCATTCACACCCATTCGCAAGCAGTGCAATACACGTAGCAAAAACCCACCAAAGGAGCAGTACCTATTCCTCTTACCCAGCTAAATGCTCCGCTTTGATCACTAACCATCATTTCTGAACCAGAACAGTGCAGAGCTCTGCAGCCAACAAAATTCACCTCATCTTGCCCCCAGCAGCGTCCTGTTACTTCGCAGAGTACCCAGAAGATGAAAGATAACGTAGTGAGAGCCGATTACAAGCAACGCATTTTCCACTGCCTGATGCTAAAATTAGCTCATATTTTTTTTTATTTCTGAAATAAATATCTCTGCCAAATAAAACATTGCCTGGGATACTGCTTCCCAGTTCCTAGCCAGCCGCAGACAATACACTCTTAGCAGAACACCTAGTCAAAGAAAAAACATATTCGGTACACTGAGATGCAACCGGGAGAGCAGATCGTGCTATACTTGTGGAGCATCACTCTTGGAAATGAAAGGCAGAAGTTATCTTCACATTTTTGGCAGCACTCATTGTGAGGTCAAGGTCAAAGCAGATATTCTAGTGTCCATATGGCTAATATTTCATGCCAAGACAAGTTGCTGCCACAGAACAAATTCAAAGAGGAAGGGATGACGATTTATTTTGGATTTGGTGTGTGGAGATAATGTTTCAGGAAACTTTAGGCCTGCTGTTCTGAGCACACAAGATAAAGTACATTGGCAGATCTTATGAGATACCAGATTATAATGATTGTAATGCCTGCTAAAATTTTTGGATTTTCTTTTTGTAACTACTTCCTCTCACACCTCATGTGCAGAAATACATCTCTATTGGGTTAATGTTTTTCTCCAGGATATTCCTTAAGGAATAAGGAAGTTGTCAGCTTTTCTGCATAYTGTGCCCTGGGGTTAGAAACCCTGATCTTTGGCTAAAAACCTACTTAACATCCATCCCCACTTCTTGAAATACTGATAAATCAGAAGCTTGCTGCTATAAAGATTTATAATCTCTCTGGGGCAGTCTGTTGTGGTAGCAGGTCACCACACATCAGGCATGGGAAGCCAGATGCATTTAGCTAGTATCTTTAGGTGGCTTGTAAAGTCTGAATAATTATGCAAAGGAAATACTACATCAGAAGTAATTTATCTGACAATAAACAATAACCCCCATGACATTTGGCTGTCTCAGGCTGTGGCAGTCAGGTTTTGCTCATCTGCTAGACTCCCTTTAACAGCCTCTGCAGAGCCACCGTGGCCCCATAAGCTACAGCTTCTTAGGACTTTTTTTTAGTGGTTGAATGGACCACAGTAACTCCTTCAGTGACAACCGGAGCTAATCTGTGCCCCTAACTACTGAAAAAACATTCAGCTTAGTAGATAATTGTAAAAATAGCCAGTGCTGTATATTTAGGGAGAACCAGCTCATAATAAGGACTTCACAGTGGGCTTTGCTGGCCCTTTTAAGTAGAATTACTTGGTTTTATAATTGATCAACAGCCAACTGGAAAGCAAAAGTAAAGCTGGAATCGGTATTTTCAGATGCTCTGCATCATCACCTAAGCATGCTCTGGCTGGATTTGCAGTGACCTGATTGCCCAAAGTTCCTGCTTACTTTTCTATCACTTGAGGATATGCAATGTCTTACAAAGTGGGACTTTTACTGAGGTCCCTGATATTAGACTGCCCTGTTTGGCAACTTTGGCTTAAGCCTAGGAAAATGATATTCTGAATTTCTCTACAAAGGCGCAGGAGGCATTTGTCACAGAAATGGACTTAACCAACCCCTTCAAATTTCTTCCCTTCCCAACCTCTGTCTCTGCTTCACAAATACACCTGCACTGAGAAAAGGGCCATGGTGGGTACAACACCAGTCATCCCCCGGTGCCTCAGCTTACCCTCAATCAGACTACCACTGAAAGGAAACCTTCTGGTTGCTATCAACTTGTCATGGCCAAAGTTTTGCTATCCCAGGTGAGATGGTACATAGCAGATGCTCTTGGGTCAGTTCAAAGTGCAGTCCTGCAGCTCTTTTTGCCAAAATCCTTCAGTTTTGGCTGCCTAAGACTCTTAGGACTGATCTTACTTAGAGCGTGAGCCCTTTGGGATAAGGACTGGCAGTCCTTACTATCTGCTGGCATAATGGTAATGCAGACTGATGTAAGCACATTATAGCAAATAATAATAATTAATTATATTTTCAAAGGTCAGTTCACACCATGAAGTTTTTTCATAAGGSGACATTTCTAAGGTATAGGAGCTTATGCTCAGAAGGGGTCAAACTGGTTTGGCTTTTAAATGCTGTGTGTCAAATTCCCACTTTTGGAGTCTAATTTTATGACTACATTAAAACCATTCAACCCTAATGAGAAGGCTGATTGACCTGACGTCTCTGTGGTGTGAACTGTGTCATCCTGTGGTCTTGCATAGTGCACCAAGAAGGGAATATTAAGTACAAAATGAATTAACTCAAGGATGAAGCACAGCAGAGCGACAGCAGAGTGTACAGAGGGTGCTGATGTGCATTTAGCCATAAAAACTCCTTCTGACAACATGGTGCAATGCTTCAAATCTCAACAGGATCTCCCTGCAGTGCTTCTTCCCATCGTACACTCACATGAGGAGTCCAGAAACGGTGTGTACAGTTGTGCATGTGAAGAAAATGAAGGAGGTCCTTCACAGCAATGTTTTAAAAGACTGCGGTTGATGTCCTCAGCAAGTCTCGGAAAAGTCGGGGGTTAGGAATATTTTGCTTTCCCAGACTATGAAATCCGCAGGGTCCTACCGTTTGGGAACTTCCTCACGACCCTTTTATTTGCACGCAGGAGGCAGAACTGCCTCCCTTCAAACCAGAAAAACAAAGCAATTCGGGCCCCAGCAGCTGACGGTCTTTGACTGTTTTATCTCAGGACCTCGGGAGCCCCCGCTAGGAGCCAGTGTCCTGGCGTAGGACAATAATAAAAGGCTTCATTTAGGAGTTAATACCGCCTGGTGCTGCACGGGACACTTCATGGGCACTTCGAGAACAGCCTTTTTGCATGACATGGCAGAGCAGGCACGCGGCTGTTGAGTCAGCTCAGGCGTTCAGCCTCCCCGTGGCAGCCCCTTTAAACAACACAAACTTATGTAACTTCTGATCTAAAGCCTGTGGAAAGGTTCCCAATGACTTCAGCGGGCTTTGGACTAAGTCCTAATTGCCAGAGATACAGTGGAAACTTTTGAGCTGCACATTCACATTTTCTACAGCAAATGAATATGGCACAACGAGCTCAGTCTGGCGTTTGACCCCTTCTGGCCTCTGCTACCTCGGACCTTGCAGCAAGACAAACAGAGCCACCTGAGCAGTACTCGGCAAACATTTTTGCTCTAGGAAGTCAGGAAGAGCTTTTTGTGCAGAGATCTACTGCTGGACTCATTATTTCAGACTGCCATGGGCAAGGGAAGCAAAGGGAGCCGACCTACAAAGGACCCGTTATCTACAGACCCAGGGCTTGGGTGCACATGGGCAGCGWACAGGCTGCTGAAGCCTCTCCATGCTTGTAACAGTCTTGACTTACTAATAGTGAGAGAAGGTTGTGCAAAACCCGTTCAAAGCAACAGCAATGTTTGTTATTGTTGTAACGAAAGCTTTCTTCATGACGCTATTAACTTCTCATGTGTCTCTCAGCAAACCTAAAATGTTACAGGGAGCAAAATGAATCTTTAATAGATGGAAACTGTGCAGAAAGTATATATTATTACTTTTGTTATGGTCATTTTTATTATGGTCATTTCTTTGTAATCTGTCAAAGCAATATGATTTTCACTCACAATAAAGCAGCCTTTATACAAACAAAGAGTTAAGCAAATTTCATCGCCATGATTGGTGGCAGAACTGAGGGAAGAAAAAGTAGGTTACTCTGCATTGAAAATTTCTCTTCCCTGCCTGTCTATCAGTGGCTGTCATGCCAGAACTCCCAGATACTAACTTACAAGTTATTGTCTGTTTTCCCTTGTAAGTATTAGACAGGGTGATCAACCCAAACTTCAGTACACAAGGTATTTGGTAAAATGCAGGGAATGAGACGCACAGAGTAACAGCTCTATTTGCAGTAACATAAAACAGCATCAGCAGAAGCTCTGGAAATCACATGTACAAACACAAAATAAGCAGTACTCGCTGACACTCCCTGTGCAACAACAGCAACAGTAGCTACRGTTTTCATGTGGGAAGATGTCCCAGTCCTTTAACGGTATAAAAACATTACAGAACACTATTATTGCCTCTAAGAGGCACTTCCATCACAGCCTTCGAGAGAATGAGCCTGTAAATCAAAATTCTTTTCTGATCCTCCAGGGAGTTAAACAACGGGTGATACAAATAGGACAGTGTCGCGTAGTCACAGAGCAGGCGGCTCCCAATTCATTCTCACACTGCACTAGAGACTCACAGATACTGTGGGAATAGGTGCTTTAGAAATGCTTCAGATCCCCTATTCAGCTAAGTATATCCAGACATCTGAGCTGTTGAACCTTGTGAAAAGGCTTACTGACAAACTAGGACAACAGTAATTACTGAGAGGAGGGTAATAAAAAGAAAGAGCCCGACTCTAGCTGCTTGTTCAAGGTAATCACTTACCTGAAAATATCATTTGGACTTGTCAGCAGACATCCTCACCTGCTCACATCACACAGATATGGAAGCTTCATCCCTCAGTAGAAAAAGGAAAAATACATCTTCTCCCTAACGAGGCAGCTGCACACAGGAGTTGCTGTTATTGTTGGAACTGGTTTGGAGGAATGAGGACAGAGACAGCCCAGGCAGGCGTGTCTTGCAGGGCTGTGCAGCGAGAGGGCTCGCTCCTTTATGGAGTACCTTTGCAACTGCAAGGCAAGATTACTTACTGAGCCAGTCCCCCTCTCTGCCAGCAGATCGAAAGGCTGCTTGGTATTCCAGCTTGGTTTCCCATCTAGTCCAGATACAGTTTGTCTGACACGGGTCTATTCAGATGCCAGAGGATTGCTGGCAGTTCTCGTTTTCTGGGAACAAAACAGCAACAAGCACCCCAGCTGCACGTCCTTGTGAGGCTGTTCAGTCCCTATTTCAAGGCAGAGTGCCCTCCCTCCAGCGCAGCATTTAGCTTTTTGTGTGTGGATGGATTTTACAGATCTACCTCCTGCTTCTGTACCTCCACCAGACTTTCCACTTCATTCAATTATCTCTAATGATATTAATATTCCTGTCAGAGGAAAATATGGGGAATGAAATAGCGATCATCTTCTCTCCTTCTCCTTCCCTGGCATCGAAATGCATGTTCTGTATTTTATTTCTTCACTCCTCAGTGGTGAATGGGCAATTTCTACTTTGTAACCATAAAGAAGTCCGCAGATCTTGTGATTCCTACAGCCATAATCCTGCCTCCCTTCTTCTTTTTTCTGTTTCTCTCCTTCTCTCTGGCACAGCTGGGTGTCTGGAAGAACACACTGCCCAAAGAGCACAAAAACGTGCCCTGCGCAGCCAACTACGAATCCCTCAAAAGGCACAGGGAAATGGTAAGAGAGCAACAAGTTGTGGGCTTCTTGAGAGCAGCGGAGGAATCCCCCAGGAGTCAGAGGGCAATCCCCACTACTCAGTCTTTGATTCAGAGCCCCTGTTGTATCCAGGGGTGCTACGACAGCCCGAGGAGTTTGTTATATGGGGTCCTCACAAAATTCCTTCCTAATATTTTGTTAGAGAGAAAAGCCAGTTCCTTCTTGTCTCTTGTCGTACCAGGTGAGAAGATCCTCCTCTYTTCAGGCCTTGGATACAAGCATGCTGCAGCCAGAATTCTTTTTTGACGCTGTGGCCAAATCAGAAAGGAACGATGCTGTGACAATAGGTTTGAGATTTGGCAGCACTAGCAGCTACGGGGCCTCCGACAGTGACCCCAGTGCTGATTTTTGGGGACTGAAGTCCCTATCAGGAAACATCATATGGCAGGTGTCAATATGGCAGGTGCATATACTATATCACAAGTATATTTTACCTGTAGTTACACAAACTCTGTTTTCACAGCCATGATCATTTCATGGAGGACATGGAAAGACAGAGTGCAAATAATAATCTTAGATCTGCTTTGCATTTTTGTGCTCTCATGCTGATGCTCCTTTTCTCCCTGCTGTTGGCAGTTCACTTTTCACCCTTACTGCTTCCAGTCTGAAGGTTTTTCTAAATAAAGATATTTAGTGCATCATAAAAAAAATTGGTCCTTACAAATATCAGCTTGTTTAGCAGTTTCTAGAACTCAGGGCTGATTAAGAGCTTGCTGCTGAAACAATGATTTAGCACAAAGCTGCAGCTGGCGTAACAAGAGAACCATGCCATGTATTTTAACCTTTGCTGGAGGATTTGCCACATCTGTAAGTAGTAACTCACCACAGATTTCTTCCCTGTGTGCTGTCATGGATGGAAACATATGGCTCAAAACTGCTGAGACCATTGTTTGGAATTTCAGATGAAAACTCTTCATAAGGACAGAGGCTCTGTGCATTCCCTTGTCCAAAAACACATGGAACAAACCAAAAATAATTTTAAAAGCACATGAGCATTCCTTGGTCTGACAGCTCCCCCCTCACACAAAGCTTGTCCAGCCCCAGCTTTGCACATGCACATCCCTTCCTCTCCAGCCTTTACTTGGCAGCAGTTTTTGTTGGCAGGATGCTGTTGCCAAGGGAGACAGAAAGGATGTGCAGCTGGCTTTTCTTTCACCTGCACTTAGTGCTGCTGATCCTATTTATGTTACTGCAGAACCTTTGGCTTCTAAGAGATCTACCATCAATGTCACCGGACCTTTTGAAGAGTTTTGACAATGACACAAATAGCTGTGGCCTCTGATGGAAAGCTTAAAATAGGGTCTTGCCAAAGAGAGGAGGTAGTTGGTGTCACAGATGCTGACTCAAGCGAGGGTATCCATTTCACAAGCAGCAATAAGAAGGGGGAAAGGAGGATTCAAAGCCATCTTAAAAAGGTTTCTGACAACTCCCCAAAACAGTGAGTAAYTTCAGATATGTAAAAGTTACATGCTTAGTCTAAGGTAGCCATGGCTCTGGCAGGCAATTCACCCCATCCACAGGTTGACTAGTACCCCTGAGAGGCTCCTCTCTTGCCATTAGCAAAAGAGGTCACATAGAGGATGATGAGCTTTAACTAGATGTCCAGCTTTCAGGTGATAAAAATTAGGTGAGATGAATCCCACCTCATATCCCTCTATCTATTTAGATGGCATCATCATAAAGCAAACCGAGGATTTGTTTTGTACAATAAAGGGATAAATAAAAGTGATGTTTGAAAAGGTGAAATGTAGTCTCTGTATTGCAATACTTTCCAGGAGAGGAAATCCCACTGCTTTGGACATTCAGAACCAGTTTCTACTGAACACCAAACAACAAGCCTCAGAGAGCAACACTTCACTGGCATGAAGAGTGGACTAGAGCAGGGCCTGGCAGCCTTTCCATGGTAATGCATTAGGAAGCATTTTTCTTTCCCATATTAGAGGGTAAGTGGGCGAGCACTAATTCAGCTGAAACTAGAAGCTGCTGCCTCTCAAAGAAACAGCATGCTACCGATCAGCTGCGCCTGACCCCTGCAAGGCAAGACGTCTGGCGCCTGCTGAACTGGAAAGTGGCAGGTAGCATGAGGAAGTAGGAGCCACTTCTTCATGCGTAAGCCTTTTTCCAAAAAATCACAGCTCCTAGACCTGCTGCACTCCTTTCAAAATCCTCCCACTTGCGGTTGGAGGTAACCAAGTCAGAGGCTTTTGATTCCAGCACCAGATGATATGTCTTTTCCAAACCTAATTTCTTCAGGACTAAGCCTCCAGCTCTAAGTAATTTACACCAACTTACCTATCAATCAAGGATGCTTATTCTAGACTCAGGATACTCTTTCATTACAGCACAGTCATTTTTAGCTTGTCTTTTCTATGGAAACATTTAAAGGAACAGGTTGTCTATCCCTCTGTCTGTCTTTCCCAGTAACTTCTGATGCATGGCTGATTTCAAATATTGTAACACACTGTATGACAACTGGCAAGGAGGCAGAGCAGAGCGCTCTACTCGTGGATCCCTCTGCTCCGATGATGCAGACCTTTTTTTCTCTACTTGCAAAAGCTGTGCTTAAATTCTCCAGCTGCAGGTAGAGAAATATTGATACTGCAGCCAGAAGGGATGTTATAGTTATGCATAGGCTGACTAACTTCTACAAACCCTGAAGGTATTTCAGTCATTTCATCTGTTCACTGAAAGTAATTTGGATGATTTATTACTTATGCCCCCTTCAAACACGTTATTACCTCCAAGTGCCTGGTTATCCTTGTGCTTGATCTCCAATGAGAGCTTGTAATGAGGAGCTTGCACTGATTTGTTATGTGAGCAGGTAACACACAATTAGAAAGTAACTATTATATTTACCTGCAGGAAAGCTTTACTCTGATTTTTGACCATTACCCAGTTGAAGGAAAAGGGACACTGCCGCAGAGTGAATAAATGGCGGGGGGCTTGTGCAGTTATTCACTGTCTCAGTTTACCATCTGGGCAAGTGAAAACCAAACCAGGTCAGGATCAAGGGAGTCAGCATTTCCAGTATGTGGTACTGGCTACTGGTTTGGGGGTTCAAAGAGTCAGATTTGAATGGGAATAATTCCCAAGGTGGACTTGGGCTATAAAAGACACTGGGAGTTTCCACGTCCAGATTTTCTCCTGTGAGCACAGCCCGAGGATGTAAGGTTACACATAAATCAGCCAGAAAGGCTGTAACGTGCTGCTCTTACTATCTGCTGCATTATACAGGGCTAGCAAAGCCTCTGGAGTGGATGTAAGGTTGCTAGGGAAAGAAGTGAGCTGTTACTTTTCATTTCTGTTCATCCTTCCTACAGACTAGCGACAGCATTCTTTTGGCTTCTGGAACAAAAGTTTGTATTGCCTCTTAGCTGTCTTGAGTTGCACCTGGCTTCAGCTAAGCCTGATTTCAGAATAACCTGGATGTTCATCATGGCCCAGCTGCACTGAGCCACATGGGTGCTCCGTGAGCTGCTCTTCAAGGAGGTCTGCTGATGGCCCGTGGGGGTCAGCAAAGCCCCTCCACAGCCTGCAAAAAATGGAGGTGCATGCCTGAAACTCAAGAGTGTCAGGGGTGCGTGTTGCATTAGGACATACAAAGATAAAAGGGAAAGATCAAATTCCCTTCTTGAAAGTATCAGCTGCTCACTGCAGAGATGAAGAAAGGGGTTTTTGCTCCATTAGGTGAATTGCAAGATTGCACAGATACTGAGATATGGATTTTTCGCCATCCTTTGAAGCTGGGTATTGGTCTGGAAGGAACAATGGTCCAACTTGGTGTAGTAAATCGTATGTTCTTATAAGTAAGGTCACAGCAGTAGCCAGATATAATTTCTGCTAATGAGAGCAGGACTCTGCTGCTTGTATTTCACTCAGTGTTATTGCTCCTGAATTAGATTCAAGAGGTGGAGATATGCAATATCATACACAAAGAACATAAGGGTGAGATGACATGGTGATACATATGTACTTGATTAGTCAGGGGATCAGTAATTCAAGTGGAAATGTATATGAAGTTAGGAAGAGGATCTCACTTTACAAAAATATGGTCTATCAACTCTGCAGTTCATTCACTTCTGCAATTCATATTTCCTATTCAGCATGAATGCAGTTACACAACAAAGTAAAATGTTTCACCTTTCTGTGTGGATGGTCTCTTTTTACATGCACATTTGTATTTTTACAAAAGAATTCCACTACGAATATGTATGCGCTACTTTGGAATGTTATTCTGAACATGTGTTGGTCTTGTCTTTTCATAGGAACACACTGCATATCTGAAACATCATTTACATTCAAAGGTTTAAGTGTTCATAGTGGACTCAGGTCATTAGAGTTTCATCCTGCCTTAAATGTGACAGGCCAGCACTGTCATATGTGCTTCTTYGCACCATCAACATAGAATCACTGTTTGGAATAACAGTAATAATAATAAGCATAACCCCTATCGCAGCATTATTCGCACAGTACTTTAGAAGTAAGATATTTTATTTGTCTCTCCATTCTGGTTAAACCTGCCCCTATTTATATTCAGGAGAGAATCTACTTTACCCATTCCTGAAATGTCATCACCTCCACGCTTAATTTTATTTTGGAAGGAAATTGGACTGACAACCCTAACAACTTCTGATTATTCACAGAACAGCCCTTGTGAAGAGATTAAATGTACCAGCTTTTCCATGTTGCCCTGTCAGCACACAGACCTTCAGGGATCGTCTCTTGATGTGAAAGTTAGCTCAGCCTCAATGTTCATTCATCCTTGACTTCTGTTTCGTTAATACCAGTTATGTTGTTGGTGATATGACGTGGATATCTTATCTCTCTCCCTCCCCCTCCAGCAACTACACTGGGAGCCTCATTTTATTTCAGTCAGGCTATTACATAGTTCCCAAAGCGCGGTACTCACTCTTCAGCTACTGCTGATGGGGGCTGGAGTCAGCAGGCAAACCAGAGCGCGGCTATTCTCCTACCTCTCCCCTGCACCATCTCCTCTCCAGGAGCACCGCGGCTGTGCAATGCTGCACAGCAACCCTGGATGGCTACCGAGAGCACCCAGGGCTCAGACACCTCTGCCTTTACAGTAAACAGCCTGGGTGTCCCGTGCTGAGAAAGCATCGCAGGAGCAAAGTCCTGATGTGCTTGTCCTAATGCTTTGCTGTGTGGTGTGTCTCTAGCCCTGCGATCCGACTGCTCTGCTCTTGAAGGCTATTTACTTTTTTCTGGTGGAAGTGCAGAAATACCAGCCATGTAACGGGAACATTTGATTTTTGGTAGTTTCAGTGCCTACCTCACTGGTAGCACCTGGCTTCACTGCACTGCCCTTAATACGTGTGACTGCCTGGGTCCCAGGGAGGGCTTGAGATTTCCTGACGTGTCGGCAAACAACTTCAAACACAGCTGTGGGTTGTTTCCTCAGAAATGATGCAAGTGCAAACATACCCAGTGGTGCATTTGGAAAGACAAATTCATCTCTGAAATAGCTAATATGCTTTTACTGCTTACACTGCTCTGATCCAGGCTTTCTTTGGTCTGGACTTAATTTATTAATACACAAAACATAACCTTGAAATTAGGGCGCAGCAGAGCTAATGACAAACGAAGAACTTTCTGCTGAAGCACTTTGAATGAACTACAATTAAACATCCCTCTGGGTCCTCAACAGACAGATGCTGGAAGAGCTGTGTGGCAGTCAGATGTTACATTCCCATGAAATGCAATGATAATACTGACATAAGTGTCTTGTTGTCACACTTTTGCCTTATTACATTTTCCCTTTCCTCTCTCTCTCTTTTTAAGCATTCTCAGCTGTCATTGTACCCGAGCAGTAAAATTATTCCCACAGTAAAGTGCAGTATCGGAAAGCAATTCTGTTTGGAGACAGAGCACTAAGTGTGGCATATCAGCGTTAAAGCTGCAGGAGTACATTAGTCTTTGCATTAACATTAACTACCATGGCTAAGAGAATATATTAGCAACAGCCTTAGTAAAGGTCAGGACACCGAGAGGAAGGAATATCAAGAAGCATTATACGAAGGACATAATTTTAAGATAAAGTGCTGAGTTTCAGCCCCATTCAATATGAGTTGAAAGGACTGGATGGAAATAAATAACGGAAGGCTTGCTTGAGGGACCAATTCCAGGACCATTGATAGCAGTGTCAGGAAAAGTCCACTGGGACATACGGTGGCTTCTGCTGCACCGGTGTAAATCCAGGACAACTCCTCTGCAATTAGTAAGATTATTCAGCGTACAAATGACTCCGAGAGGAGAACATAGGAAACACTAAAGGAACCAGCAGAAGTAAAACACGGTTGGGAGCTGAAGACCAATGACCAAATCAGAAGTAAGAAATAATCTGAAGAGTAATGTCAATTAAGAACTGGAAGGAGTAGTCAAAGGAGCGGAGAGGCTCATCTTTTGTTCTCTTCAAATCTGGGTGCTGGGTGGGCCACCTGAAGCCATCATGACAGCTCAGCACAACCACTGCTTGGGTGCTAAATTCCCCCCTTTACCTGGTTTGTTGGAAATTAGTGTTTCAGTCAAATAGGAGATTTAAATAAAACTCAAGTACTTGCGTACCAAAGATGTGGAAAACAGCTGCTTGGCCCAAGATTATTCACAAACAGTAACTCGTATATAGTAGCTAAAAACAAGTTATCTGGCATGAACCAAGGTCAGTGGCTGAAATGCCTAAGATAACAAGAAACCCACCTAAGGTTGTATTTTGATGCAGTCAGAATCCGACTTCTTGTTTTGGGCGCTGCCTCAGCAAGGCACTGGAGCAAGAGCCGCTTCCATCTGATGTCGGTGGCATCACCCACGTGTCAGAAGCATCACACATGATCAACACTTTACTGAACCAGGACCAGGGTGGGAGCAGGCAGATAAAGCAGAAGGAGCAGCAAAATCAACATGTACTTCTGCTGTTACAGGCCTAAACCACAGAAGATTTTTGAGGGGACGTACAGCATGCAGCTCTTTATGCAGATGCATTACTCTCCCGTTCTGCTGTACTTATTTAGTGTATATTTATTCAAAAGTGTCCCTGCTGGGAGCTTCTCCTGCATGTTCATTCACTGTCAATTACACTGCCAGAAACACAGCAGCACCTACAGCAACGTTTCTATTGCATTACAACTATTTCCTTAAGATGACCTTGGGTCCAAGACATTTATCAGAAGAGAAATAAAACAAAAAGAGGAAAAAATGACACAGCAACAATTTGTAACAATTTCTTTGTGAAGGTGGTGTGATTTGAGCTTGCAAATTACAGGCAAACACTTCTGAAGGTGGTGTGATTTGAGATTGCAAATTACAGGCAAACACTTTGTACTTGCTATCGCAATATAAAGCATCTCTTCCTCAGAGCTCCGCATCAACTTCTGCCTCTGTCTAAATTAATGCTTCCAATTAGTCCTGTTTTATTGTGCATCCATCACAGGAGATTCACTGTTAGGGCTTTGAACAATACAAATCCATATACTGGTAATTATGAAAAAATACATTTAGCAAGACACAAATGTTTCATATTTATCAGCAGTGCCTTGGGTGCTTTACAGGTTTTTTCTGACACATTTTTAATTTCTACAGTCAGATTCATCTTTGTGTTTAGTAACTAACTGAAGTCAAAGGCTGTATAACTCTTTGCACTGGGCTCAGGCTTGGCCACTTTGTTTTTTCAGCATGTCTCTTGAAAAATCATCTAGCTACCATGCATGTGTCCAAGGCACTAACTGATCTTCCAAGCTACGTGGCACACACCATCTAGGGGGAAAAAAAAATCCAGACTTATTCCTTGAAACTACATCATATTACCTAACTTATCCAGTGCTGTTTCCAAACTTTCTCTCTTTTTATATGTAAAATCTTTGGCACGTGTTAAAAATGTCTGTGGAATAGCTTAGAAAGGACTGAAAAGATGGCAAAAGGGAAGAATGTACTTAAGGCACCGACCAAAATTATGGTTCCCTAATAAGCCTGTGGTTTTAAGAGACACATAACTGCCACAATAATTATTTAACTGGGCCAGAACTTTTCAGGTTTGGAGTCAGTCCAGATGTGATATTTCCAGAAGGAGGAGAAGGAGCAATGTAAGGCTCAGCCCTGAACCGAAGCAGAGGAGGTGCTCATCTCCTCTTGCTCACTAGGGTCTCGGGAGCAGCTGGGCACAAACACCCTTTCACCACTGGAGCAGCTGCTCTTGGCAGAGCATGATTAAAAAGTGAATATGATGACAACAATTCTTGAGAGTTATTTTAAAAATGATCCCTGAAAGCAAAAGAAATACTTATTTTTTAAAATGAAACATTATGCGGAATTGTTGGAAAGCAAAACAACTAACACCAAGCTTTAATCTGAGCAGGAGATTTTCACTGGTTCTTTATTGCCCAGTCACCTATAGAGCGGCTCTGGAGGCACAGGGAGAGCACGACCTCCCTCAACAAGACCTTTCTGATACAAGAGGACTGTCTGCGTAGCACTGAGTTATCTTAACAGCTCTATCTTGCTGCCTATCATAGCCCTTGATGCGAGTGTGGGACAGGGACGGGGATGAAGGGGAAAGGGTGCAGCTGGAAAGCTCTGCCTCTTGGTTTCTGGAACGGCAGCAAAAGAGACGTGCCCAAGGGCAGGCTGAGTCACTTCGCAAAGAGCTGCTCTGCTTCATTGCTGCTTGAAGGGGAAACATTTTAAATCTTGCTCCTTTTGTGGCTCCAGAACAACAACGGTCTAGTGAGAAAGAGAGGGCATCACAAGCTCTGGGGCCAGGCATCAGATGCACATAGCATCAGGGTTTTCCTACTTGCTGCCATGCAGCCCATATGGGGGCCTGGGAGAAAAATCACAGGGAAATCTTAGCAGGGATGAAACCAGCAGGTTGCTGTAGAAATTATTCTTCAAAATCCTTTAAGTTTTAGTAAAGATTCAAATCTTTTTCTACAACAGGCTAAAACTTGTCTTGTGTGATTCCACAGAGGCTTTTTAACTCTAGAGGGCGTTAACTTTTCCACAAAAGATGGAGGTAAAGAGCCAGTGGATCACAGCTCTCCAGCCACATGGATGGATGGATGGATGGATGGACGGATGGACGGAAGAGGTTCATTTGGCTTTTCCTGCAGCAGGACTCGTGGGGTGAGCAGGCCCCACCTAGCCCTTTGTTTTCAATTCCTGGCCCAGGCAACACACGCGCTTGACCATCTTGTAGGCACTTTAGAGCAACAGACCAGACCCTCAGCTCATGTGAGTCATCTGGCCCTACTGAAACCCAAAAAGCACTGCCAACATGGAGCCATCCTGGGGCTGGAAAGCTGCAAGGCCAAGCGCACTCTATCGTTTAATGACGTTTTTACAACACACTTAAAGCCAGCAGTGCAGAGCTCCAAAGCTCCAGCCTCATCACAGTGGCACACTTCATTAACAGCACCATGTCAATGTGTGCTTCTCCCTACATCTCCCTCCTGAGACAGCGCTGTTGAGCTACTAGCCTTAAACAAACACACTGATTGCAAGGGGGGGGAGGAATAGGAGGACAGGGAGAAGGGGAAGGGAGAAATGGAATAATATTTTTAGATGGTAGGAGAAAATAACCAATTGTAATCTCCGTTTAAAAAAAGATGAATCACCCATTCATACATTCACAGGCATGAATATGATCAAACTCACCCTCCACAGAATAAGAGTTGCTGACGGCAGTTATGCAAATCCATTCCTAGCAGACGCCCGGTGGTGTACATTTACATGTCTTTCCGTGATGTGTGTATGATTATGCTGAAGAGTCTTCTTGTCCAAAGATGAAATCTCTGGACTGACAAGCCGTCCCTTCTGTGTACCCACAGGCACAGGCATGCTATAGCAGCAGTTGTGGGGGAATAAGGCTGGGCATATCAGTGTTATTTCTAATTAACATATACAAATATATTTCATGTTTATTTTTTGTTCATCTTTTTATTGATAAACAGATTAGACAAAAATGCAATCTTTTATAGTTTAGGTCTAGGCTCCTCTTCCAGTAAACACATCAAGGTCTTTCATTTGCCAGAAGTTAGAAAAAACTAACTGATACAGGCTGCCTGAGAAAGACAGTACCGTGGATCAGGTGGAGCATGCTGAGGCGGTCTGAAGTGTCCACACAGCGTGGTCTCCATTGGGACAGGAGATATAAATCCAGACTTGCAAGGCTTCTTGTTAGTTTCTATTACAGTCCCTGGGCAAAATCGTCTCATATGGAGGCATCATCTTGATGTATGGCAAAATCTCCTACCATGTATGCACGGCATACCGCTTATGAAGATAAAATCCATTTAAAAGGATGCCTGCTCACGCAAAGTGAAGCCACAATCACATTTGCTTAACTCTAAATGTATGTCATGACAACTGAAGCTCAGCTCAGGCGTAAGGATTGAGTGCTCTGACTCCAATTCACAAGAGGTAAAATCACCTTGAACTGAGTGGATGAGATCCCTGGTTGACACATCGACCTCAGGTAGACCCAGAGGGCCTTGCTGAGACACACGGCTGTCGGACCAAGCAGAGAATTGCATCAAGAGATGTCAGGGGATGGCTGGGCCATCTGGGGAGGCTTCTTGTGATGGTTTAGGAGTAGGAAGACTTGATTTCATAACTGCTGTTCATCTGCAGTTTGCCTGATACAGCATGTGACAATCCGGTAATGGGCAGGGGCTGGAAAAATCCACTTTTCTGTAAATATGCTATGGACTTAAGGGGTTTTAACATGTCTGTTCCCTTTAATCATTTACAGCTTACAGTGATTTTTCTTGGGTCAAGCAGCTTATTTGAAGATGAAGGGGCAAATTTGGTGGAATTTTATGTGGAATTTATGTGGAATTGCATGCAAGGACTCAGCTTGACAGAAACAACAAAATTCACCCAACAAAAAACCCAAGCCAAAGGCTGGTTCAAACCCACTCAATGAATTTACGTGACCGATCCCACAACATTTTGATGAGATGTAATCTATACTTGCATTCTGGGTTTCTAAAAAATGAAAGTTTGTCTCTCTCTACTGTCACCAACATGTCAAGTTGAAGCCCAAAACTGACACTTAAATGGCAGCATTAACTCTTTAACTACCACTCCCTGGAATGGGGAAGATATTAGAGAACCCTGCAGATAGCAGGCTTAGAGCACTGCTGTAAGAAAGGAAAGGAAGAAGAAAGGACAAAGGAGATGCCCTAAGACAGGGAGTAGGGACAAAGACAGAGGAAGGAAAAAGGGGAACAGAGAAATATAGGAATGGAAAATGGCAGAGTATGCATATTTTCTTACCGAGCGATACTGGTTACAAGAAATATGTCCAGAATAAATAATGTTATCTGCAAAGGTTAATTGCTATACATGGCCAAATCCTATTTCCGATCATTGCACAAACCTCCCATTGACATGGCTGAGATATTTACTCCACGCTGAATGCACGTTATTTATACTTCAGCCCATGGATTGGCATCAGAGCTGGAACTGGGCCTTTTGTGCAGAATAAATCTGACATTCCTCCTTTCGACTTCTGTTTAACATTCTAGGAAAAACAGATTTCTTCATAAATATGTACAAAATGTGCCAAGATGAGTTCTGCCCTCGGACTGGTATCTCAGTGGGGCTGCGCTGCTGTATTTCAAAGCAAAATTTGGCCTTCGATGCTAATTGCTCCCAACTCTAGAAATATTGATTTTTTTCAGACTTGAACTGTTTTCTCCTTCATCACTGAGGTCTACAAAACAAGCTGAGTTCAAATTTCGTAGCGTCAGCTGTTCTTGAGTTATGAGGGCAGAGAAGCTGCAACTGGAACAAATAGGAATAGCCGGTTTCTCTTCACGCTCACATATCATAAAAACAGCCAGGCTGATTTTGCTGAGAGTTCTCGAAATATTCACCTTTAGGCTGAGGCCAAGCCTGAAAGGTACACTGCCACCCTCTGAGGAACTTTCTTGAGAAAATTAGGAACAAGTGAAAAATGGGGGTAAGCCTGGAAACAGAAATAGATCTGAAGCTGTAACAGTGGTTTGTTTCCACAGGAGTGATTAGCAATTCCCACGCCTCCATCATAAATTAGCTTTGTAAGAGCCTACATGCTTCTGACAGACTGTGGCTTTCTTCTTTCCTAGAAGAGACATTTTTGCTCTTAGCATCAGATAATCATAGGCTGTTTAGGGTAATTTTAATCTGTTTCTTATGTCTGGCAGACAGGAACCCTGCCATGATGACTATCGGGAACGTCTGCAAGACTTCACCCAGATCCTTGCTCACCGCCTGCTTTGGCAGCCCCATCTTTCAAGTTCAGCCTCTCAGCCTAGACCGCAGCCAGGACCGCGTGAGCAGGACTCCACGCTGCTGCTCGCAAAGGCTGCCCAGGGGTTTTATCATCATCCAATATATTTATGGCTTTCACATCGAGACACGTCGATCAGATGAGGGGCCCTCACTGCATTAGGCATTGCAGGGACATTGTAGTTGTCCATCCATTCTCCAACGAACACTTGCACCCATGCTTGTCTTCCGCAGCTTTGATAAGAGCAAAGTAGATTTTTAAAAATTTGAGCCACTGGAAGCAAAAGCCCCAACTCCAAATGCTCATAATGGAGGGTTTAAGGAGGAATTTGAGTTTGGTGCTTAAAAACCAACTTGCTTTCTAAGATACACAGACTGACAAGAAAAGCTGTTTTAGTTCTAGTTGTCCCTGTTTTGCTAAAAATTATTTGCACTTGAAAACCTTCTGACCAGCCTAACTGTATGCACACCCTTAGCCAAAGGCAGTGGGTATGAAACACCGTGTAACTACCCCATTTCACATGTCATTCCCTGGGACAGGGAATCTCTAGTACAGCATGCAGCCACCGAGGACATCACGTGGGGCCACCATGTGAAAACATGTTATTACTCAGTTGTCACGCTGTCAAAAGCTGCAACCACTCACTGCTCTAGTGAGCCATGAATGACTTGTTTCGCTCCTGATCAAACTCTTCTGGCAAGTATAGAAATACTGAGGCAGGAATGCCCATATCTAGATCACCAGAAAGAGGGGATGCCAAGATGCTGAAACATGTTTTTTTTTGGTGATCAAGGGCAAGCGCTGTGGGCAGAAGACAGCAGTTTCTCAAGGACCCAGGTGTCTGCTCTGCCATTTTTGCTTCATGCTTCTGTGACAAAAAGCTTGTATAGTCCTCCTTTGCCATCAGGATTCCCGTCAGGTTCAGCCTTGCCCTGATGCTCTGATGATGATCAGGACATAACAAGACGCAAAGAGGAGCGGGATCTGCCTTTCCACAAGGCACCTGCAATGCACTGAAGTCACAGGGGTTACAGAAGCAGAGCCAAGAGCAGATTCGGACCCATTATCTTTCGGCTGTTTTGAGAAATTAACTGTAATAGTGAAGCTGTTCCTCTTTAGAAAGGGGTTACAGGGTATGTGTATTTATGGGGCTTTGCTACCCAGGGTGCATGCATGCAACTCCCATTTAGCTACTGTGGCTGACGTGGGAATGCTGAGAGGTGGAGAGACAAATTAAGAGGAGGTTTACCACTCAGACTTTCAGTGAACATACAGCATTCCTATTTAAAAATAATAGAATAATGGTATTTATAAAGCATCTGCAACTCAGCATTCAGAAAAACTGGGTAATTTAATTAGAAAAACATTACAAACCCTGAAAATAATTATATAAGCCAATAGTAGCAACAATTTAAAAAAAAGCAGATACAATCTTGCCCAGGGACTTAGAGGACGGGGATGAGGAAGGTCTTTTTTTTTTTATTATTGAAAAAAAAGAAGAGTTTTTTAAAGTAGGAAAAGATTTCAGGGAGGAGCAGAAGATACAGGCAGTCATCAGGGCTGTGTGATATATCCCAGTAGACAATATGCAGGAATTAGTTGTACTTCATATGATATGAGTTACATTTAGCGGGCAGGTGACCCTTTCCAATGGGCAGGTGATTTAGTGTAGGCTCAACTGCCTGGGATGTCCATGTGGAATAGCATGTCCTGGCCTGGATTCAGCAGTCCTGGAATGTGCTCTTGCTGTCCATACAGCAAAAATAAGAATAGAGGAATGATATCTGCAGCGTAGGGAGTACTGATGCATCACTCAAGGTTAATTTGTTTTATGGATTCACTTCCTGAACATGTAGTTAATGAGACCAGAAACGATAAACACCAAACATCAAGCACGGCCTACTGCGTCGATATGCGACTGTGAAGAGCTAGGCTTGGACATCACATGGATGATTCTGTTTTTCTTCAAAAGGAACCTCAGAGSCTGTGTGCAAAGGAACATCAGGACACACAAGGAAAGCCACCCGAGCCTTGACATCAGACCTGCTGCCCTGCCCGCCCCTGCCTTTCCAGGAGTTGCCAAAGGAGCCTTCTTGTGAAGCTGCAGAAGGGTTGTCTGCAATCCCTGGGAGAGGACACACAGGGTCTGTTGTGTCCTCGTGGTGTTCTGGCTTCCTCCTGCCCAAAGTGGGGCAGGACACAGCTGATCCAGCCCACTTATACCCCACTCTGACCCTGCAATGAATGGGGCAGGGGCTTAAATAAAGGGACTTATTACGGGATGCTGCAACCAGCTGGCTTTTTAAGGATATAGTAACTTATCTATCTTTCTGTCTGTCTGTCTGTCTGCCTACCTACTACGTATACTGTTTCATATCTATCTATCTAGATATAGAAATAAACATAAACAGTATAATATATATACACCAGTATAATATATTTTGTTGTTACAATAGTTCAAAGCATTTGGTGCCAAATTTCACTATTGCTTTGCACAGCCAGACATCCTCCAGTTAATTCAATATATTTTGATTAAAATATTTGGTGGCGAGAGAAGTACACAGACAGCATCCTTCTGCAGCTGCCCTCACACACAGGCACAATAGCAGCCAAAGACATGAGGGCACAGCAGCATGGCAAACCAACCTCCCTCAGGTTTCTGTTCTATTTCTGTTCTGCTAAAGGGTAGGAGCCCCAGCTGACTAGCTTGCTACTGAGTGATAGCTGGGATGGAAATTAAATAGACGGAACATTTGCCTGCATGTACAGAGGGGGGCAAATAGGAAGGGGGGGGAAACAGTTGATACATAGCAGTCGCTGTAGAGCAGTAAATATTAGCATTAATTTTGCTCATCACAACTGCACATTCATTATAGATTTCCACATACCAAATCCATAAGTCTGTATGTGCTGAGCCAGTGGCTTGCCATAGCAAGCAGCAAATAATGGATTGGTTATTTCAACCATACTTGCCTTGATGTGATGAAATAAATGACAGCAATTTTGCTAATACATGGGTTTTCTGCTCTCCCCCTCCTTTCAAATAGGGCAGAAAGGTGTCCTTTAACATTTAAAGCCATGGAAGAACACAATATGTATGATGGTAAATGACTATAATGTAGTATGCCATAAACTGTAAGTACTGTCTGGTTTGAAAGGAAGCTGATGTGAGGTATAAAGAAGGTATTTTACACACGATAGAGGTAATAAATCTAGAGTAGAGGTAATAAATCTAGAGTTTGCTGGAGGATTTAGATCCAACTGGAAATAAATCCATTGTAAATATTTTTGAAGTATTGTATAGCTACATTAAGAAAGGACTCTGCCACTGAGCTGAAAGTGCTTCTGGTTCAGCTGGTGATATTACAGCTTTGCCAGTCAAACACTGATCATATCAATCAGTTTTCTGTTTCAGACTCATGATGGGAAATGTATGGCATGAGCAATGTATTGCATGAGCAATGTTACTATATTCTCCATTAAAATACATCATCTGATTCAATAGCAAAGAATTGCTGGTTAACGTCATCCCTTCGATAAAGAAGAAATTGGACGGGGTGAGTGCACCACGTCCCTCTTCCTTCCCTATGCTCTGCTTGCCTTGTTCATGAGGCCATGCTGTGACCAAGAAACTGGAGAAAGCAGCCAGGAGCAAGTTTCCATGAGCCTAAGCCAGTACCGGCATGTAGCAACCGAGAGCCCTTGCCCCAGGGAGCTCAGAGCAACACCACCAAATTCAGCCTGCACAAACCCAGGAGAAGCAGGTGCGGCTGGAGACTCCTGCAGAGTGGTCCCACCATGCCTGCAGGAAACACAGAGGAAAAGGACCTTGGTGACACCTCCATGATAAGGTTATCTCGGGGAAGGAAACTGCCAGGCAGGAGGAAAGCAGAGGTCATTTCAGGGCTGGGAATACTGGCAAATTCTTAGGATAACATGGATGACCCCATGTTAAAAAAGATTCAGGTTTGTTCAAGGCAAGATGCAAAGATTCAGGGTCTGATCCTGAGGCCACCGCCATCAGTGGAAGGATTTCCACCAATCTAAAGTGGCTTTAGATAAAACCCTTATTTTGGCTCTCATTTTGTAGAAGCACCTGGGCCCTATTCTATCCCCACAGAATGGCAGTGGCCCTGCACTGCTCTAATCCTTGGCAAGAGGATGAAATCGTGCTGGGAACTCAAATAATTCCCACGGCGTGAGGACCGCTCTGCCCTTCAGTAGGGCTGGATGCTAAGCCAGCTGTTAAATGCTGCCTGCAGCCAGCTGCACTTTCTCCAGCTGCTGTGGCTCTCATCTTCCCTCTGAGAAGAGACACCACCTCTTGGTGATATGGCAGTTCCCCCTTCTTTTTGCTGGCTTGGACATGGAAGTCCCTGCCACCCCAAGGCTTCTTGATCCTCATGGGGTTATTAATTTTCCAGCACTCCCATTGCTTATTGGGGTTCTCAGTCCTCAAAGTTTTATCAGACCCAGCAGACTGGATCCCACAGTGGTGGTAGTCGCTCCTGATGTTTATCATCACTAGTATTACTGTTTTTCACCACAGATTTTTTTTTTTTCCTGATGAATGCTGACTAGTCTCTTTCCCTTCTGCCACGTTGCTTAAGTCACGTTTGCCCTCAGAGAAAAATGTGGCAGTGTCATGAACAGGAATGGAAAGCTCTGTCATATGGAGAGACGAGGATGCAACGTGATTATCATGTTAACCAACTCACTGCCCTTTGGATGCTTGGCCCACATCCAGCAAAGTGACATCAACAYGGTGCTCTGGGCACATGCTGCAAGTCGTCAGATTTTACCGAAATGTCAAACAGTGTCCTGGGTGCTGCAGGGATCTCAGGGGCTGATCAGCAAAGTGCTGCATGCCTCTGTGCCTGGCTGGATCCACGCTCCCTCAGCAACACGTGCAGCRCGCTGCGCGGGGGCAGCAGTGCTGCTCACCCACCATCTCGGAAAGCCACTGAAATCATCACGTAATCCCTTGGGGGCAAGTAGGCCAAGGGATACCCTTCACAATTTTCTACAGCAAACATTAGGTGCAATAAGCCAAAATATTAAATGGACATCTGGCCTCGCCTTGCTAATAGCCTTTTCTTGTGGGATTTCTTTAAGACCTTCTGCTGAAATGCAAGTATTTCAGGGAGCCTTGTGTGCTTTGGCTYGAGTAAATGAGGGATTGAATTTGCAGCCGTATAGACCCACTGGAGCCTGAGCAGCCCTGGCTCCCAGCAGGAGCCCGTACACTGGTGAAGTTCTGGCACCCATCTGCTAGCCACCGAGACGTGACCCACCCGTGGTGGGCTAAGGCACAGACTGAACGCCCTCTTCCAGCACTGGGCTGCCAGTTATACCCCTTTCCTGGTGCTGTCACACACAAGCTGGGCCAGAGCCCGATCCCAGGCATGGTGCGGCAAATCCAGTCAGGACTTTGCTTTCAGTGGCTTCCTCAGGCTCGGTAGCAGTACAGTCACAATCACAGTCTTGCCCTTTTAGCAAATGAAGGTTCATTTCCTACCCAGTCTATCTTTTGTCTTCTCCCTAATGCATCAGCGAAGTTAAAAAGCCGAATTTCCATGGCAACAGACTGTGAGGTCAGAGAGAAAGTATTAGGCAGGATCAAGCATCTGAAGTGGAATTGGGAAAGGGAAAGAACAAAATTACTTAAAAAAATTAACAGTCATAGCAGAGGGAATAACGAAAAGAAAAAAAGAAGACAGGCCAGATAATCTGCTCCTGCTGTGAAGACTCCTTTCAGTTTCTGACAAAGCCAGTGCCAGTGAAAACACCCTTTCGTACATGCAGAACCCCAGTTTGTCTCTTTGCTTCCTTTGAAGTCAACACCAACTCCAATGGGAGCAAGATATGGTCATCCCAGGAATTGCAGGGAAATTCCCAGCCATCAGGAAAATTTCCCAGTGCCTGCCTCTTCTTGCTTAGCAAGAGCCCATTGCATATTGTCACAAGCCTCTAGTGAAAGAACATCGCCACCTCCACAGATGGTGGGACATGGAGATTTTAAACATTTTTTTCTAAACAGAGAACACACCGATGCCTTTTTCCTTTAACGATCTTCTCAAAGGTGTAGTGACCRCAGCCTAAAGCCATGTTTAATTAGCAATCAACTGTTCACTCCCTGGGGTAGCCCAAAACCAGGCTCCTACCCTCTGACCGGATGCTCCCAGGGGACCGGCTGCCAGCGCCCTCAGCATCTGCATCGCATGCCCCGTGGCAGCAGTGGGTTTAGCGGGGTGAGTGCTGCATGGCCCAGAAATGGATGGCATGACTTTAGCAAGGCCAAGAGATAGAGGAGCGAGGTGGGAATACAGATTTCCCCCAGCGACGCTGCCATCCCTTTGGGGTCGGACAAATTGTCGCACATGAGGTTGTGTTTTTGCAGAAAGGCTGGTGGTTTTCTCATATTTTTAATAGGGTCTCCTGCTGTGCCTGTGACGCGGTTGCTGAGGTGGGCCCTATGTGATGTGTCCACTGTCGCATCGCAGCTGTCACGCAACGCCGGCGCTGACGGGCTGGAGCCCTGTCACAAACCCAGTGCCTTGCCTTCCCTTTAAGCAATGCCATATATTGCATGTCCACGTTTGTTACCACCTTCCCCTTCCAGGCGATGATCTAGGACCTACAGTTCTTCAGAGAAATCCAATTAAGGACGTTGCACAAGCCCCTCTTCAGATGAAAGCCGCTGATTCATTAAACTACAGGCTTGCTGCCTGCACCCAAGGAGGAAGCATGTGTTTCCCCTCCAGCAATGCTCCCTCCCCTCCTTCCTGCGCGATCGGCACGTGCTGCACATCAGAGGAGACAAGAGGCTTTGGGGTCTCTGGGCTCTCCACAGGGGATTTTTCTCCCTTATTCAGGAAAAACAGAGGAGGCAGGCGGTATCAGACCCTGAAAACATTCTGGTGATGTTTGAAAGGGAGGCAGGCAGATATGAAGAGAAACCTCCAGCGCCTATCTGGGATTTATAATGTGCATGGGCCTTTGTGACTTAAATTACTGCTTTTTCCGCTGCTTGATCTGAGAGCATATTTGAGTCAATCTGAATATCAAAGAAATTCAGAAAGGCAGTGGGGCAAGGAGTAGGGCAGAGACGGACGGGAAAATAAGAAACCAGAGAGGCAGTATGGAGATGGTACTGCAGATAGACCAGATTAAAAGATGAAAAAAAGAGGTGACGTGCCTGGCCAGTAGGCAAAACTGCTCAACTTAAATACGCTTATTTTTTCCCTGCTTAATTTTCTCAAGTAGACATTTTGTGTTCTATTCATAGGCTATGCATACCCTCTTTGAAAAAAAGGTTTTCTAACGTGGGGTGACAGAAGAGCTATGATACAGCTTTGCACCGAAGTACTATGGAGTAATCCCTGATGTAAGACTGTTTCTCTGAACCACGTCTCCAGAACAAATCCAGAGCTTGACTTGGCTCCCAGGGATGCGCATTTAGTGCACTTGGCCAGATAAAAGCATAAACAAAACCTATTAGATGAAATGACTCTGCAACCCTGAAAACTGAAGGGGAATGCATGTGTGCATAGTGGGACACACAGCTACTGAAGTGCTCCAGCCTCTTCATGGTATGTGGCTGTTGGTGGCTCTAAGAGGTGGAACATATTCAGGTCCATAAAACAGAGCAGGAAGAGAGAGTACATCCACAGCCCCTCTGCAGAAGGAACATATGGAAGGGCTAATCATGCCTGAAAGACTGGACCACCGCTGCTTTCATTATTATTACCTTTTCCCAGCAGAATACTCCTTGCCCATAATGCCGGGAAAAGTCTAGGAGGTATTAAGAGAGAGCATGCCAGCTCCACCGCATGTTCCCCATCACTCTGACTCTACATAAATCCTTCACTGGGTCACAAAACCAATTCACACACATGAATAAGGACCATAGCCTGTGTTTAATATCCAGGGATTCATCAGTAATGGATGACAGTGTTGTCACCAAGAGGATGGCTGTTTGGGAGCTGTATTACCAATGGCTTAAAGGGAGCAGGAAATGCTAGCAGCTATAAAATTTTATGCATATATATATGTCTGTGTGTATAAATATATATGTGCACGCATATGTACACACACACATGCAAACCTATAATTAGTATTTTCACACTCATAGGTTCTTATACTGCCCCTATGATATAATTAGCATTATTATTCTATTAATTAAAATTTTCTGCTGTCCTGAATTTAAAGATAGCACATATGGTGGTTTGCATTACTGGAGTATAAAATAATCAGTCTTTGTTTTACTCTGAGCTAAGATTCCTCTCGCTTTTCCCCATATGCTGTTTTGAGGGTTAGTTTTGCTGTGATTTCCTCCCCTCCCTTATTGATATTAAAATATTCTTATTTCTGATTCTTCTTTCATTGCTCCTATTCGTTTCACACATTTTTTTCACATGGTCATGGGTACTTACTGTTTTTATGATTTGCACGTTTTCACCCATCTATAAATTGGCTCTCATACAAGTCAGTCAAAATTACATTTTGATTAAAAAAAGACATAACAATGTCATTTTTTCCATCCAGCTTTCAGAACGGTTTTGCAATGAGTCAGTTAACGAAATCTTGACTTGTTTATCTGCAGTTTCCAGGCTGGATTATAGCTGCATTTGGGGGGCCATTTTCTGCCTCTCTGTTTTGTTGAGAATCTACTCCAAACTTGGCAGCTACTGAAAAGTTGTGCGCTCTTCTCACAACTTGTCATCTTCTATCTTTACTCAGGCATTGTGGTTGGCTACCTTTTGAGGCTTAAAATGAACATGTTATTATTGTTTCTGAAGACCCTTCAGACTTTGACTCCTACCTATTGGAGAAATTTTGATTTCTGTTTATGTACTTGCTCATAATTTGGGTTCTGTTTCCAATCTGTCACTTGCTAAACCATCTGTGCCATCTGGAACATGCCTGGCCCCAATTTGGTGGAATTCTCTTCCTTATGAAATTCATGAGATTCAGCCTGCAGATGCTTTTGCTACTTCTCTGACAAATTTACTTAATTTGGCAGCTTTGAGGTTTGCTTTTTTGTCAGTTTCTAGGACTGCATCTTGTTCTTGTTATTATGCTATAGGTGGTTGGGGGTATATGGAACATGGATACCTATAAAACACGAGAAACCTTCCAGTTTCAACAGCTATGACATACAAGTGAACACCAAGATTTGGGTACTCAAGATCCTTAATGAGCCCTTTTTCCTCTAGTATGCCATAAAATCACGGGCACTTGAGAGTGCAGGTGTAAGGTAAATGAAATTCCCAGCTGTGCAGAGGGTCACCATCAGGTTTATATTCCAGATTAAGTGGTGCTGCAGATACAGCATCCAGGAAGAACTGGAATAGCCAAGACACTGGCTCAAATATTCCGCTGAGGTGAAACTATACCTTAACCATCAGTAGATAAACCCTTCTATGTGTGAGAATCTTTAGCTCCCGAGAAACAAAACCGTACTGAAGATCTCCTGAGGATCTGATTTTGGTGCTTTCCAAATCAACTAGATGGGCCCAGTAGGCTCACAAAGGCTGACAAAACTGGCCAAACTTTTAATGGATTATCTGGATGACCCCTTGCTAATCAAAATATGCTGGACCAATCGTGGGTCAAATGGAGGTAAACAGGGTCTATGTGCTTCTAAATCTGGCATTATAAAGGTTACTCACTTCTCAAGGCCCAGGATGAAAAACCTTACAGGAAAATTTTCCTACTTTTTTATTTGCTGACTCATCCCTTTTCTGGACCAAATTCAGCTCCTAGGAACTAATGTTTTGATGTACAATGATGGAAAAATTTGCTCCAAAGAGCACAGTTCTAACAAAATAGCCAAAATTAGAAATGGATTGGATTTTATGTGAAAGAAAAATGAACTTTTCCATAAGTTTTTCCCCACCCCCTGTCAAACTGCGAGTTCCTAGACAGAGATCATCAAACGTGAACACGTAAAGTATGTTAATATGTATTCTAGCACCTTACAAAAGTGATCTGATTTCCAGGGGGGTAATCCCACCCAGCTGACGTGATTTGGAGAAAATGCAAAAAGCCAGGTAATAAAAAAACTCCTGAAGCCAGATGGTACGTAAGTCCATCCTGCTGTGCTTATCTGTTTTTCTCTGTCACTCCCCCATGGCTGCCACGGCTCAATCTGCTTCATATTATGGCATTAAACAAAAGTTCTGATGGTTGGCATTTAGTCTGCTAGTCCGTCATCAGAAAATGTTCAAAGTGAGCAGGTGGTCAGGGAGAAACCCTACCAAACCAGATTGTGCTCTATGTTGAGAACGAGAGAGGACACCATTCACAACAACCTTGGTAGATTTAGACTAGATATAAGGAAGAAATTTTTTACAATGAGGGTGGTGAAACACTGGAACAGGTTGCCCAGAGAGGTGGCAGATGCCCGATCCCTGGAAACATTCAAGGTCAGGTTGGACGAGGCTCTGAGCAACCTGATCTAGTTGAAGATTGTCCTGGCTGACGGCAGGTGAGTTGGACTAGATGACCTTTAAAGGTCCCTTCCAACCCAAACTATTCTATTCTATGATTCTATGAAACCTCCACTGAATCGTTTCCTTACAGCTATCAACATTGCCACGTGTTTTGTGTGGCAAACGCAGCTCTCTGGAAAAAACGCTATAGTAGGACCACAGCAAATAGGAAAGGGAAAAATAAACAGGCTTTGCTGGTTACATTTTCCTCCTCGGTGCAGGGAGTCATGGAGCTGTATTTTGCATGATTAACAGCAACCAACTGCCATGGCTTGAAGCTCCCACTTAGACCAGATGATGAACCTGACACCGATTTGTGGAGTTGCACTGTATTTCCACGTCCTAACTTTACTGCCCCCTTCAGATATAATGTTAGCTGTTATTGTGATTACAGTTGTGTTTAGTAATAATAAAACACATAAAGAAGCCATATAAGGTTAAAAGGTGCTGTCTGAATTTATATTTGTTAATGTCATTAGCGTAAAAGGCTCCTTTGGAAGACCCGAATCGCTGTGGTCTGGATTGATGCTAATGGGCAACATCCCAGCAGGAAGACGATGTGTGCTTCATCACGATGCTGGAAGGAGTTTGTCTGCTAGCCAAAATCTCTCTCCTACTGTTTATAAAGCAGTATCTCACTGAACTACCCCCCTTTTTACAGTTCATTACTGTGCAGTCTTTTAAAGGGGTTGGCTGCTGTTCAATTTCACGGCTTCAGAGTTGCAGAAAAGCACCTCTCAGGGTATCTAACCTTCCCTCCAATCTCATGGCTACTCAATGCGTTAGGTAATATTTCACTAGGTCTCTTGCTCAGAAATGTCCTGTTTGTTGCTCCTGTGATAATCCCAAGTGAACAGAAAATCCATCGATCCTGTGTACCACAAGTAATTAGAACTGGGGCTGCATACCATTCCTGCAAAGTTGTATGGGTCAGGATTTTAAACATGAAACGGTTTTCAGTGGATTCAGCACTCGCCCTCTGAATAATGCAGCCTATAAAGTGAAAGTGCCTTTAAAAGATTACATTTTTATTCTTTATTGTCCTCAATTAGTGTTGCCATAATTTAAAAACAAAGCTGGTATTTGTCCTTTTCATACAATACTAGGATTGTGGTGAAAGGTATCATCACATTATATGTGTTGTAACTTTTTAATTCTCCAAACAATTTTTATGATTCCCTTCAAATAATGGATCTCCCTTGTGTACTCATATTTTCACTTTTGGTTGTAGGCAATTAATTTTTATTACCACAAAAAAGCCTTCCGAAACTCTTTTATGATGAGCTTGTTTTATTTCTCTAGTCATTAGCCTGTGATGAAAGCGACACCTCTAATGGCTCAGTCAAAAACCTTCTAGTGGCAACATATACAGATCTGCTGTGAGGCGTTAATCTTTTATTAGATTACAGTTACTGTAAAAGCTGGCATTCAATTGTTTAATAAGTTTTCTTAATTCCAGTCTTCTGCAGTCTAAGAAATAGCTAGAYGTAGATGCTAAAAAAGGTCTTCAGGCTTTACTGCAGTTGCACGGTTTCCTTTGCATGATTACAGGCTTTTTATAAATAAAAAATCCTTTTATTTCCTCTCCAGCCAATGCCATCAGCATTTTAATAAAAAGTTTAGGAGTTACTGAGAGACACAAACTATTTCTTGAATGAATTGCAAACATCAATTTATACACATGTGTATGTACATGGCTTCCATAAGCTCGTGCTGGCCACCAGTGCTTTCAGCCACATCTCTGGCAGGAAGGAATTTATTTGAATTCACAAGATGGTTTTCAAAGAAAAGAAAATGCACATCCTTTTGGGGTACCACTCAGTTGCAGGTAAAGACTATTCTGACCTCTGGGAGGGCTGATGAGAACCATATATAATCTGACTGACTTGTCTCAGCATTAAAATGCCTAATACAATTAGTTCTGTCCCTACGAGATGGAAATGTTATTTCTGAGCACACATTTCACTTGACAATGCATGTTGCTTGTGGGTGGACTCCATCCTGGGCTTCGGATTCTCAGCACCAGGTGGGACTCAGAGTGGCTGAATCAAAAATCTTTACTGGGGTCTGCCAGGAGTGTATATTTTTGTGACTTTGGTAGTTGCTGTAATAGTATTTTTGCTTATTGACTGAATTCAAATTTTATTTAACAGTTTCATGTACTGCAGGAGGAACCCAAAATGACACTAGCCTTATAACTGTGGAAAACACACTGAAGAAAACTAAGGGAAACAGATTATAATTTCATATGATGGAATATGCTAAGGAGTGAAAAAAAAATGCTGATTCCTGAGGACTTTGCCATTTTTCTTTTCAAGCCTCTTTCTAATGCACTTACAAATGCATAAATTGTTCTAATGCTCTTTAGGTCATAAAAAGCAAATTGGTAGGGTAAGAACTGTTTTTCCTTGTCAAGTTGGGCACCCTACCTAGTTACAGAAATGAAGACAGTCTGCTTCCTTCTCACCATGCCATCATGATCAAAGGAACAGGATGTGAAAATTTTCCTTGCTGGAACGTACTGCTATTCAAAGCCCTTTGTAGGCACCTCACAGCAAAACACAGGTGTCTGGTACGAGATGAAAAGAGAGCGCATGTATTTATTTATTCAGCATGGCTTTTTGCAGCCCCAAAAGAAATGTATGTATGCATGTATGTCTGTCTGTATACGGGGGTCTCTAAGGAGGAGAGCACTATCTGTGGGGCTCTCTCTTTCCCCTGGGCAAAACCTCAGCCTTGAAGAGGACTCACAGGCTGCCGCTGGCTCCTGGCAGGGCTCTGCCATCCCTTCCTCTGTTACCAGGCAACATTATCAGCGATGCTGCACATGTGTGCCGGACATTAATTACCACTTTCTCCTCGCTGTTTATATTTTCATTTATGCATTCTCCTTTAGAAACATGAGGCATTCTTGAGCGAATGAGATTTTTGTTGAAAGGATGTCCGTACCCATAAGCTAACTGGCCCGGTGGGTAAAACGTGCCCCGGTGCAAGGCAGGCAGAAGACCCCTGCGCTCCTGCTCAGCTCCAGCCATGCTGGATGTGGCCTCAGCCCCGGTGTGGCTGGGAAGGGCTGTGCTGCCACTGCCTGCAACACAGGGCTTCCCGGCACAGCGCTCGGCTCTCCCGGCTTCCACCMACTACGGCAGGTATTTATTATGTTGAGGAATTAAACCTTCAATCCCCTAAGTAAGAGTTGCATGGGGATCAGTGGAAATTTTACCTGAGCTGAGGATTTCAGCGTGTGAACTTGTTACCATCCAGATAGTTAAGGTGTGACTTTGTCTGGTTTTGTAAAAACAGATGTCAAGAATCAGACATGTGCAAAGGCAGGCAGTAGTTATAAAGTAATTTAGTGCACGTCATGGTGAGTGCATGGTGATCTATCCCCCCGTGCAGGGGGGACAGGCACTTGAGGAACAGGAATGACATCTATACAGCAATACCTCGTTCCTTCAGTCTGATATATGAAAAGGCTGTTACTCAAACCAGAGATGGAGTCAGGAGACGTCAGGGCTTGGGTTAAGTGTGTGATGTCCTCCGCTACGCAAGGCAGAGCCACAGCACTAGCCATTCCCTCTCATCCTACCCAGAGACCTCATTTCTCCGCTCCTGTTTCGAGGCCTGTTTTCTACCAGCTTTAACTACACACTGCTGTTCAAGGGAGAAGCAATGAGCCACATGCTGTACGGCTGTTAATGAAAATCCCGTTGGTGTGGGCGGGCAGCGCTGAGCTTGGCACATGGAGGATAGGGGCACTGAGCTAACCCTGCCCGGGGCAGGCACCGGCGGCGGGGCTGCAGGCAGGAGCACATGGCATCGCCACTGCCTCGCCTCCTCCGCTGGCCTGCACAAACGTATACACGGAATTGAAACTCTGTACAAAAAGAGACTATGGTCTGTGAAGCAAAATGCGGGGAATAAAAGGAAGTGAACTCGCCAGGCATGTCCACCGACCCCTCTTCTGGCTATGGATGCCTCCACTTCCGACCATCAATGCCAGAAACGTTACAGCATTCTGATTTTGAACAGGCTGCTACTATCTGTCCTCTAAAAACTTACTCCCCAACCTTCACAGTATCTTAGATTGAAGTGCCCCAAATCATTAGTCCCATTTAAAAAGCAGGCAAGGTTTGACTGTAGAAGACTGTCTCACCATCATAGGCAGCAGCATTCCTTTTTTGCTTCAGAAACACTCTTCCATCATTCCTCCATGCTAGTGTAGTCTCTGCGTCCGCAGGCAGCCTGCGCTCTCTCTAGCCACACGTTAACAGATGTGAAAATGTTCCAGAAGACACAAGACATGATTTCAGAAAGGGAGAATTATCTATCTGTCATTACCCTGCCTCTGGTTTCACTGCAATGACACAATACTTTCAGTCTCTTACAAGAACCTCCAAGAAAGAATTTAGGGTATATGGCTCTTCTAATCCTCATAAATCTGGAATTACCCCAATTACCAAGAAGAGACATCATTAAAAAGGAATGACTGTGCAATCACCTTCTCAACATCACTGTCACTACACTGACAATTTAATTAAAACTGCTGTGCATTTAGTTACAATTAGTTTGTATCAATAAGGAAGATACAGATTTTTCTAAATTCTCAGACCGCGCTCATCAAAACGTACCTCAGTGCCGCTACATAGGGATTACATCAATTAACAGATTTTATCATTCTTGAAGATACGTGAATATCTAAAAAGAAAACCCTCATCTTCATATGGGATCTTCGTGCCAGCATATAAATGGAGTTGACTAGAAATAATCATCTTTACTGCAAAAAACAGGACCCCGAGTGTATGAATGTCATGTTCATTATATAATACTCCACATTTTTTGTCCTGTGCTTTGCTGCCTGACATAGAAAACAAAGAAGGATGTGAGGGAATTAGAAGGTAAACAAAGAAAAGATTAATTTTAAATTTATTGTACCWTTTTTTTTCAGCAGAAGTCTACTCTGACTCTGGTCTCGCATGCTCAGGTGTAAATCTGGAGCACCTGCCTTGGCGCCTGTGGAGTTAGGGGAGCCAGCCGCTTACCCATCGAAAGCTGATGCTGCTCTCCTTCCCAGATCTAAAACTCGGGGAACTGTTCCAGTGATTCCTGCCACATTTTGTGACTTTCTTCAAATACGGAAGCAGCCCCACTGAAAAGCTTTGCTTCACTTTTTAATAAAAATATGTTGCTAACCCATGTGAGCCTTTAATGCTTCAATATCAAAAGGCAACTAAATGAACCCCAAATTCATTTTCCAATCTCATATTATTTAAGCCAATCTCAGGATTTCTCAGAGCCTGACTAATGATTTTCAAGCAATTAGGACTGCAGTGACTCCAGCTGGGGATCTGATATCCACTTATTTTATTTACTAGATTACTTTAGAACAACTGCTCGCCTTTTCACATGTCTGATCCTTGACATCTGGCTTTACAAAAGCAGAGCCCAAGCCTGTTCCAGCAGGAAGGCTGTGGCACTCACTTCAGTCAGACCCTCCGTCAGTACTTTTTCAATCCGGACGCAGAACACTGACAATATCCCACCTTCACAAAGCAGAGCTTAAAGACAACTGTAAGACACGTTTGGCCCAGGGATGCAAAAGATGCTGACACAGTAAAGGAAAGGCCAAGCAGTGAAGAGAAAAGCTATCATCTCTGAAGTCAAGGAGGTTGAAGCACACTGTAGGGGGCAAAGGTTGCCTTTGACCTCCTGTTCTTTTCTGACACGCCGGTCTCTCCGGAAAGATGAAATTCAAATATTACCTCTGTCTATTTTCCTGGCATGCACCTGATTCGCAGTCCTTAGCAGACAGAGGGAAGCAGGAGAGTAAGGCAGATTGAGTAGTTTGCATGCAATTAGTGGAAAGAAACAGGCAGTGCTTTCAGTGTCAGCAGGTTGTATCTGCTGGAGAAAAACCCAGCTCTCATGAACTACTGTCATGACATCTAGAAAAGAAAACATGCACCTTAAGACCTGGATGTTGTGCAAAAAAGCCAGTGCTGGGTGGAAGAGCAGGGGATCCGGGAAGGAAAGCTGACCAGGAGGTTAAGCTGCATAACGGGCTGGGAAGAATGTGGCCTGCAGCATACTTTGCCATTGCTCTCAAAACCAGTAGCCTCTGCTCTAATGTTCATTGCTGTGTATGTAGAGCATGACTGTGGTGTCCTGGCCACAGCCCTGAGCTGATGCATGCTGCTGCCTTAGAGCTATAGGACTACTAGAGCTGCCTCTATTAGTAAAGGCAAAGCAAAGATAAGGTGGTCCTGGCACCCCTTCCCTGCAGGATGGCAGCATCTAAAAAGGCCAGCTGCAGGCTAGACCCATGCCTGTAGGTTGCCAAACACCTTAATCAACGGTGAGGAATTACAGTTGAAGTTTGTTGAAGAGGAAGCATCAGGGAAGAGGGAAGGTTTGCCACAAAAATAATCATTTGGGAGGTTGGTTCTCTGTTTTGCTTTGTTTCCATATGGAATTCTCATCAAAACGTGTGTTTTTCTGCTACTGCTGCTGTATTTCAGACTTTTTTTTCTTTTTGGGAGCAGCATGTGTCATCTCCCAACTGCGCTGTTTATGTTCTCCTCAGCTTGCTTACCAGCTGCATGGCAACACGCTGCAGGTTGCCAATAAACACAACTGGAAGCCGATGAGACAAGAGCATCTTTGAAGATTCAGGCGCAGTGTTCTCCTTGGGATGACATGCCATGCCATGCCAGATTAAAAGCTCTCTGTATATCCATGGCGATATGCTGGCAATAACATGGACACTTCATGCAACACAAATGCTAGATTAGTATGGTCACCTCCTGATGCAGGAACCTCAAGGTTCCTCAGCTTTTAGAGACAGATGAAGAGCACAGTCAGGATCATTTGACTTACACACCCTCTCAAAGCATCATTCTTAGGGAGAGCATCCAAAATCATTCAAGTTTTTGTTTAAGTGCTGTCTGGTTTGTTCGACTGCACATATCATCTGTAAGGTCACCCATTCATCTCATGCACATAACTAGATCTCCATCTCAGACCTTCCCCTTCCCAGTTCTCCCTCTGTTCCCCAAGTAATCAAGCGAAGCCCCATGAAAACTGATGGCGTTAGATGCAAGTTGGATTTGATCTCAACTGGCTATCTCACTGTGCTGGATATCAACACTGACCTGTTGCAGACTGGTGACTGTGTTTATTATATTAATTCATGCTTAGGAAAGTAAATAAATAAATAAATAAACATCTCCCCTCAGAATATACCTCAGCACCCCAAAACAATTATGGATTAATCATAAACTGGTTCTGCATGTAGCACAATTAAATGTTTGTTGGAAAGACAATTACTGCTCTTTAAGCCTCGCGCATCTTATTAGCACCACAAGGAAGATTATCAGATATGGTGAAGACATGTTGTTCTGCCAAAGGACTCCAGCCACTGATAAATATACCTGGCTGTGGAAAGCCTGTGCAAAGCCATGATGGCCATGGGATGGGACCTGCCATGATGGCATTGGGATTGGACCTGCTTCATGAAAACGGGATGATCTTAACATGAAGTTATGCTGTGATGATTGCAGTCGGTAGCATAAAGCCAACAAGCCTTCACCAGAACATGAGTGCTTTGTGGGGAGGGCTGCCGAAATCTTTGGTCTGCAAAAAGACAGTCAGCTGCCCAGAGCGGCTGGAGTGCCTGGAGCAGCCTGCAGAAGACAGCACTGGCATCCACACTGGCAGGACCTCGCTCTGTGCTGGACTTAATCCTGAACTTCCTGATCAGAGGAACTCCTGGTCAGAAGTTGGTAAATATTTCCTGAAAGAAATGGGGGATTGGCTTTGAATTGTCTTTGCATAAAATGGGTATTTTTCCCAWTTAAAAAGGAAAAAAGCAACTAGATTTTGGGGATCTTCAAATGTCAAAACAAAAAATAATTTAGTTTTGACTTTCTTGAAGACAAACATCCCCCAGATTTCCCCCTTTTTTCAAAAATTGGAACCTCTTTAGTGTTTTCAGTTTTATAGAGCTTAGTACAGATTGCTACCTATTAAATAAACATTTTCAATGAAAAATATGTTCAAAAACCCCATTGTTATGAAAGACAACCATCTGAAAAATAGACCTTTGCTCCAAAAAGAGTAGATTCTGTCTGGACTCTCCATCATCCCATGCTTGGGGAGAATGAGAAACACTGCTGCGGTTTTCGTATTAGGAACCGAGACATGACATGGCGTGACGTAGAGACACGAGCTCTCAAAGAGCGCAAGATTAGCACTGGAGCCCCATGCAGACATATTTGCTTGACTCCCAGAAGAGGTCATGAGTCATCCAGCTGTTTCTCCTCTAGAAGGAGGAGGAGGGAACTCGAAACAAGATAGCACAACTGCAGACATTCAGACTAATCTGGGTCGCAGCATCTCTGCATCTCTGAGCTGAGGAGTTCTACTTTTGCTTTGTTTCCTCCAAATTTCACTAACATTGCCCAACCTTAAGAGGCAAAGTTCTTCACTTTCTTTCACCCTAAGTAATCCCAAATCAGTCATTGGGATAGCATGTGAGGTGAAACCATGATCATGGTCACCATCGCAAATTAAACCCAGTAATGGAGATGAGCAATTAAACAGGTCACCCTTTAATATTTCGTCTAGCTCAGCGTAAGCTCCTTAAACATCACCCCTTCTCCCTCCGGTAATGCCCCTGCCTACATTTTTGCCCTTTCCCGGTATCTCCTCACTACAGACTGGTGGGTCTGGGGATAACATAAGGCACACGGCGRATCTATTTCAGCTAAACCAAGACTCTCGGCAATACAAGCTTTTTTCATGTAAAACATTTTTTCTCTTTCCTGCACTAATTCCTCAGGGTTGTGGAGGAGCAGTGTTCAGCGTGGTTAGTTAATTTTTATTAATGCGATCTCTCCCTCTCCCTTTATTGGTTACATATGGGCGTGAAGTTGATTAGCCAAGGGAAAAGTAAAGTTATACATCATTTGTCTTCTCTTACATTTCCATTGATCAATCCATTCAACATTATCCATTTCCCATTAATTTTCTATTTGCAGCACACCTTATTTTTAGAACCATAGTTAGCAAATTGATTTGCTGCTCTTAATCAGCAGTTTCCATTTACAGCCTGGGAAGTGGGATTAACACAGCATACTTGCCATTTCGTCTCCGTCAGTGATACCTCACACTAAATAATTTTTATGTTTGGTATGTTTTGCTGATTGAGTTTGCCTTCTGGAAGAAGAACAAGCTATATGAAAGCGCAGCCTACTCATTGGGCTCTGGGTCAAGTCTCTAGTGTAGGCACAGATTATAGGTCTTTCCAGCAACATTTACAGGGTGCGTAAAAGACTAAGGAAGCCAAAATATCTCTGTTCAAAGTCACAATGCAGTGGTGAGAACAACATTGCCTCCTACATTTACACTGCCTTCAACCCTTACCCCTCTATCAGATTTTAGATGCAATGAAACTCCATCAGAGACTCTGGTTATCTGATGTTATTGCTCTGAAAAGGCGTCATGAAGGGAGGATGGGATTTTTTTCAAAGCATCACAGAAGAGTGTTTGAATGAATTAGGACATAATCTGTTAATTCATCAGATTGTTCAGGCATAATGCACACAAATGATAGAGTAAGAAACATTGCTGGTTTTCTATTAATGGTTTCACATAATGCTGCCTATCCTGCTGAGAGTTGATTAAAATGTAATTTAAATTGCTCCTGTCTTAGAGCTTCATTGTCTATTATCTTGAACTGAGCCAGAGGCTCCCTATTGAGAGGATGTTTAGCAGCAGAACATTAACTGATCTCCTCACTTTTATTTCATTGCAGAAAAATTCTCCATCTTTCTCAGCTGATCTTGTTCATTATGGAAAGATGATGAACACAGGTGATAGCATCCAAAAGAGATGAGCCAGTCAGTAACTGATCGGCATTTTTTTTCTTTATTTGGCAAAAAACACCACCAGCTCCCGTTACCATCTTTTTCAGCGGACCAAAAATGCAACACAACAGAACGTGATCTATTGCTGTTGTTGCAATTCTTTTGCCTAAATTAAATAAAACTCAGTTGACATATATTAACTTCAAACAGGAATAAGCCTTATTAACAATATATCATTGCAAAAAAATGAGTCAGAACTTTCTGGCTCGCTACATACTGTTTAATCAATGTAAACTATTTCTAAAAAATGCATTGTGTTAAAATAGTTGATTTGGAAGGGAGAACTATTTGCCATATACTCTGATTTATGTTTAAAGACTTTTTTTTTTTCCTTTCCCTACTGAAAATAAGAATGATTTGGCAACTAAAACCATTCCTCAAGCAGACTGAGTGAAAGTAACAGTTTAAATTTCTTCGTTATCTCAGTGCAAACCCCCCATCCAAGAGACAAAAATTGTTACATTGAGCTCTCTCACTATACACTAATTCAATATCAAAGTCAATCGTAACACTCCAATAGAAAACAGCAAACAGAACTCCATAACAGAAATCAGTGAGGTTTGTTCTATGTCTGTTTCTCTTTATTCCTTGATTCTGGTACAAAGCCAGAAATTTTTCTCAGTCTTTCACGCTGGGTGCTAGCGTAGTGCATTTCCACAGAAACTTGGCACTGTAAGTCAACTAAAAGGAGTAATTCCACAACCATTTTCTACCACACAGCACTGATGCTGATCTCCAAGTCTAATGTTTCTGATTTTGCTCAGTATTACAGTGCTCCACAGAACAGCCATGTAAAATCTCATCTCACTTCTATCCCCTTTACACCATTAGCACTTTTTCACTTGCATGACAACTAGGCAGCACGAAAAATTTTAAATGTTTCTTTCAGAAAGGCTGTGAAATCTTACCATCTCAGAGAAACATGAATCTTAAATTGCAAATCTGACTTAGGGACTTGTACTTATTAAGTTCCTTGGAAAACAGCACACAAACATTAAATAAAGCTTTGCCTATACTAGTTAATTAAGACAGACTCGGGAAGATCCCCAGGTCCTGGGTTGCAGTTGTCCATATTATCCAAAAGCAAAAGGGTTCCCAGGTGTAGGACTGGCGCTGCTCCAGTAGAGYTACCAAACTGCTGCTGAGCACAGTGGGGACCCAGCCACCCTCTTCTGCAGGCTGGGAGAGTTTCCCAGCCTAGAGATGTCAGTAAACCTCAGCAGCCCGCTGCTTCATGCCAGTTAGCATCAGCTCTCAGGATTGTTCTCAGGCACGCTTAATTTAGTAGTGTAGATACTAGCATAAATAGTTTGAAGTACTCACGAGAGATGCGGAATAAGATCAAGACCAGCTGGAACCACTTCCAGAGGTGCAGTGTTATACACATGCTGAGCGGGAGCAAGGCTGGGGAAAACAGGACCTGCCTGAGCAATCCATTTCACGTATATTTACACAACTTGAGAGCATGCAAAATACTATGCTTGTTTAGTTATATCACAAAAAAATAACTGCAAACTGGACACTCTGTGTTGTAAGGTACTTAAACACAGTATCAGCGGAAAGTATTTTAGGGTAGCAGTTTTGCTGTATACTCGAAACACATTTGCTGATTAAGAAGGGATGCTATATTCCCAACAGCATAATCAGATGCATACAAAAAATTTTTTTGGAGAAGTCACRACTGAGCTGTAAGCCATTATGTATGAAAGAAAGCTTACAGAAGCAAAGATGGGAGAGGTAATCACACAGCCACAAGCATTGAAAGAAATCTGTATAAGGGTAGAGTCGTGTTTATGGTTGACAGAGCTAGTAGAAATCTGTTAAGTAGATTAAGTAGAAATATGCAGTGAGACAAAGATAAATGATCTCATTTGGCATAGTATTAAATCTAAATTGTGGTTCAAAACATAGAATGATGAAAAAATCAGAATCGCTGCAAGGGAAGTTGAAAGAACTCAGCATTTCACCACAATGAAAGGAAATTTTTTYCCTGCTCCTTCAAGACCCATTATGTAGCATTTCTATTTTAATCTCCAAATTTGAAACCATTTGTTTTGAACCTCTGTATTCTACACTCAAAGTAGGATTTTATTCAATTATTTCAAGCATTTACCAAGTTAGCCTAACTGCATTTCCTATCACAGGCAAAAGGATTTGAAGAACTGTATCAAGAGGGATTCTGAAAATTTCATGATTTGGTTCTTCTGACCAAGTCTTCTGAAGTAATTACATCCGACAACAGGGGACTCGAAATCTGATAGCGCATGAAAACTGAGAAATAAGCAAATCAAAATAAAAGTAACATGAGCTAAATGGATAAGTTTTTCTCACTTGCTGTTAATTATGACTTTAACACAGGCAGGATGACTTTTGAATTAAGTATCCAGTGTCAGTAAGAGCTGCACATTCATTCATTAAGTCTCTTGCCAACCCAGTTCCGAAGGAAAAATTCTGATCTTCATTTTGCCTTGTGCATATATATGTAGTAAATCTTACAGCAGCACTGTTTTTGCTATGGAATGATAATGGGTTTGGTGTGGCCATGAAGCTTGAGACTGTGACTGGTTTGGAGTCACCTCAGTGACACCCAGAAATACTGACTAAGAGTGGAGATGACACACAACCCAATCCGGCTCAGAGCACTAGAGGACTCTAGAAGCAAGCGCCAACATCCACATTAGCAAACAGTGTGGTGTGAGAGGTGGGGAGCTCTAAAGTGGAGCAGGACGTGCTGAGGACCCAACATCTACACTGTATGTGTTTTGGGGGGCTACTTCTAATTAGATCTAGCATCCATGCCCAGCTGGGATACGTCAGTGTGCTCCCATGGCGCAGACTCCAGCTTAGTTTCATCCACGGGAATCAAATTGGTGCACACTGAGAAAGCTCCCTGATGTGAACCAAAATCTGAACTAAAATGTTGACCTAGCCGAGACTGATGGTCTACATGAGAGCCACTCGCTGAAATCCAGAGTGCTCTTGAGCAGAGTAACAGGACATGAATTAAATACAGTACTTTGAGGCCACATTAAGGGCAGCCACTTATGCTTTAGGCACCCAAGAAATCAAGAAACTGATGACGCTACTTGTTTACAGTTAGAAGACTTTATAGGTAAGTTAATAGACAAAGGAAAAGCTACTGAGTCAGATGTGAAAATTTTCACAGAAACTATCAGCTTTCTGTCTGGGAAGGTGCCAGCAGTAAAACACTGTAATTTCTGACATCTTCCCATCTAAACATCTCAGCAGAATTGTGCCTCTTCACGTATAAGATGTGGGATGAAAGACTACCTGAAAGCAGACAGCATTCATACTTAATGTTTATACATTGCTGTATGTACAAATTTCAAACTGCTTTGCATAGTTTTAGGCATGCAGCTCTCACTGAGTTCAAATGAGTTCACATGACTAAACCACCATGAGCTGCTTAAAAAATATCCCCCCTGGGTCTTAAGCGAAAACTCATTGTTTAAGTGTTGATTATTATTTTTTCTCCACTGAGATTAATTAAGGTCTTTAAGGAGCACAAGGGAAAAGAAGAAAGAGGACTTGCTCATCAGATTAGTTTTTCCACGTATGTGCAGCTAATTTTCAGTTGTGGCTGAGACACATCGAGAGGAGAAGTCAGCACACACACGTGCAGGCACACGTCTGATCATGGACCTTAAGGTAATCGATTCGGGTAACAATGCTGGTGACCTGAGAGAGAAATTAGAGTTGAGAAACCATCAAGTCATTCATAACGAGGGACACAGCCACTTGCATGAAAACCACTAGAAATCAGCATTAGGCAGCCAGATGCTAGAAAATACTTTGAAAGTATGAACGTGTTTATGCTTTAACAGAAGTGTATTCAGGGAGCTCCAAACTATCTTTTGCTATCTGTAGATCTACTTCCTCTGCGGGATGAAGACCACTGAATAAAGCAAAATGAAAGAACAAAAATAGTTCTTCCTTTACTGCAGCATAAATGGAGGCAGATTGGAATTACAGTACTCCACTGGCCGTAACGACCACGTTGTTTTAGTCCAACTGAGGTTCTGCTTATAGAATTATACTCCAGGACTGTAAATCAGTGCTGGAAAAACACAATTTAAGCAAAACACAGGTTAGAAATCAGGATCTAACTAACCCTTTTTCCTCCCATGGGGCTGATTTGCATGAGACTGATTTAAAATGCAGAATAATACATAAACTGTATGAGCAGTTTAAAGGTTTATAAAATATCCTAATGCTCTCAGTACCCAGACAGCTAATTTAGATTTTTGCTGTGGATTAACTCACAAGCAGTCCAAACTCATCTTTCCATTAACCCATCTTGATTAGCAAAATCCTGGACGCCGTATGAGGGGCGAGCTCCATCTCAGACATACTCATTTGGATTTGGAGGCTAAAGTGCGCCGATTACTGTTCTCTTCTGTGACCGAGAGTCATTTTAAATAGCTTCACTAATCTGATATACGAGTTAGATGGGGAGGAAAACCTTCAGTCACATYAGCTTAAGAACTAACCATCATGATCTACATCAATTGATGTGGTACAAACTCTCACAGAAGCCAAGTCATGGTCCCAGACAGACTTTGATGGGCTAGATCTCCTCCCTCTGCCTTAGATGCAAATGATCATGACATGGAAGAGTTAAGCAATGAGAAAGCCCTCCAAGTACACAACGGAGGGGAGACAAAACAATAAAATTCTATTGAAATGTAATGCCTGCTTACAGGGGCATTCAATTAATCAGTTCCTGTGCACCTGAGGTAACATTAAATATTATCCCAGCAGGGTATCCAGTAATTTGTTGAGTAATAATTATAGCTCCCAAACAGGACACAGCAGGAATACTGTTTATCCATCAGTGTGCTGCTGTTTGTACATGACCATAGGATAAATTGTCTTGGGCAGAGCACAAAATACTCAGGGACAAAAGCTTCAAAGCTTGCTCCAGTGCTCTGATACTAACCCCAAGATCTACAGTAGAGCTACCTTCACCCATATAAAAAACCCATGATGTATCAATAAGCTTCAGAATATTTTGATATGGGCCTGACCAGGACACAGTGCTAAATGGATCATTATTTAGAGCCAATATTGCCATTTTATCTGATGGTATAGCATGGTCTACATGAAGAACATACAGTTGGCAGCTGTTAACAATTGGTGAAGCAGAGACCGATATTCAGAAGTGCTCCAAGTTGTTGACACAATCAAAACTGACAACAGTCACCACAACTAACAAACAAAAACTTGTTGTTGTAGTTTTGCTATGAAGAACTGTTTGGGGTTTTTTTGCTTTTTTTGAAAGAAGCCAACGTGACACTGAGTGATGAATGGTATACCTGTCCCCCTGGCAGACCTTCCAGCTTGCTGTTGAGAATTACAGTGGGCAGGGAACTGTGCTGCCTGTGAGCTCTCCACTGTGAAGGTCAGGAGAGGACCTCCTTCTGCAGAGGTGACAAACAGGTATCCTTCACAAAACACTGATATAAGAGAGGTCTTGAAGAATCAGGCAGAGATCGGGATTCTAGACAGCTGGCCTTCTGTTTAGTTTGATTTTTGTGCACGTCTGTGTTGCTCAACAGTTCTGTCAAGGGATTTGGCTCCTCTGAGATGGTTATCTTCTTGTAAGTCAAAGTCTGATTTCCAAATACTCACATGCACTCAGAGAAATTCAGGCATACGCCATAGACRTATGAATCACAGCCATGACCATAACAGTTGACAGGTGGCAAGGCTCAAGCTTTGTTGCAAAGCACTTAAATACTACAACATTTGTGGTACAGCTGCAGATTATTTTAAAATATATGACTATYGGACTAAATAGGAAAATGAATCATTCAATGTGCGCAATATTATTGTTGTTGCTTATTTTGAGAGACAATTTCCTTTTATTTATATTGTACTCCAATTTTTTCAKTGCTTCATTTTGTGCTTTTTGTTTCTAAACATCCCAGTAATGGAGTAGTTCATATTTGCTTAAAGCCAACGTTTCAGGCTATTTGCAAATTTAGGCAGAGACAAAGCCTATTATACAGACACTGTAGTCAGTTTTTGAGTGGTCTCAGTTGTACATTCACCCCCCAGTGACTGACTCTCTAGCTTACATCTRAAAAGGAGCTGTGGAGCAGTATAACAGAGGCTGGATCAGTACACATCACCCTGTGCRTGTAAGAACCACTTTTCTCACCGGCTTCCTAAAGGCACCGCAGAGCAGACTGGTTCAGGAGACCCTTGACAGCTGGATCTTAATCTGTGATGAGCAGTGGATCCCAGCTCAGGTCTCTTGGCTCAGGGCTCCAGCTCCCAGGGAGAGCTGGGCACCTTGGTGGCTGCTGGAGGCATTCGGCTCCAAACCAGCACTAGCCGAGAGCACCGAGCCACAGCACGCCACAGTATCTGGTGCGAGATAACTGCTCCTGAGCTGATCTTGCTTTTGTGAAATGAGCTGTCTCTCAGCCTCTGGTGACYTGGGAATTCAAAGAGGGATGGAAGCTGGAAATAGCTGTGTCTCTCAGAGGCGAGATCTTGTTAAGGTGAGAAGAAGAGACTGTTTGGTGAGAGCAGTGAGCCAGGAAACCTTCCTCTAAAATCCAGCTAGCAAAATCCACACATGTATGCGTCTGTTGGAAATCATCTGCCATCTGCATGGGCTGGCTATGAGATTACAAGTAGGGTCAGCGTGCAAATTGGGGGTGCTTCAAAACATCCCAAACCAGAGCAGGAGATCAATCACCTAAAAGGCTTGTCCGCAGTGGGGTGTCCTGTTACACTGARGTCACATTCTTCAGCTTTCCCCACAATTTTTAAGGCTGTAAAGTTTCTTGGAAATCTAAGTTGAGCCCCCCGAAGGACAATTTTTGTGGGTGAGGGTAAATGCAGCAGGTGTTGAATTTGCTCACTGAAATGCCTGATAAAGTCATATACCCAGAAACTGCCTGCTCAGAAATGGATGTTCTGGGATATTGTTTGGACAAAATCTCACAACCCTGACCTTTGTCAGGCACCACCTGGCCCTTTCACACTTCCCACTAAAAATAAAATAAGAAATAAATGACCTGACAGTGGAGAGCAAGATGCAATTAGTTTGCAGCTGGTTTAGAGAGGACAATCATTCCACAAGGTGTATCTGCTTAATGTATCAGGAAGGAAGAATTGACATGGCATGAGATGGAGGGCATCTACCCACAGCTGACTCCTATTCAGGCAGCATTTTGATATAAATCTGTGCTTTAGTCCCACTGATGCCAAGGAGATGGAAATATATATTTAAAATGTATTGCTGTAGAACAGACTTTGTGCTGAGGCTGAAATTAAAAAAAAAAGCCAAAATGCATATTAGGCACCCCCAAAATAGCCCATTTTTCAATTCAACCAGTAGCTGGCACTGTTTTCTCTTTCCAGAGCTCTRAAGGATTATGGCCTATAATATGACAACAATAGCAGAACTTTTTCAGCTGATAAAGATGACTTTGCAGCAGGCATCAGCAGTAGCATTTACTTTCACCAGAGATGAAAGTGGCTTAATAAACTGTGTTTGTGTCAGCGCTGTACGATGCATGTGTACAGCATTGCCATCCAGAGAACAACAGGCGGCATGGGAATTGATGACTCAGGCAGCAGAATTATGGTTACACTGAAGGAGCAGGACTACATTCTTCAAGCAGAGGTCATACCTCCCCAATTATTTATAAGTTTCAGTTCAATTAGCTGATGATTGTTAAAATGTCACTTCTCGGGCTTATGATTCGTTTATACAATTATCAAGTAACATTGCAACTTGTCCTGTTCTCCTTTTTAATTATGTAGCCAATATTCTGGTAAATTTGCTGAAGCGGAAGTATAGACGTATGAATCAAGAATAGATACAATCAGATAAAGAGTATTGTGTCAAGCCCCAAAATTATCAATAAGTTGTGTCTTCTGGCAGGAGCAAAATGTGAATGATGTTAAAAATAATTAAAGTCGTTAAGGTTTTTACAAAGATAAATTGAAGAGATGAARACTTAAGGCTTAGAGAAGACATGCACAGAAGGGATTGGGAGACAGTTCTGTACACTAATAATCAGAAAAGGTAAATCTAACATTCCTATTTATTCTGTCTGGGAATTCAATAATATCTAAACATCTAGAATAGCAAGATATGTGAAAACTGAGAAGCTGTAGAAATAAAACTAAGTTGGTATACGGTCCTGAACAGAAGGGGAGAGGAATAGGGTAGTGACCACAAATAGTCTGTGTTATTCTTGTAGAAAGAGGAATTTAATAAGACTCAAACAAAAGCTAATCTAGCTCTACCTAGAAAAAAAAAGACTGCACACTGCTAATCTAAATAGCTTAAAATGGAACAATAAACTCTTTCATTTCAGGACAAAAGTCAGTCATTAAGCCAAGTTAACCTAGCAGTTGTTCCCTAGGGAACCTCCTATACTCTCTTCTGCATTGTCTAGTATATTGGCCATTCTCGGGAAGATAGTATCAGATTAGATATACCCAGCTTTAGATGTTAGATGTGCCAAATTGGATGAGCTGGTATGTTCCTACAATATAAGAGCTCTTCCCTCATTTAAAAAAAAAATGAACTAAGCACAATCAGCTTCTAATCACGCAGTTTTCAAAGTGTCCATTAAAAGTAATGAATAGAAGCAGTGAGGAAAAAATGCAACCAGGATGGATGTGCTAAGCTTAAGGGTTTGAGGGCAGTCTATCAAACATGACTTGACTCTTCATTCAATACAACATGGTTGTTAATGAGGAACAATCAATAAATGTTCTTCAAACAAAACACCAGAGCGCTGCACATGAGATAAGCAAACAACAGGAATTTGCCAAGAGGGGATGCACCTTTCTTTGTTATTTCAATAACAATTGCTAATGCCTTGATTTAGACTCAAGGGACTCCTGTAAACATTGTTTCCTCACTCTGTTACATATATTTAGTTGAAAATCCTGTCCTAGGCATTCCTAGCAAAAGGAGATCCAAAATATTTCCAACACCAGATGTTTCAGTGAAAACAAGGATCAGGGTGGATTTTCTGTATAAGTAAAAATTCAAAACTCCAATCAATTAGTTGTCTATCCCATAATTGCAGAGAGGTTACAGAAATTTCAAACTTTTTAAAACATTGTTCCTGAAAGATGTCTCCATTTTGTCAAACAGCTTCATTCCTAATCCATATGGAAAATCTGAGGTTATGTTGCTCATACTGTCCTTCAGKTTTTTGTGAACTTGATATATTGAGCAATTTATATTTTATTAGAACAACACAAGCTTGAAGACTCCCTGACTCAGAAGTAAGTTCTCATTCTCTAAAATATGTAAGAATTATATATATATATATTTTTAGATAGATAGATATAATCCATTTCTGTGCTTCTATATTCAGGGATATTTAAGTGAAAGTCTGCAGATAAATCTCCAGCTAAAAGTTAAATGACTTTACCAGGTGTCCACAGCAGGGACAGTCTGTAGCTCTTCTATTACCTCATCTGGTCTCACCAGCTAAGTATGGTCTGGTCTAGTGAATTCTAAGATGACAGACCTCTAAAAAATTGTAGGTTTTGGGTACTGCTGACAGTTGTATTTGTTATTCTTTGGGTGGTACACTTCCCTCTCTGTCAATACTGAGCGTGATTTTTAGATGCTGCTAGGGATGTAATTTTTTTCAGATGAAACAGAAGGCAGGAGCATAAATATTATTTGCAAGGGTGAACCAGAGATTTTCTTTCAGTTTCCATCACTGGTAATAATTAACAATATATCTTTGTTTGAAGTTCAGGAATTTTTCTTTCTGTATCTACTTGTGCTCTAAGTCCCTCCAGATGAAGGTACTGTCATGACAGACAACTAAATTTTTGGAGCAGCTGCATTGTTCCAAAGACAGGGAAAACCCTGTTGGAAGTGCACATCAGATATTAGGTGGATATGAGGTTTTTGAGAGGTTCTGGATAGGGAGATCGAAGCAAGAAATCTACTTGTTCTTCCCTGTAATGCAGGGTGAAATATTTACCATAATATAAAACTTTCAACATGAACATACTCCCAGGGAGTATGTAGAAGGAGATCAGTCTGTAGACACTTCCAGTGCCACAGATTGTACTGAATGTCAGGAAAAGCATTCAGCATTCACAAACTAATGTAACTCAGCATTTTTTCCCCCTCCTTAATGCTATATAAGTTGGACCATTCAGCAGCACCCAGAAACATCCAACTAATGAAATCAAACTGATGCATGCACAATACCACAGTCTATACCCACTAGATTAGTTTCTGGGCTCTTGGGAGTTAGTTTGCGGAGCTGGGCTGCGTACAGCTGGGCTCCAACTGCCCCAGCACAGGGGTCTCTTGGGGCAGCAGACCATGCTGCTTTTATTTTATGCTGATTAGCGCCACACCACTATTTTTCACATATAGACATGCACCTGCACTGTTTCATTTGACGTGCTGCCTCCGTTATTTCACAGGTAGGGCCAGTCAAGCAGGTCCTGGCAGTACGACAGCGATTGGTCCCACCGAGCTCCTGCTGTCTTGGGTACCATCCTCTTCCTCCCACCGATGGGAGTCAACTGCTGACCTCCAAGCAGCAGTGGTGAGCTGCGCTGGAGTAAAGCAGGAGCCCCCATCCCAGGCTGCCCCCGTGCCTAGCAGGAGCTCAGCCGGATCCAGGAACCAAAGGCTGGCTGCAGGGCAGGGAAGCGCTGCCGGGGAAACCGACTGTCTACACCCGGCCTCGGCATGCCACAACAGCTCCATTAATAAACCAAACCTGTGCTTTTGCCCTCCACTTCACTGATGGTAACAGTGCATCGACCTGCAGAGGAGGGGCAGTGCTGAGCAGAAGGGCAGCACTTCAAGGGCGACCATATCTCCCGCCAGTGCCTGAGTTTTTTCACTAGCTTTTCCTCAGGGGCAAAATGTCTATCGTAGAGCCTGTGCTTAGCTCACCATGAGGGCTGTAATTCGGCAGCCTGGCAGGAGCATTAGGTAGGCATGCCTGCCTGCATGTGCATAGGTACAGAAGGAGCCTTATGGTTCGTCCCACTGTATGGCCATGTAAGAACAGTAATAATTTAATCCACAGTGACAGCTGATGCGGGGTGAGAATTTAGAGACAGCACTTGAAACCCAGGAGCAGCAGCAATCCATCCAAAAGCTCGCTGGCGCATCTGCTGGAGCGTTGGTGATTTGACTCCAAAGCTGCCATCCCACCCACCAGCTCACGCTGCTGACTTGAAAACCTGAGCCTCATCCTTCTCGTGAAAGGGAAATCAGTCCCGGTCACTGGAAAGGCCTTTCCTCGTTCCCATCATGATCCACAGAATCTGTTTCTCTTAACACTATAAAACAGGATTAATTAAAGGCTGTGTGAAAAGCAAAGAAATATGATTCCTTGGTGTAAATGGTGCCAGAGTTAACCCCCCACACCCACCCTCGGTAGACCCACCAGTCTGCAGAGCACGCAATTTAAAAATGCCGGGAATCAAAGATCCCTTCTTGTTAGAAAAGAAGCAAAAAACGCACATTTTGGGGCTTTCAGGAAAAAGAAATCTACTAACTTGGCATTGACTATCATTTAACCTGCAGGCAAAGCTGCCAAGACCTTGTAATTACAAGTACCTGAATTATACTGCAGGTATTGATCCTCCATGGTGTGGAACAAGAGCGATGTGTTGACCCCACTATTCCTTTTCACAGAACAGCTGGGGTTTGACAACAACAGAGAATCAGTGTCTGGGTAAACTATTGGGTTTTTTTTTTCCCCTCCAGTGATAATTCGATTTAGCAACTATAAAGCAGAAGTTAATTCTTTGCCTGATTGTATTTGGGTTTTCAGAGACTTGCTGCCCTACTGTTTCAGAAAATAGCCCTGTCTAAAATTGTTGGAACACTTTATTCAAAATCACCAATTCTCTCCCATCAGTCTTGAGGGGCCTCATTGTTATGAGTCTCTTTAGGATGTTTCAACCAAAAAACCATATTTCTATTCCAGTTGTCATGGAACAGCCAGTCTCTCCTGGTGGAAAGAAGAGCTGGCATTACGTTGTGGAAAAAATGTCCCATAAACGTATTCTTTACTACTAATACCAAAAGCTTGATTCTGCCACGTTTACACAAGTCGACTGGCTGATTTTAACGGAAATGCTCTGCTTGATGAAGGAGGGGAGAACTGCTACAAAATAAACAAATAGTAAATAATAATTAAATAAAAAATAAAAAGTTCTAAGAATATTGAGGTTTCAAATTTAGGCTCACATCCTGCAATCTGCTTTGGGTATACTTCAGTTTGGCTCCATGCAGAGAAGCTTGGATGACTGTCGTCTTAAATTGGAACTAATTGCTTTGCTATATGTGCAGAGGAACCTGTCCATGTATGATCTCCCGTTCCCTTGCCAAATTCCAAAATGAATTTCTTGAAACACCTAGTAAGACGGGAGGTGAATGTACATGGATTGGGATTACCTATTTCTCACTGTAGAGCTAGCAACCTGCTCTTGGTTGGCCTGTAAAGGGACACCATAAGTAATTTTGGCAGACACACACATGGTGTGCGTTAGGCAGCAGTGAATCAGTTAGCGGGATTTTACAGTCTGAGAATTAAGAGCGCAAGGAAAGAAAATAATCAAATTCCACTGAATATATGGCTATGAGAAGATGGAAAGAGCCATAGGAACGCCTCATTTTTAAAGTTACAACTTAGCTTCATGCCTGTCTGAGATTTGATTTAAAATTGCTAGTGCTTTTAGTACAGAAAAAAATAAAAACAAACAAACAAAAAACCCTTCTAAATTTGACCAGCGCAATGCATAAGCAGCAGTTCCAGCTCTGGAAGTGATATGTTATGACTCATTACAAAGCTGTGTTCACTCTGAATACTAATGCTGACAAATTAAATATCATCATTTTAAGATGTTCATAATCTTATCAGCAGGAAGAAGTGCAATGTGCTTTTTCACTGGCAGTAGGTAGTAGTAATTATTATATATATGAAGCAATATATTAATCTGTTATTATGAAAGGTTCCTCAAGCATACATTTCAAGCTACGTCCAGCTTTGTGTAATGAAGGAACGAAAGGGGAGGTTCACTCCTAATCAGGTTTTTAATCAATATCAAGTGATACTGTCTGACGTATCAAAAGTCCCCAAAGATGTAGTCTATTTACTGAAACCTCTAACTTTCCCTGGACAATTTCTGTAATGCACTAGGGTATCTGTCCACTGCATTTTACATCCGCACATGAACAACACGCCAGGAGTGGAACATGTGGGTCAATGTGAAATAAATGGAGCTCAATACCAAAAACAAAGGTATACAGATGAGGAGAAAAGAAGAAATAGGAGATAGGGAAAAATTTTGTGGGCTTTTCCACGTAATTCTAGCTCTGTGTTGTATATAACTTAGGTTGCATGTCCTGCGTAGTCATGAGGTATTGGGAGAGATAATAATAGACCTTAAATTGTTATTCCTTGGTAACTTTTAAACTCAGAGGTGTGATTAAAGAGAGGAGTGTATCAGGGCTGGAAAATATGATGTGGGAACATCTGGAGACAATTGGCAGAGTGTAGAAATAGACTATATGTCCTAATTTTTTTTTTTTTTTTCTTTCTGTTTCCAGTGTCTGTGATTCTGTGCTAACAAGCAGTTTTATAAAATCTTTATAAAAGCTTTTAATAGCAGAGTATCAAATTAATGAGTATAACTGTGCTTGGTCATGGGGCACCTAATACTTTGTAAGCATAAGGTTAGAAGAAGCATCCCTTCTCTCACAGTTACAGTACATGCTCATCCCTGGTACAGTCGAAGATCTTACGCTCACATATTCCCGATGTGCTGAGCGTGTCCCCAGAAGCCACAGCAGGACACCTCCCTGAGCTGATAAGCAAACCCCTGTTTCTCTCTCTCTCTCTCCATACGTGCAAGGTCTTAATCATGCCAGTAACTCTATGCACATAACAGCACAAAAAAACAAGTCTGGGGTTTAGTTTATGAGGGTGATCCGAAAGGGCCAGCACGAAAGCTTGTTTAACTGCTATTCGCAAACCAATATGAACCAAAGGAACAGGGCAGGTCTGAGTCTGTTTCACAGAGGATGCTCTGATCAGACTTGAAATCTTTATTTTCTCAGAAAAGTCAACTGTTGTTTTCTTCAAATGTGCTCATTCTGAGGAGCCTCCAGGGCGCACTCAGGTTCACGCAGAATAAGCRTTTCCTTTCCTGCTAAAGCTCACCGACTCTTAAAGGCCTTTTCATCTGAGAGCGCTGCTGAAGGGGAGTTGGCTTCAATTTAAAAAGAAAACCCACAAGAAGACATTAAGCCACCACATTACTTATGGCCACCAGCTCTGCTATGTTTGCAGGCCCCAGTCTCTGTGCAGGACACAGGCAAGACGGGGTGCAGGATGGGGAAATGAGGCAAAAGATGGATGAAGTCTTTCAAGGTTAAATGGGAAATCTGCTGACGAAGTTGGCAGTAGAGCCAGTTATTCAGAACGACGTCTCAGCCCTGCTCTGCCATGCTTAAGCCAAGACATCCCTCCTAGCTGGGCATTACTCAGGACGGTAATGCCACTGGCCAGGGTCAGCGAGCTGAGCAAATGTGAGAGGCAAAGAGAATCCACACAACGAGAACAAAAATACATGAAAGATAAGGAAACTCTGTCAAAAAAAGTACATGAGACAGTAAGAAAACCCAATATAGCTGAAAACACCCAATATAAACAAAGAGGATTTGAATCTGTGATTCTTAATAGGACGAAAACGTATAAATCAGTGCAATCTCATCTCTCCCAGGGGAAGTGAGTAAGGAAGAGATGCACACAAGCATTTCAGCGTGTGGTCAGTCTACCCGTTGAGTACTCTGGAATTATATTATATTATATCATATTATGTTATATGCTTGGCCAGCTTCTAATAAAGATGACAAGTGAAGAGTGGGGGCAAAGGTTTCAGCATACACTAAAAAGGGAAAGAAATATACCTAATTCATTGACCTGTGGCAAGTAATGGTGTCCTACTGTGTGCTCAACAGGCACTACTATTTCACTGTAGTTCATCCACTTTGGTGATAAGTACAAAGCCTCCCTTTCTGAATAGAAACTACGTGTTGCTTTTCTCCCTCATAAAGCCATAGTGATTATGTGGAAACAGCAGGGGACTTGTGCCTCCCCAGAAGATAAGCTCCCTATGTGAGCGGAGAGCTAATCACTTACACAGCACCTATCTGCAGGGCTTACACTTACCATACAATTCTGAGTGAAATAAAAACAGAGTCATTTACTTTTTGCTGCTTAGTTAGTTTTTCTTTTTATAGAAGACCAGAAAGAGAAAATAACACAGGATCATTTTTTTTCCCCTACTTCAGTAAGCTAGACTGGTTGATAAAATGAGTGAAGATCTTGTACTGGGCACTGGGCAGGGCCTTGAGGGTGGAGTTTGGATCTACCAGATCTCCCTGCAATCTTGGGGAAGCCAATTCCTACATCATTTCAGTTTTCCAAGGCTAAAATAATGCTTTTGCTCACCTTCCCTTTGTCCTTTTGATTTTGAATGCATTAGGATCCAGGATGGTATTGCATATGTCTGTACGGGGGTTGAAAAGCGAGCCCTTCTGGTTGAACACAACAGTATTATTATTATCACTAGAAATAATAAACTACAGAAACATTTCCTCAACTTTTGTGCCCTTGTCCCTGGCACTTGACAATGGGGGGCACAACCTTGACAATGTTATATCTGAGAGGCAGTCTTCTGGCTGTAGGAACTTCACCCTATCCATCTTAAACAGCTCCATTTATCCCTACATATTGATTTCCAGTGGCTCCTGTAAAGGTGACAGAGAGATTGTTGGGTCTGTTCATAGGTGAGAGGAAGAAGCGTCCTGAAATTAAGGTTTCCTTATATTATTCCATTACTGTGGGCAAGACTGCTGATGTGGAGGCTGTAGAGCTCCCCAGCAGTCAATGGGGTCTGTCATACCGGAGATTAGCCTGGTCACTATACCCTGACTGTACAGTCACTTTGCTATATCTAGCCTTTCAGCTTCTTGCTAGCTGGGGCCAAAAAAATGAGAACTGGGACCCTTCCTATAAAACACTCAGTTCTTTCTGCCATGGAAGAAGAAAGCCAAGAGCTGCAAAAAAGCCTGGATTTGTTCTCTTTCCATTTTCCATTATACAAAATGTTCTCAGTAGAGATTAATGTCTGTTCACGATCAGGCATTACTTCATCCAAGAAGGAAGAACTACTCAGCCATCACTCAGAAATGAAAGCAATCTCAGATCAAATCATCACTCTACTGCTTTGATCAAGTCATCATCTGAACTAAGTCCAGTCAAGAAAAAAAATGTGTTTTGAGGCAAAACTTCAAAATTTGGGTCCATGTTCACCAAAAACATACAGCAATCAGGAATTATACAGGAAAGACTGTTCTCCAGACGTTTCTGCAACATGAGCCCAATCACCCAGCCACACCTAAACACCCAGCCTGATGCTTCCAGCTCAGGTGCACTAAGAGCCCCCAGTTAAGGGATGCCTGGACCCTGTGCATAGGCTGGCTGCATGGCACTGCCACAGCCAGGTGGCCTTCTGATGGCTTCTGGGGTGGCCAGAGCTGGCACTCCAGCTCTGCTCTGCCACCAGCTTGCTGAGGGTCTTCAAGTTAAGTCGTGAGTCTCTTCCCTGCATAGATTTGGCTTCCCACCTGCAAAACAGGCAGAGAAACTAATTACGCACCTGGTTACACTACCTATTTCTACCTACAACAAGTGTTTATAGTACCAAGCACAGAAGTAGTTAAGGGCGATTCATTTCTGGATCTCACTAATGAGGTACGAGCTGTTCGGTTTATCTGCACAAAACACCACGAGAGCCTCAGAAGAAGAAATAACGCACAACATTATTCTTTTGTAATTGTTCATAACTGTGTCTATGTCTGAATTACCAGAGATGTTTGTGTCTGCTGTGCGATGCACAGCAGCGAGGTTGGTTTTTTTTTTCTTTTTGCTCTGCTGAGAGAAGCACATTGTGCCATGGAAAAGTAACTCACAAGACCCCAGTCTTACTTACTACTATTCACAGCCATGCTGAGGGGGCAAAGGTACATAAAATCATATGGCTGGACATTATCGTGCCTGCCATCTGCTCCTCCTGCACCTACAGAGAAGTCAACCAGAGGCATCCATCTGTCACTCCATACAACTTTCCTCCTTGGGCTATGCACCACTCACATAGCTGCAAAACTGGTATACTTCAGGGGATCATTTTCCTATGAAGCATCCTACCCCTGCCAGGTGTCCGCTATTGGTCTCTCACATGACAATCAACCAGCTTAGATAGCTGCTTACTATCTGGGACTACTGTAAATAGGCAAAATTTAAAGCAAATGCAGCAAGGAAGGGATATGAAAATATTAAAATAATTCAGTAGATCAGTTTTCTCATTGGAACAGGTGTGGAGTGAACCAGATCACATTTAACACCAGTATAAATCCAAAGATGATCTACTGAATTAATTTTTTTCTCTTCAAAATTAAATTATCAGAGCAACCAAGATGAGAATCTGGAGCTGATCGCACCAGCTGTGTTCTGGCACTGCCTAAATGCCTGTACTAGCAAAAGAAAGTAGTTGTCAAGGACCAGAAAATAAATTAAGAGATACTTGAGGGATTTCAGTTGGAGTATTCATGTGAGTAGCTGCATGTGAAAAAGGACTTGCACAGACCTTCCATATATGCTTCTGTGAGACTACACTAATGTGGAAAACAGGAGGAACATCCTTAAGAAGATGCTTTAATGGATATCTACTAGCTTAAAGTTTTGCAAATAAATGTTCTACTAAATCAGTGGGTTTGCAATACAGTATCAGTATTTTATTAGCTGCAGTAAAGCTGTGCCTAAAAGATGAGCTTTACCTGACCAAGTCCTAACTTGAATTAAAACATGCTTTGTCTTCACTTGTCTGAATCTAACCAACTAATCCAGGGGTTTGGTTTTTTTGCACTGCAGGTATGTCCTAAGTTTACAATTATGTATAACAGAAGAATAAAACAACGAGTTCATGGACACTGTGGCTTACTGAATATATTCATCCACAACAGGACACTAGAATATTATTCTGTTTGGTATAAAAAACACCAGTCACAGCACATCAGTTGCTTAACTACTTACAAGCTTTTACAGACATCATGGGCAAGAAGCATTCGCAGCAAGGATATTAAATGGAATCTAAATTTTACTAGTATTACTAGGACCCAAAATGTTTAAATTAACTACTGTTTACTAGGATCCATCATACTGCTGGCAGGACGGGCACGGACATTGCGAGTGAACACAGTTACTGTGCTCTTTACCTCACTGTACTGAATATATTATATACACTGTATACATCAAAGCTAATAAAAAAGAAGGGTTTGAAGAATGAACAGTGTTTTCAACAACCTGAACCCTGACAGAAGGATACAAGAAAGCCAGTCACAGCTCACATAAGTAATTGGTTTATATCTGTCGTACTTGTCTGTATGTATATAATACATAAAATAAATACAGAATACATAAAGTATATATAAAATAGCATAATTTATTTCAGTGAGTGATATTGACTTAAACCAAGCTAATCATGCACCTGTTTCTGTGCACTGAGAATCTGATTCACTGAATTAAAGAAATTCAAGTGGTGTGACTCTGGACTTACGCTACTAGAAATATAGGCAGAGTATGATCTTTAGACCCTATAGAAGCATTAATAATAAATTACTTTTACTTGTTCCTTATGGCAATGAAACAATTTGGTATCAAGCAGCTCATATACTGAAAGATGAAAGTTCAGAAAGAAACCTGGAAGTGTTACTCAGAGCACCAGAGATGCCAGGGTTTCCCTTTGGTGACATCTTTCTTCTTCTTACGGAATAAATGCAGCATGTTTCATGCTCTTGCATTCTCGTTCACTTGTGTGAAATATTTCCTAAACAATACTAAAAATTAATCCTCATTTCCAATGCTTCCACATTCCCATTATACATACTTAGGCTTCGTTGACTGACCTGTACTTGCTGAGCCTCCTCTTTACCAAAGCATGTCAATGATTTCTATCTCAGTTGTAACGATAATTTTTAGAGAAGAGTAGTTCAGGACAATTTTTTTTCTTCATCAAGTATTCTGGATCTTCTCTTGAGCTGGACCTTCCATTCACTTGTTCAGGCTAGGCATTTGATTTAGTGACTGCCAGCATAGACATGGTCACAGGGGAATGGATGGACATTGTTTTTTTGAGGGAAGCAGCTTGGGTAGCCACAACTCTACCTAAACTTTGCACCGTTCTCCTCGCAGTCTGATTAATTCTTGTTCAAATGCTAGGAAATAAAATTAAAGGAATGAAAACTACAGGTACTCCATCATTGCCAGCAGCGTTTTAAAGTATTGCAATCCCAACATACATTAAAAACAGCCTAAGGGTGCTTTTAGCATACTGACTTAGAACTAAGCAAAGCTCCTTTAAAAAGAGACCCATTAATCCCCTCCATCACAAAAATTGGCTCTAGAGAGGAGCCATCACAAATATAATTCAGTTCAAAGCTGAATAAACAGCTAGAAGGGTGCTGACAGGAATACCATAGAAGCATAGCAGTCAGGCATGCATTTCCAGTTTTCCATTTCCATACATCTCCTTTACATCATCTCCAAACTGTGCCACGGAGCACTCTTTTGGGGTGAAGACTAGCCATCCGTTATACAGTTTAGCCTCTGCCTCTCTGCGAAGGCTGTAGGAGATATAGTTAGGTAACTTCAGTGTCTTCCCACCAATTACTTGAGAAGTTCTACAATATTTTTGTCAAATGTATCACTGCAATGTATTTTCTCCACAAGATCACAGAACAACAGGGTATACAGTTCACTCGCAGATATCCATCACCTTTATGTTTGTAGATCACCTAAACAACAGGTTCCCGGTCCTTCCTGGGGTCTGTAGAGGCTTTGGGGCTGGAAATTGGAATACTGAAATGCCACTGCCCTCAGCAGAACGTTATCGCAACCACAAATTCACTGATGACTGTTTCCATGTTGTGCTCCTTGCTGATGCTGATGGGCATCTCCTGGAGGTAGCAGCCTGTATGAGTTATAGGCAAAGCTATGCATCTCCCCTTTTCCTGTTGAACAATCCTACCATGTTCCTATGACAACCAGCAGCACCAAGGTCCTCTACAAATGAAAATGGGGTCGGAGAAGGGGAAGAAACCACAAGACTGATGCAGTTCATATGCAAACTTGCCCTAGAGGCAACATCTTAACAATCTACAGTGCCTGATGCACCATAGGGTAGTAGATGTGCTTAATGCGTGTATGGCAGACAGGTTGAAATTCTCTTATGCTGAACAATGGATGAATGGATTAAGTAATGGAATAAAAATAAATTCATATTTTAAAACACCGAAATATGTGGCAAATTCAGTAGACTATGAGGTACCTGTCTCCCCCTGGATATATACAGTTCCCAATCTATAACTCTTACAGTCTAATATAAGCGACAAAGTCCCAGACCTGTCACGAAAATACATCCTCAATAGTGGCCAGAACCACTATGAATGATATCAGTGAACCTCTAATGAAGCTGCGGATTTTATATATGAAAATGGCAAAAGAGGTGCTTATGACTGGTGATTTATGTCTTCATTAAAACACTTGTCCTTCAAACCAAACCCTGCAATTCATTGAAACTAACAGGGTCTTAAAATTGGAATATGTATTATAAATTAATGCATTTTTGATCTTATATAATGACAACTATAATGCTATCGGCATCCTACCTTTCCTGCATAAAAAATACTGCCTGCTGCACTAATACATATTGGCTTACCCAGAAAAGCAAACCTAAGAATGTAAATCTCTAAAGCTCATTTACGAGAGGCTTCCACAGTATTCTGCCGTAACTCAGTCTAGAACTACCAGTTTTGAATTTTCCATACCTGAGAAGCTCTCAATTCAGTGTCTTGTGCATTTCAGGGCTGTCAAAGTGAAACCATTGCAGCTAATAATTTTATAAAGGGAAATTTTTCTCACTGCCAAATTCATGACTGTTTCCTACTCTTGCACGGATGCATTAGAGAAAATATGTTTTGCTTTCTCTTTCATGAAAAAGCAGCCACAGATGACTAGCCTCACAGAACGACTTCATTTTCTTTCTTACTGTAGCTTTGACATGCAGGGAACTGCACTGATCGGAGAACAATCTTCCCCACCCTTGCTGGGTGAGCTACCCTCGCAGGCTCCGCTCTTCTTATCCTTCAGTGGTAGTTTCCGAAGGGCTTGCCAGCTGCAACAGGGGCAGCTCTGCCAGACTCCTTCCTCTGCACTTCACAAGGAGCACCCAGAAATGCTGCAATTAGAAATTCTAGGTGTGGGTCCTCCTTCGGTGGCTGTAAAGGAGCTACTTCTTTCRGTAACTCGTCCCTGGCTGTAGATGCTGAGCAATGAAATACACAGACCCGCAAGGCTAGGCAGGAGTTAAACATCAGTGTGGTCAGCTAGCGGCTCTTGTGAGCAGGAGGCGGATGGCTGAAGAACTGCTTGACGCTGCAAAGCAGAGAGGAGAACTCACCCTCACTGATCCCATGACTGAGAAAACCACACAAGCTGAAGAGTATTTCCTAGAACGATTGTCTTGTTATCTCTGTAAAAAAAAAGCTCTTGGTTCCCCCCTCTACCAAGTAAATTTTTTTGCTTCCCTCTTAGCACAAGAAGTGATGGATGCAGAGGAAAAGCAGAGTACTGAACATGAACTAATGCCTCCTCCATTGTCTTTTTCTAGCTTGCTTTTCTCCACCTGTCTTTTCTACAAAGCACACCTCATGATGGAAGCTTCCAAAACGAGAAGACAGTGCCACAGGCAAAATCAGAATAGGCGATTTTCCCCCTTTGTTTTTCAGAAGTCTCTTTTATAGAGGTTTCCATTTCTGCCAGGGGCTCTCGGCAGCAGGAAGGCTGACTGAGCATTGTTATGAAATGTCATTTTTAAAAGTCTTTTTATTAATATTTTCCCCAAATTTATTTGTTTCAATAACAGAAGATTTACTGTGAGTTTTAGAGTTATGTTCGAAATCCATGAAGACGAAGGATTTTGAAACTATGCAAAAACATATTGCTTTCCAAAGTAACATTAATAATACATTTGTAGATACTGAGACCCGCTCTATACTAGTTGAGACAGAGTATGGATGTAATGTATTCACAAGCACTGTGGATAAATCACCTCGATAAATTCTTCATGCTATACTGTAATCTCCAAAAGCTCTCTGACTGGTAAAAATCAGCCTTGCTGATCTGTCTGCGATTCTTCTCACTATCTTGTTATTCATCTGCCAGTGACAGCTGAGGTTGAAACAACCAATGTCTTTATACATCTGGCACAACAAAACAACTTTACTTCACAAAAGAAAGTCTTGATTGTTTTTAAAAAAATACTAATGCAAACCTGCATCCTCCTGCACACCTCTCCCCCGTGTTCCCCCTCAGCATATCAGATCACACTTTAAAAATATACTTATCTGTGCTTTGGTTCTCATGAAGGCAGTAATCAAAGCTTTTCAATAATTTCTGCTTAATATTTAAACACAAGAAATAGTTCTTCCAAAATTATCAGTGAAATAGACATACTGCATGACAGTCCTTTCTTAACAGCAATAAACATCATATTCTACTCACAGCTAAACTTTGGAGAAATACACCTCTATAAGCTCATGCATTACTTTAAAAATCAACTGTAAATACTACTTTGGTGATTTAAGTACCGAGGTGAGCCAAATGCTTGGTCTGAGTTTCATTCCATTGTGAATGCTGCTGCCCAGAACACACACACACATGCATCCTTTCGCTAGATCACGGGCTCGGCAACATACCGCTCCTATCAATACAGTCACGGAACAGAAACTCTTGTCACAACCAGTGACAATATGCCTCCAGTCCAAAAAGCAGGACACACAATATGCAGTTTGGAGATACAGCAGGACCGTGTGTGATCTCCTTTCCTCCATGGATATAAAGCTCGAATCTCTTCAATCCACGGGACAAAAGAGGCTTTACACTTGTCCATGCCATGCYGAAAAGCATCATCTCTGCTAGACCTAAAAATTTCACCTTGAAATACTGAAAATTGATCTCAATCTCCCATAAGTCACGAGATAGCGAGTAAGAGGGACTCTTATCGTAACTTTGCTGCATTGCCTGAAAAGCAGAATACAACTTGCAAATTCAAATTTGAGAGTAACATGTCTCTACTCCGTAAATCTCACATTTGTGATTAAATATGTTAGGATAGGTGTTGGTAGTGTCATAATCAAACACCACCTGATTTCTAAATGAATATTTGGACTCATGAATTCATTTGGATTCATCTCCCATCCTCTGACATTTTGACAGCAGGCACCTGAGGGTGCAGAGAACATTCCCTATAGGGGACACATCCCTTTGAGGATTAAACGTAGGATTATTCAACCAGGAAATTTAACTTTAAAAGACAAGTACTTGGAGACAGATTTCTTTTTTCATTCATTCTTCACACTTTCTGTAATAATCTGAATACTTCTAAAAATAAAAGCAGAAGGATGGCATAACCAATGCCTGTTAATAGAAAAATAATTGGCTTAAATGAGGCACACACTGATACGCACAAAAAATAAATGGCCCAACAATTCTTTTGAGAGTTACAATATTTTTAGCCATATGGTATTTCTTATTAATTGTTATAATTACTAACTAAGAGCCGAAAGTATGCTCGGCACTGTACAACACATCCAAATACTGTCAACCCCTAGCCCAAAATGCTTACAATTCAAAAGATAAGACATGTAGGAACAGGAGATACTGAGAAATGCAGCGACAAGAACAACAGCCCAAGGTCTCCCCGATATTAGGAGGCAGATTAGGCCTCACTCTTGCAGCTGCATCAGGAACATCCCTCCTCTGAGAATAACAAAATGGGCTCTAAGCCTTTTCTCCTCCACAGAGTCAGCAAAGGAAAAGGAAGCAAGAAAAATGGAGCATGTTTTGAGGCTTAACAATCCACACTGGCTCTACAACATATTTTGGGCCTTTGGCAATTTATGCTAATTGAATGTAACCCTCAAGCTGTTCTTTCTGTGATGGGCCTGCTCTGGAGCACGGCCAGCCCGAAGTCCAGAGAAGCACAAGCTCCTGCRCTGAACCATGCCGTGCAGCTCTGGGTGGCAACAGAGCCTGTGAACCAGGAGAATAACGCTGAAAATTTTGATACACCAGTGAAAACCACTGTGGGAAAGGCATGTTGCTCTGGTAGGAGTGAAGCACGGTTAACTGGATGTCCTGGTTTGGGCTCGGTGCTACAGCTCTCCCTGCGGCTGGGTTTGCTGCCCTGCCTATTTTACATGAGGCCAGGAGCAGGGAACACGCACAGGAGGGAGCAGCGGCCTTCTCAAGGCTTTGAATAACCACACGGAGTCAACAAATAGCATCGTCACCTTCCACAAGAAAGATGGATATGTTCTGTACTGGGAAACACCAACGAAGACAGGTACCTTGTAATCCAGAGGAGAAGCTCAACAGCCAGGAAGGTAAAGAGATGCCCCCAATAACAATTAAGACCAAGACATTTTCCTCAGAATTTCCTTTCATTTCTGAAACAGATTTTCCTGAAACAACAGCTAATCAAGTCTAGGTACACTGCACACCACTCACCCCAGGTTTTCTCTGGCTCTGTAAAGTACAAGGAGAGAGGACCTTCCTTTTTCCYGTAGAAGCCCTTTCTTGAACGACGTACACTAAGCATTCTCTGTCTTATGCTGTCTCCAGTCCAGCCATCTCCACCTCAGAGGCCAGAGGATTTATATCTGATTCCCTGTCAGTCACATACGTGCTTTACAGTGACTTTGCAACTACTGGTCCCAGTCATAAATCTCCCAAGGGCCAGGAAAGATGCACTGCAATATGCATAGCCGAGGCCCAGGGTCCTGTTACTCTATCTTGTAGATGATCTCTCTCCTAAGGGATTGCTCTGCTTGAAAAAAAAGCTCCTAGTGTCCATTCCTATTAAGCCGTAGCAACTACTCCATTCCTGCACATCCTCCTTGCTTGCTCTTGGGAATTGGTCTCGGAGCATCCTCCTTCCCTAAGCACCTATTGCTCTTTCTCTCTCTGGCGCAGGCTTCATCCTCAATAACTGTCAGGGCACTTCTGTGCAGCACAGACTGTAATGTGATTAACTTTATGCTTCACAACCTCAGCGTTAAGAAGTAGGTCCCAGGGCAGGGATTTGACATGAGGCTGTCAGGCATGTATAGGGCCTCGATCAGAACAAACAGCTCTTCCTTCCTGAAATGGCAGAACAAAACAGCTTTGAACTAGGTGAAATGGCCAGTTGCTCTAAGGAAACAACACTGCCAAACCCAAGCACTACTGAAGCGAAAGACATAAAACGGGAGATAATTGCTCCATTCTACCTCGAAGACAAGGCCAAAAGATCACAGGGTTTGAAACCATTTTCTTTCTCGTCCTGTGCTTTAAGGCTCTGAATTAACTCTCTATATACAAATACAAGTGGTTTGCCCTGCAAGCATACTGTTGTCCATTTATCAGGTACTCTCATTGTTTATCTTCACTTTCTTCTCCTTGACATCTTAATTGTGGTGTCTGTATGTTAATTGTTAATGCCCTCAGCAATAGGAAGCTGTGATACCATAATGAATTTGTAGCCTCTACAGGAGCCACTGATATCTAATGCTTGAGAAGGTACTGCAAAGTCATCATTCTCCTTCCCATGGGATGCTAACCTTCAAGAAGCAGTGCCTTTTTCAAATGCATAAAGAATTAGAAACTTCATGTTAAGGTACTGAGAGCCCCTCACAGGCTGGCCACAAGGGAATTCCAGCAGCAACAAAGCCCTGGGATTTACAAAATGGACTTATAATCTGAGCAGAATTCATGCTATTTTTCACGCAGTTTACACAAAAGTACTGTCACTAATACTCCATGGTTCACCCTGAAAGCCACAATGAAATGTGATGTGAGGTCTTGTATAAGTGCACAAATTTTCAAACTCTTTTAGGTTCTCCTGCAATGACTTATAACTACTGATGACATTGGTTATCAAGCTATTTAAGACCAATATTCCTCAGGGATGAGAGGGAATTGCTTGTTCCCTTTCTAGCAATAAGGAAGGTTCATGGGTTAAAGACCACAATGAGATAGAGTCTGTTGTATGGTCTGAAAATTTCCATCTAAGCAATATTTTAGCTTTCTATGCAGAGCATGCTTTATTCTGTCACAGGACTGGATATGTGCTTCTACTGATGATGGCAGTGGCTTGACAGATATCTATATGCACCAGCAGTACAGACTAAGAACAACAGTACAGTGAATACAGAATATGTACCCAATAAATTTGATCAGCACAAGTGTTTTAGTGGGTATATGAAATACACCTACAGATTGCAACTATACCTGCAATAATAAATGAATATATCTGCTTTATTAAGAGGAGTATCCAGTCATCTCTCCCCATCCTGCATTGCTTCCTTCCCTGATGATACCTTCACTGACAGGATACAAGAAAGGTTTCTTCTCCTTCTTCTTCTCCCAGCAGCTGGAATCTGTTATAGCAGAATTAGGAAGCATCGTCTTGCGAAAGCTACTCCGACCATGGCAAGCTGCATGGCAGCGTGAACACACAAGAGCAGCCTTTGTGGACCAAAGGCACGTGGGAGTGTATAGAAAGGACAGACATCCTAGAGCATGAGACAGATCAGCTCATCAGCTGTAACATCTTAAATTGGAGACTTAAATTAATTGCATAATTTCACTGGAACCTAAATTAATTAGTTAATGTCTGCACAATGCTGTAACTTTATAAAGTACTGAGTAAGAAGCATTTGTTACCACTACTAGAACTGTAAATGTGCACTTGATTCAGTGCCCCTTCTTTCTTTTTTTTTCCTATCTTTATAACTTGGTCTTAGTAAGCACTGATTATTATTCATCAACTCTGAAGCAAAAGACTTATGTTCTGCACAGTATTACACAGTTTTGAAACAAAGTCTGCTCCCTTACATTAGGAGAAAAGGGATCAGATTTTCCAAAGTATCTTGGCACTCCATATCAAAGAGACATGCCTAGTGCAATTCTCAAAGGCACCTGCAGAAATTTCATACTTAGCTAACATTAAGATGAAAAGCAGATGAACACACATCTGGTTAACCTGCTTAGGTACTTAGGAAAACTCACTGAGTGCCCAGCTGAGGAGTTATACATTTGCTGATTTGGAAAACCTGACCCCAAAATCCTGCCCTTGTCCCTGGATATGACAGGAGCCTGGTCTTGAGTGAAAAGAATAGCTTGAAGAACCATGTCATCATCACAGTATAGAAGAAAAGCTCAGTGATGGGAAAGCTGGTGGAGCTACACAGCACTATTCCTTCAAAACCTGGCGTGGTGGGTTCCTTCTGGGCACTTGTGGCACACGTTCCAACAGACACACCAGCCAGCATGGGGACCCGGCTCCCCCATCCCCAGAAAACATGGCTTTGCGGTTGCGGTTTCCTTGCCTTCTCTAGCTGAAGGGATGTGGTTTTAAGTTACTATAGCAGGGGTAGAGTATTCTTCCTGCCAAGGTCACTTTTCAAACATCTTTTGTGGGACATATAACAAACCTCTTCCTGTTATCCAAGAATAATGTGGGTAAAAAAATCATGTGAAATGAGGCTGTGAGCTTTTTCCAGACCTTGGGAGCACATCCTGCCCTTCAGGTTTCAGGCATTAGAAGATCTATATTAGAGTTTAAACCGATAAGGTACTACAAAACAATACATTCATACAAATTATGTATAGGCCTTGATTTGTCAAGGAAGTCTTGCAGATGCCTATCTTCAAAATAAAGACCAGCCGGATGCACTGCTTTGCGAAGCAATGGCTTTATTCCAAAGGCTAACTTAGATGATGTTTCACAGCAAGTTTTTTTGCAGGTGGAGTTTTGAAGTCTTTTATTGAGTTGAATGTGCTTAAATTTTGGCATACGCTCAGGTTCTTTGGAGATCTATTGTAGAACTGGAGAGGACATCTATATATTTGCTATTTAGAGATGGGACAGGGTAATACCCATCACCTGCTGCTAAGCTGGATGACACTTGATTTTATATGTATTTCTTCCAAACTGTTTCCACAGCCTGCAATGAGCTTGGTTTTATAAGTATTGCTTCTAAATTATTTACTCAGCCTGCAATAAGCTACAATGGACACATACATGAGTGACTGAAGCTGACATAACCTCCACTGTTAGGTCTTCCTTGTTCAGAAATAATGGGATGTAGAGTGCCAAGGAGTGGGTGGAGGGAGAAGAGTTCAAAGGCTCTGCAAAAAGTCGAAGGTATTTTTAACATATAAAAGTTCCAGCACCTAACATGGCAGTATAAATATCACTGTATTACTGATACCAATGGTACACATCCATGTGCATGGCAGTTCACRTGTTGGGGAATATCAGATAACAATGTATATTAAGCATCTAACAGCCGTTTTTCTTTCTCGCAAGAACACTGTCACAGGCACTGGATAATTCATGGACATTAGACACCAGCATGCGTGCTGACATAAAAATTTTCTTATGTCAAATTACTGGAACGCAGTCCAACAGAGATTCAAGCCTATGGCTAGTGGCTGCTGTAGCAGCAGTCTGCCTGGTGCTAAGAGCTCTATTTACATATTTAAATGCATTTGCTGGATTAGGGCTTGATTGCAATATTGTCAAAAACATACCAAAGTCTCTTAGGCACAGCCAGCAAGAAAAGAAGGCTTTGGGGAAGGAAATAAATCTTTGACAGGATATTTTTGTTTTATAATGCAACATATCAAAGCAAGCTGGGAACATGAAGGCTGGGAATAAAATCCCAATCCCACTAAAGTCAATGGAAGTTTTGCCACTGAACTCAATAGGACCAATATTTCATGGTCGCTAGGCTCCTGTCTGCATATCAGTAACATTTCTCCCTCCACTTGACTTGATGCTGAGTCTCAAAGACACACTCATGAAATTACACAAGCTGCTAAGTCTTTGTTCCTGAAGTTTCATTTCTATTAGAGATGGATGAATAGACTTTTGAAAGGGAAAATAGAGAAAAGTCAAATTTGTACTCCTGCCTATTCACTCTCCCTCTAAAACCTCTCTCTCAAGGCTTGAGGCAAACAATACTGAATCTAAAATAGAATATTAGACAGATACATTGTCGTACAATGGGGACTGCTTCAGGTCCAAAACACAAATAATTCACAACATGAGATGGAAATAATATTGTGGATTCATTTTTGACCTATCAAATTATTGTTTTAACAGGACAGAAAGGAATTTTAAAACGAAATCCTTGCAGCATTTTCCAACTTGGGTAAACATCCATATTTATATGTATATATTTAATATCTCTTGGTCTTCTAGCATAATGGTCATGGACATTGCGACCAGAATGTCCCACAACTGGTCTGTGAATGCTTGATGAATATGAACACCGGGATGTTATCCATGTTCTCATTAATTTTGAAAAATCTACAGGGTTCTAGTGCAAATAGTACCAGTATAAGCATAAAATTGAAGGTACTTAATGCCAAGAACGTAATCAGACTATCAAATGMTATCTGCAAAGGCACGAATTGCTTGCTTGCCAATAGAAAGAGCAAATATAATTATGTAACTGTCTGTTGGCTTTTTATCCCAAATTCAGCATCAAGGACTTAAACCATGACCTGAAATTCTACAGCCCCAGGCCTATTCCACATCTTTTTGTGTTTCAGCAAATCTGAAAGAACAGTGGAGAAGTTTTCACAATATGTTAGTTGTTTGGGAGGGTTGCTGTGTCCTAAATTTGTATCTGCTCTTGGCAGAACAAGGCAGAACATCCCCTCCCCAATAGATGTACCTCAAAYTCTTTAATGAGTTTGTGCAATCTGTGAAATGCTACCAAACTGTAATGTCTTTAAGGGCAAGAATGTTCATGGAACCAGCAAATTTAAAATAAATATTGCAAACTATTCATGGGAACAATCTCAGGTTTAGGATCACAAGAGCCATTCACTTCACAGAGTTGTGCTTATCCAGGCAGCGAGCAGGAACACGCGCTCTCGTGTGTGTGCAGCTGAAATCTCGCTAAAGGGCACATCAAGGACGCTGGAGCCTACATCTGATAAGAAAATGCATATTCAATTTAGTTTCTTTATAAGGTGCATCAGTTTGCTTTTAAAACTCTCTTTAAAAAGGCCTGTTTTCCAGGAAGGGATCACAAAATGGAAAGTTGCAGCTTCTTTCAAGAAGGCAAAGTTTTTGCTGAGAAACTGAAGCAACAACCTTTAATTGAATTCTGGGAAAAGCAAGCGTTGATGGACTGCTTGCTGCAAGCTGCCCGATGGGCAGTCTGTTACCAAGCCACGTGACTCTCAAATACAAATGCTCCAGCCCAGTGAGTATCCCAAAAAGCTTTGTACATGAAACACTGCATACCCAGAGGCTGTTTACCTTTCTAATTCTTAAGCAAACCAGATGGAATCTGTTGCTGGATAACCACTCCCTGCTGCTCTCTTTGCTCAAGCTAACACCTACCAGCCTAACAGAGCACAACAAAAATGTTGTTTTCTTTTCTCTCTCTGAGTCCTCATGAATGATAGGAAGAGACTCTCTGCTGATCTGTATCAAGTGATCCCCAGTAGCTTTAAAGCATACATCAGCTGTACGTTTCTATTGCACAGATTAATTATACATAGCTTGTGAAAACTGAGAGCCCTCTGTCGAAGCAAGCAGGTTCATTTGCGCTAAGGACAAGAGTACCTAGTGGTCACAGGATCAGAGGGTTTGATAGGAGCTTTTGAAATCATCTGGATGACCTCTGTCTCCCCTGAGAGATGTTTTTTTCCACTCAGTGCTTCAGTGGCAGGCCAAAATCCTCCTGACTAGCCTGTTCTAGCATTTCAATGTCCTGACCTGCTAAAGCATTTTTGCCTGATGTCTAACGTCAAGCTACCTGCTCTAAAAATCCATTTCTTCATGTCTTATCTACTACTATGGGCAGAGAACAGGTTATTCCCCTGCTTCTAGCAGTAGTCTTTTTTGTACTGTTACCATGCCTCCCCACTTGCTGTAAACGAGCCATGTACAATTGTATAAATGAGCCATCAGTGCATACCATCTTATTAATACCACGTAATTATTCACAGATGGTACTTGGCAATAGAAACAGGAGTCGGTGGGTGTTGGTTCCTGTTCGAAGCAATAGGCATTAGGAGATAATGCTGCTCAGCACCTTTCAGAAGGCATTGAGAATTGGGTCTTCTCTAAAACAGGAATTTGACAAACTCACATTGCTTATCAAATATTTCTGAAAACAGGGATGAGCCCCTGGACTTGCTTCAGACTCGAGTGGAGCACTGGCTTGTGCTAACCCTTTCTACAGGGTGAACTTCACCGCAAGAGACTTAACCGAAAGGCAGTCAGGCTGCCAGTTAAAACCGAGGAAGGTGAGCTGCATCCACAGCAAGGGGATACAAGATTTGTGACAGCCTGTATTATAAGGCACGGCTACTCACTGCCATTTTTGCACAGTTTGCTAGAGAGTGGTGCAAGCCTGTACATAGGAGACTCTTTCTATTGATATTACTGGGCATTGTGCCAGGCCTCAGAGATGAAAGAGTGATGCTTGGGAACGCAGTAAGTGATAATGGCATGAAGAAATACTCAGACTGGCGTTTATTTCCAGATGCTATGATGACAGGTCCTCATACAAACACTGGTGCTGTAAGTAAACAGAAAATAAAAGTCCTTCCATTTTTCAGGAAAATAAATATCTGAAGAAGAAAGTCCCGTATACAGCTTGTGTGCCAAGGGCTTCACCAGTTACCTTTCTCCACGTTTTCCTCTAGTTTATATGCAACTTGGAAGCCCTTAGTGAACACTGCACGCATGGTAAATTATAACGTGCATGTTTTATTACAGAAAATGCAGACATATTGTGGCTCATGCTGTAGGGCTTAAATCATCACATTAGGTCTTTATAAAAAATGGAGATCGCTCAGCCTCATGGGAAAGGCATTTGCATCTTCATCATTACAGAGGCACAAACTTCATCCATAAAGATGTGCGTTGAACAAATGGCAGCAAATTGTGGACACATGTTTTGCTTTAATTGGTCCTCATCAACTCAATCTAGCTAGTGACTTCAAAGAGCTCTCACTAAGAAACCTCTTCCAAATATTTTGTTTTAATCTTTTTATGTTCGTGGTTTTTTTTTTTTAAATGTCTTAGAGATTTCAGATTACATAGAATCTTTGAAGATACAGTTTGAAAGCACTGCTTCTTTACAGTTACATCACATGTTTAATTACTTATTCATAAATTATGAATGACTAGAGGTAAAGTGGCATCGCCCAGAGCCCCTGTCCTGGGCCAAATGAAGCACTGCAATTTTTACAAAGTCTACCTCTTGACAACTGGGATCAGATTCAAGCCAGCTACAACCATATTCAAAAGAGCAGCTGCTGCTAGTGCCATTTTCACATACTATTCTTGATCAGCATAAATAGATGGAATATGCTCTTTTTGGAAAGCACAGCAGAAGAAAATGGATAGCAATAGACTGATTACATAACTCATCTAAAATTCACAAAAAAAAAGACGTATGCTACATTTAAAACCTTATTTAGGTATGCGCCTGACTTTTAAAAATACAGCTAACAAATCCCACTAGCCTGTAAATCAGACAAATATCTACATAAGTCTTTCCTTCTAGCCCCAAAGCCAAGCAGTCCTCCTGAGTATGAGGGTCCCACTGTCTGACACTGCACAGACACAGCTGAACACAGCACAAATGAACAGAGGTGCAAACAAATACACAGAAGGGTGGAGCCACTACTGGCCCAGTGGCACAGCTGAGACTCAACCAAGATGTGACAAGCCCCATAGCAACGGACCAGTTTGGGGATGAAACTGCTTCTTCCTACATTTCTTAACCACAGGCACGCTCACACAAGCACAGACAGAATTTTGTCTCTCCAGCTGATCACTGTTGCTACAAAAACCACCAACACTTTGTTCAAGCCTCAGTTTTTGACTCACAAGAGTACATACATAGGGCACTTCTCTCTATAGCCCTAAGCCTCAATTAATCACTCGTAACATAGCAGACAAGATGAAAATATGCTGCCACATCAGAGAGGCAGCACCATGGACCCACTTTTTGCAGTTGCAGATGAGGAAGGCAGGCAGGCGTAGGACATTGGTGAATCAGCCCAAAGTAGAACATCCTCTTTTGACACTTTCTCTGAAGGTTTGGGTTTTTTCTTCTCTGTATAGTAGCAGCAATTTTCCCTCTTTTGTGCAAATGAAACGAATAAGACCATGCTGCAGGCCCCTCTTATAGCATAAAGAACAGTTACAGGAAACACATTAAAGTAATTTCCTCTTCCTTGGTTGCAGAATGCACTCTCTGGAGATTGTTTTTAGTATTATGGTATAACCAGGGAAAAAGTGAGCTTAAGTAACACACCTACAGGGCATCTAAAAGAAAACTGATTTAATAGGAATTAAGTAACATGGTGGATCTTGCCATAGGCTTCTTACAAACCAGCCAACCAACCAGCCAGTGAAAAAACTCATTCCAGATGCCCAAAATATCTCTTATATAGCTATAGCTGTTGCATTTGTTAATGATAACTACATTTAGTACACATCTTTGCTGCACTCAGAGAAATAAAGCAGTTTGTTTATCTGTCAGTAGAAATAGTATGTTCAGAATCCATCTTTTCAAATTCCATCATGGAGTTCACAATATCATTGCCTATTCATACTATATGTGTGTGTGTGTGTGTGTGTATATATATATATATAGTTTGCTCACTCTTTCCCTCTTCATTTTCAGTGTTCCTCTATTTGCTGCCTAGATCTTCAACATATTACCCTGAAAAATACAGTTTAAAGCAGCAGGGATAGCAATGGGGAATGCTGCCAAGCAGGGAACCATGATATTAAAAAAAAAAAAAAAAATTACAGAAAGACCCAACACTGTGATAGGTTGGATGTAGAGTATACCTTCCTTTTTTCCCCTGCCATGTTGATAGAAACGTATTCATACAGTCCAGTTTCATATTTTCATTACAATGAACCTAATGTTGCTCCAGCAACTGAGATCATTTTAAGATTAAGTTACTCTTTAACATGCAGAAACATGTCAAACTGTGATGTAAAATATTCTGGGTCCTTAGCTATTGTAAAACTACCACAGCCCCCGCTGCTGTCAGTGGGTTTCTGGTTACAGTCCTCCCCGAGGAGCTCTCCCGCTTTGTACTCCAGCCAGGCACCCAACCTCTGGGAGCCAAAGGTATGCCGGGCAGGTCGCCGAGGCACATCTGGCCTAGCTTTATGCTCATTAGAGCAAAATGGTCTTGGGTGCACCTCTGGAGTTCCTCCTCAGCTGCCATGAAGACACAGCTGAATTTCTCCTATGTCACAGGAGAAGCTGTAAATAAGAATAGGAACACCAGCCAATCTAGCAAGTAAAAAATCTCTCGCTTTGTAACCTGATGGTAATGAGTAAAGCAAAGATATGGTATTAACCGTATTTCTGTAACAGACCATAAAATATTCATTAGACTTAATTTTCACACATGCCAATAAAAGCAATAGTCATTGCATTACTCATTCCACACATACTAAGCATGATTTTCAGGTTTCTGTCTTGCTTGGACCAGAATAAGAGAAATCCATACAAAATTGTGTACTATAATATGTATCTTTAAGTCAGAAATTCTGCTGAAGAGACAACATAAAAAAAACTTTTTCCCTCTACTACTCAGTACTATTCTCACTGTAAATTAGCAATTTCCTTTGTAAAACATGACAGAGTGATTACACTTACATTTTGTCTATTCTTATTTTATTTAAACCCTAAAATTTTGAAGAAAAGTTGTTGCTTGTGATGTTGACACTGAAAATTGTCCGTCTACAGAAATGCCTGAACAGTGTCAATATGGTTTTACACCTAAAACCTTGCTTTACTCCCGTGAATAGGGGAGGCAGCCCCCTTCTACACAGTCTAAATTTCATCTGAGTCGTTTTGCTGGACTTTCATACTGGATGACTCTTCTGAAAGCCAAAACTCAGAAGAAAGAAACTAGTCATCTCAGGAAGTGATGCAGAAATTAGGGCTGTGTGAATCTGGGCTCCCTTCCCTCACTCGTAGATCTTTTATTGAGAGACACCACCAGATGTGCCATATGGGATGTACCCCTTTTGTCCACTGAGAACTAGACAAAAAACATGATTACAAAAACATTGCATTATTTCTTCCAACCACCATCCTCCTCTGCTTCTGCATCATTTTTCTGAGGGTGTTCACAGTTGCAAGGCACAGCAAATCACTCTTACTCTTGTACAAGACTTTGCAGAATCAGCTGATACTTCAACTCCTTTTTTTAATACATCTCCAAGTACCTCAGTTAACAAGATAATGTAACTTCCACATCGTTTCTCCAGGTACCTGAAGCAAGGCACATGGTTAAGTACCTCCCTGAATTGTGCCCTGCATAAATATTACTATCTTATGTAAGGATTTGAATTTTTCCTTTCTTACAGAAAAAAAAATTAATATTTACTTACTAAACAGTTCGCAATAGAGGACCTGTAAGCTTCTCTTCATGGTATCATGTGGTCCTGCTGGTCTGCCAGTTTATTCATGATTCTGTCAAAGAAATCAAGAGAAGAAGAAAATGATTTATTACAAAATATATGTTCTATTGTTATACCTGTTGATTACAAAGTAAGATGAAGCTTCATAGGAAAATTGTATTGGTTAGCAATGGGAAATTGCCTAACCGCGCTTTGGTTGTGTTAGCCATGCTTTCCAACAGCTTGGCAGTGAAGGGTAGAGCTATGGCCAAAAAGGGGGAAAATTCTCAAGAGTATACAAAATACACGCACTGAGAATTACTTTCACGTTGTGCCTATGACTTGATAAAATCGATCTCACAAGAATCTTTTTAGTTTGGAGAAAGGATCCTCACTGGAAGAGCAAACACAAAATGCGGACGCCACTGGGCAGCTATGCTGGGCACACAGGGCTGGAGCCTCCTCCCCAAGTCTCACCTTTTCACATCCCTCAAGAAGTACAAYGAGGAGAAAATCCACCCTCCTTTCCCAAGCAAAACTTCAGTGGTGCTGAAGGGGGGAGATCCCAAACTGTGCTGAAATGGCAGCACAGAGAGCAGCTTTGTCTTGGCAATTATGTTAGCTTCATGTTAGCCAGCTGTTGTAGCTCATATCACCCTCCTGACCTACCCCACCAGCTACCTGGGCTGCAGCTAGAGCTGTGGCAACTGGAGAATCTTCCCTATATCCCTGGAAACTTTCTCTTTCTCCTAAACTGAACTATCTTGGTGTAGGAGGGAATCTCATAATTCTTATAACTGCTGTCTGAAAATGGGATGTGACAAAAATATCTGACCACCCCATCTCCCCGCCTTTGCCCACTTGGGGAGTGACTAATAATATTTTATGTGTCCTCAGGTGGTATTTTCAAATACTAGTCACAGATACTTTTCACCTCAGTTTTAAAAATATTATGAAAAAATAAATCCCAATCATGCTGATATTGATTATTCACATTGTGAGGAAAATAAATGCATAAACCAGAAGTGAAAAGCAAATGTAGTGCCAAAGCACTGCTGTAAGTAAAGTCTTACTGAGTACCCAAAGACAACAGAGCATTTAAGCTCTTCATTCCATAAAAAAGCATGTGCTAAAGATTCATAACCAACTTTGAAAGATTGGACGCTGAGATCATCCTCCTAAAATGCCTCTTGTCAATATTAAATAGCATGTAGTATCCTCTAGTTTTCAGTTCAACACAATTTCATCTTCTGAACTCCTGGGGACATTTCTGAGTCATTTTAACATGCCCCCATATAAATCTTTCAGAGCTTATTTAAAATGCAGTCTCGAAGACCTAAGATAAACAAGTCAAACCAATGAATAACACCTTTGAACTGAATAAATGCTGAAGAGTTTGTGAAAACAGAACTATGTTTGACTTTAATGTGGAAGCCTCAAAAGGATTGTGACTTTTCTTGCCTGTGTTCTGTAATAAAACCCAAGCATATTTTGTTAAGTTATTAGATACAGAAATTTATGTACACACAGTTTTTTTGGATTCTCCCGTGCTTTCCTTTCCATTTAAAACTGGACCTGAAAAACACCTAAGTAACTTGCAGAAACATCAGTATTTGCAAGGTGTTTTCTCCTAAATGAAAGCAATCATCTGTGAATTAATTCACTACTTTTTAATCAAAATCAGAATTAGACTCATGCTGTTGTTTGATCATGAAAACTTGCTGAGGGACTCCTGTTCATCCCCTTCTCCTTAAGGTTTATCAAACAACAAAGCAGACATAGTAAAAAACCCTCAGTCTTTATGCATAAATAGACATCATATAGTCTATTACAGCACTTTTCAAAGACACATCTAGAAAAAGTCTATGTTTAGCATCCATTAAGATATTAATAAAAATATAATGCAGGAAAGGACAAGAACCAGATAAGCCACTGACAATGTAGATTCCATATCCTCAAGGGCTCTGCTTGTAAGTTTGTGTCAAAACAGGATTTACAAGCATCGACCCATCTGAAGTCATAAAAAGGCAATGGAAGAAAGGGAGAATCTGAAACTTCAACCCTAAATCCACATTATTTACTTTGTATAATTTGAACTGTTCTCGGCAACTGTGATGTGATACAGTTTTTGGCTGTGAACCACAATTTTTTCATATTTCTCTTCCACCTCCATGTTAATGCTACCCATAATATAGAAAGGTATTTGCTTATAAACTCTGGTATTGTGGTTAAAATAAATGGTATGCTTTTGTGTATGTATTTATTTACACAGGACTCTTAGGGTAATTCACTCTGTGCTAAGAAATAGGAACTAGTATGCATAAGGGGAAAGAAACAAAGATTAGCACTGGAAAACTTTCGCTGTGTTCTTCTGTTGCCCTTAGTTAGAAGATTTATCTTTTTGACTGCACAGCCATAAAATCATACATAGACAACTCGGTGAAGATGTATAAACCAAATGGTGCATGAGTTTACAACCTCTCAATTTCTTCAAAGTCCTCAGTGTAACTTAGGGTTAAATTTAAAGATGAGTGGAAAATATTGCAAATAAACTTTCCATAATGTTTAATACCTCATTTCTTGTGTACAGGAAATACATGCAAACCAAGGATTATTTTACAGATATTGTAAGGCAAGAGACTTTTTATGAGATTTATTTGTATACGTTTGGAAGCCAAATCACACCAATGATGGTTTTCCAAAGACAGAGACTGCTTGCAACCACTATCAATGCTGCACAAAGTTCAGGCAGATGAACCATCATCCCATTAAGTGCCTGAATCAAGACTTGACATAAGAACAGAGGAACCACTGCTGCACCTACCCAGGTGAAAGCTCCAGCAAGCCCATTAACCTGTCTTTAACATCAGCTGCTAGCAGGACCGTAGGGAAATAACATGTGAAACAACATGAGTGTAAAGTAATCCTTACACCCCAGCATAGCTTGCTCTATTTCCAGCAACCCTGAGCTGAATACAGTATCTGAGCTGCCATGTTTTTTAACTTGACAATAATTATTCCTTACTTTTCTCCTCTGTGTCATACACAATTTTAGTCTTCCATTAGAGCATTTAGAATCTCTTTTTCAAGCTGAGGAATTCTCGACTTTTTGTTTCTTCCATACAGAAGATACACCCTATGTCTGATAATCGTCATACCTTAAGCTGTACATATCCCTTCCAGTCTGGATCTCAGGATTAAGGAACAAAATTGCATGCAGCCATCAAAACTTGGGCGTGTATTGGATTTTCGTATTGCACAGTGATGTTTCATGTTTCTTCTCTAGTTCGTTCCCAATTCTGCCTACAATTCTCTTTTCCTTTGTGACTGCTGCTGAGCTTTATTCCACTGTTTTATAGAGCTGCCTGCTACAAATACCTGAATGGCAATAACTCATCTGGAGTCCATCCTCAAGTATGTAGAGCTAGGACTGTTTTTCGCCTGTGTATGTGACTACAATTATCAGCACTGAATTTAATCTGCCATTCTACCACCACTTACTACCATGACATTTCTGAGAGATGGCAATGAAGGGCAGAATTATTATTATAATATAACAAATATACACCTATTGTATATAACAGCTTCTGAAGTCGCCACAGTTTCAACACTAATACTAATTTCAGCAGCTTCCAATCACAGTTCAATCATGGAAAATCTTCTGTATCTCTAAGAAGAGAAAGCAAAGATTCACGGTCAGGCCTTCGAAAAGCTGCAGAGGAAACCTCCTTTCTGAGTATCAACCCATGTCCAGCCATTGCAGTACTATCTCATGGCCATGCAGGCACACCTAATCCAAAAGTTCTCTTCCTGGAAGTACCTGTTTTTTGTAGTCTTTAGCTTACTAAAATCTTTTGCAGGTCTTCTGTGATAAATACATTTATTTATCACAAGCAAGAAAGCTTACATATTGAGTAGCTAATAGCTGAGAGAGCTCCAGTTCACCAACCCATGTTTTCTTAAGTATTTGAGCATGCAGTTTTAGGCACTAATAGATTAGCAGAGTTGTGCACATGCAGATGGAAAATGCAGACACACAGGCAGTTCCTGACCTTGGGCAGATTAATGTAAAACCAGAGTATTGCCACCTGTTTTAAATACACCAACTGTCACTTACAAGAAGAAAAAAATATGAAGAGTGAGCAGAAACAAAAATGGTCCTGGAAGAAAAATAGATTTGGAAAATGTGTGTTAAACTTCACTAATTGAAAATCTAATCCGAGTACCTCGGTTTTGTACCCATTTTATTCCCACTCTGTTCTTTAACACTTCCCTGAGTTTTCTCGGGAGTACACGTCTCCAAAATATTAATTTTAAAACATACTGTGCTTTAATATTTGATAAGCCATTTTGAGTATTTGAGGGAATTATCTGTTACAAATATACCAGATCTTTGATTAAGATTTAAAAAAAAAAAAAAAAAAAAAAAAAAAGATTCTTAACCTTAATTTCCTAGATCCATATTTAGGTCTCCAAGTAAATGGGCATATTCCCAATTACTCTGAACACCCACTATCTCTCCTCTGAAAACCAGAAAATAAAGGTCTAATTATGACTTTGGTGTTTTTTCTATATTGTAATTCACATTAGTGTACCTACTGATATATTTTGAAACAAAGTAATAAAGCTAGTGCAAGTTTGTACTCAAATCGATTTCAATTCAGAAAGACCCATCCTCAATAGTTAAATTGGTGGAAACTTGTATCCAGAAAAGGTGTCACATGCCTAGCCTCCCATACCTGTTTTTGAAAAGATCAGCTAAGCATTTGGTGTCTAAAATGGACTTACATATTTTGCCCTTTTTAGTGCACAGTATTTCACATATAGTTTATCTTACAGAGGATGATGAATAGATGTGTGAAATCCCTATGGACAGCTAGCAATATTGTCTTTCACAGTAAGTGATCCCCTCAACGTCGCAGCTAAATTAAGGAGGACAATGAAGACATAATGATGAATAGAAGACAAAAGAGTCCAAAAGAGCTGACAGCTCCCAGCCATTCATTACATCTGATGGGAAAAAAAAATACCAATGGTGCCTTAAATTAAAGAAGAAATGGAGAAGAACAGAACAGAACATGAGCGTTGAGGCAAAGCTAACAGTCAATGGAGAACCCTTTTTCTTTGTGAGTCTGTCAAACAGAAACCAGGAGACTGAAATAAAGAAGCTGAAAAAATGGTAATGGAAAGAATAAACAGGCAGAAGACATGCCACTTCCATCCCATGAAGCACCCAACTTTATTATGTTATTTCTGACTGCCTTCTCTCCTCTATGGATCATTCTGGAAAGAAAAAAAGCTACATCACTGACAGTTTTCAACTATATTATTCCTGGTTCTGCAGAAAGTGAAAGAGGAAAAGAAGACACACCCAGAAGTTCTTCCATCTCCAATCATTGTTGAATCCCCAATCAAGGAAACACAGCCTTGAACCTTTTAGTATCATACTGTCCTGTAACGTTCAACAAATGCCTTACAAGAGAGCAACAGCAGAGGCTCCTCACTTACAACTCAGAGCGCTGTGACTCACCCAGCAGTTACCCAGCGTAAATTCCACCACCAAGGTCTTTACCCACTGCTTCCCACAGGTTAGTCACTTGGAGGGTATTCAAGTGTGCCTCATAAAAGGAAGCAGGTGTACTCTTGACTATGCAGGGCTCAAGCGCAATTTTGTGTTTTCAAGTTTGCATGATTTGTTTCTTAATTCAATGGCCTACTTCCACAATCCAGCTGTTATTTTGCAAAATTTATATCCCAAAAACCTTCAGGGCATGCTAATAAAAAGATGATTAACTTGCAGCAATAAGATTCCTCCGAGCAAGAATTCTGTGTTCTTGTTCAACATGTGCCACATTGTCTGCTGTGATTTATTTCCCACTGCTTGGAACATGCAAACCATTGTTACTATCTTTCTTCGTAACATCCTGTGTGCAGCRTTTTTGATATTTACGTCCCCTTTATACTTAGATCTTCTAGCACTCTTTGGAATGGATTCCTCTTTGAAGATCTAAGAAAGAGCAATTCACATCTACTTCCACAATTATGCTCAAAAGTGTACACCCTTCACTTTCCTAAGGTCTCCAAAGAGTAGGGTCTACCCTCAGGATATCACAGCTGATCAGAACCAGTCTTGCTGGTGTTGTGTAGACCTGTCACACGTGCATAAGCAATAGTCAGGTAGGAGCTGAACTAGAGATACTACCATGCTTTTCTGCATATACAAGACTTGCATCCTATGTAACGGATGTAGCAGAGAATCTCATACCATCGAGAAAAAACCCCAACGACCCCAAAGCCTCTCTTCTCTCTGCATTCAGGTGCAGAGCATCTACAATCCCCACCGGGCCTAAGCCTGGTTGTGGTTATTCTTGTATTGGTGTTTGAATCTATACCTTCCCATTACCACAGAGATAAACACAAATCAAGAAAAACACACAGGGAAAGCAGTGTCAATACACAAGGAAAACCTGACAGTAATTGCTCCCTCTTCCCCAGTTTCCCTACTTCATCATTAACTTTTGAAATCCCAGTCCCCCCATCTCTGCTAACATAATAGTTCAAATGACTGTGTCCCCACAGGCCTCCTCCCAACTGTGGCAGTGTGTCCATGAACAGTCCTAGGCTAGATGACCACTTAAAGGCTACTGTCATTAGTGCAGTGAGTGGAGGATGTTGTCAGCTAACTCGTTCTTCATCATCTTCCTTTATTCACGCGTCGAACCTGGGGCATGTTGATGAAAGGGAGAGGGAGGAAAGGCTTACACTCTTGGGGTTCACTGTCATAAAAATAAATGGGCACGAAGAACCTCATGTCCAGGTGACCATGTCCAGGGGAAGAACTTAGTCTGAAAAGGCCAGGTAACACTGCTGTTGCCTTTAGCTGTCAAATGCCTTGATGTCTGTGGTAATCTTATGAACAATCACTGAAACAGCCAAGGGCAAGCATTGAAACGGTACGGAAAACTGAGAGGAAAAATACCAGCATGTAAATGAAAGGTCATTTAACGTGAGACTTCCCTGCTTTGATGTGTGCCTGGCCTCCAGCAACCTTAAGCCCCATGACCTTTTGGGAAAAGCTGACAGACAGGGTTACTGTCTTGGCTAATTATAACCGAGAAGTCCCAGAGATGGAGATTGGAATGACTATAAAGCACTAGGCTATTGAATGTCCTTCACAGCCCATTGATAGTGCAAGGGGCTACTTCTTGATTTTGTTCTTAATTATCTACCGTTAGCAAATACTTTTGAAGGCAACTCCAGTGGGAGAGAAGTCTGAACACCAATTGCTCTGGTTGCTTCTTATTCCCATGGGTGCACAGACATGACTCTCTGTGTGTGTCTGTCTGTCCACTTGTAGAATAAGAAGAAAAGAAGCCGCCTCTCCTTTTTATCATTCATCTTTGTGGAGCTCTGAGAAGCTAACATCTTCATAAGGATCAAACTGACTTAGCAGCTATAGAGATTATTAGAATTTGGTCATTAATACACATTAGGAGTGGAGAGGAGAAGAGTCTTGTGTGCATTTTAAAACTTTTATATGGTTGAATTTGGATCCAGTAGCATTTATGTAATAGAAGTTCCTTTGCTCCATTTTTCTCCTACACCACTACTTAAGCTACACTGATTATTAGTTAGATATTATTTTGTTGCAGTTATACCACACATAAAAATACTTTTCCACTTCTGCCAATTAGTTCCAAATGAATTAACCATCTGGTTACTGTTATCAAGTTATTATACATCAAAGCTGACAGACAGTCCCACAGGTCAGTGCTTATTTTCTGCAACAACCTAACACTGGATTGTGCCMCTAGTCATTTTAACGCACTACAGAATGCCATTAGATACTCTTAATTTACAACAAATCTATTGCCACAGAAGGTCTTCTGGGTGCCTATTTGTCTTCTGTTGCTTAAAAAGACAATTYTTTTCTAGTCAAAGTACCAGGGTGCCATTTTCCAGGTGGAGGAAGTKACTTCTGCCACTTGAATAACATGAAAATCTCTATTATCTAACAGTAATACGAGACATACAACACATACCTGAGCCATTCAAACCTCTTTCAGGAAATCTCACATATGCAAATATGTGCTTTGTAAATTTACTTCAACTGGAAAACTAATAATAATATGTTAAGGTCTAGCTACATAAATATTTCCATTATAGTTCTTTCTTTTCAGTTACTAATGGTCATTTGAAACTTATCTTTGATGATGAAATTTTATTGCACAGCTTGAAACATGCTATTTTTGCTAACTGTTTGAAGAAAAAGAGTCCAACCTCTCTGAGTTTGGGGGAGGATCATCTTTCACATTGCAACATAAAAAAAAAAAAAAAGTGAAACAACTGGGTCAAGAAAGTTGTACAGAAATAGTCCTTAGTGAAAAGAACCTTTCACTGTCCTCTTGAAAAGACTTTTTAAAAAAAAAAAAAAAWGAAATATGATAGATTTAGGCTAAGTTGTGTAATTTTTCAAAATTTTCTTTATGGGTCTTATGGGAGCCAAACCAAAGAAAATCTTTTAATATCGTATCAAGTTCGTGATGAAAATTTCACATGCTGCGCTATGCCCAGGAAGCATTCAGCAGTGTAAATTGTCTGCTCTTTATAAAAAACTTTATAACCATTGGAAGCTCTCCTGCTAAAAGTCTTTCTTGGCACACAAAACTACGCTAGTTAAGATATCTCTATTTCTGGAAAAATAAAGAAAATATAGCTTGTTCTTTCTGGTCAATCACAGCAGGGAATGGACGCAGAAAAAAGTTCTTTTTCCACAGCACTCTTGTGATGGCGTGTTTTCCCCGGAGGATCTCCCATGGCATCTCACCTGCCTCACGGTGTCCACAATGTGGATGCTGACATTTGATTTACTCACCTAACTCCCTCTGTAGATAGCAGGTAGATTGGCTCCTCTGAAGCCTGATGCCTGTGACCTGTTTAAAATGCCTCTGTTGGAAGCCAGACACCCATCCCTTATGTGGGGCTGTTTCTCTCCATTGAGTTTCAGAAGGCTGAATGTCCACCATTGATTTCAGCTCGTAACACTGAAAATAAGGATGCCAACGTCTGTACAAAGGAATCCCACCCAGTGCTTTCTCCAGCTACAGGAATCTCAAGGTTTATGGGGTTAACTTCTCTGCAGCTGTGTTAAACTGTTCCCTTGTTCCTATCGTGTAGGACACAGAATAAAAAAGGCTTAATGTAAAGAACAGGCAAGCAAATAGCTCTGCCTGCACTGTAATAAACACTGGAGAGTCGGAAAAGGGTGTACCTTTGTGAAGCAGCTGAAATCAGGCTTTTCACATTATTCAGCTTGATTAAATGTAAATATTTCAAGTAGAGAAGAAAAAAGGGTGCAAAAGAGAAGGTACTATTTTCCCTCTTTTATAATATGGTACTGTATTCCTAAGGTTGATTGATTGGGTCAAATTTTCAAGAATGGAAAGCATCAACTGTAAACAGAGGAGTATGCATGCTCTGCATGTCTGAAATCTAGGCCAAAACACTAGTTTCATAAAGATGCTTGAGTATTCAAAAATGCAAGCAAGTGCCTTGCTGTCAACACACTGTACTGTAGCACTGAAAACACTGTTACACTGGCTCTAGATGACTTTAAAGAAAATCTGTAGTAGAGATGGAAACATCTCAATCTAACATTTTAACCGCAAGATCATCTTCCCTTTAAATTCGTTATCCAGCTAAACGAATAACCCTTAATAAACCACCACAAAGGAGGCTCAATACTGTGCATCACCATCATCTGATTTACAGTGAACTAAAGATGCGAGCTAAGGAAGGGAAGTGCCTGTAATTGTTTTGACAAAAATTTCACAAATTGGGTTTTGGTTTTGAAAACTTTAACTGTAAAGAGGGGGTCCCTTTTACTAACTTTCCTCAAGAGACTGTAAAGATTAAGAAGGTTGAGGGATATACAAGAAGAAAAAGGACAAAATAGACTAATTATGTTTTGGCCCATCTCTAGCAGACTTTCAACTGACCTGATGTAAGGTAAGTACAGATGAGCCCAGCCCACGACCCATACATTCTGCTTTGTCTCCCAACTTGAGATAAAATAATCACCAATGAAGGACGCCAACATAGTGCTCTTCTGACTTCATCAGATGCTGAATCCAGTCCACAAAATCAGCCTTTTTGAAAACTGAAGATGGGTGAGGAACAAGAGCTTTGAATCAGGTCACAGCGCCCCACCAGTGTATTCTGGTTGTGGCCCATCCTATTGTATCAAACAAGATCATATAATTAAGGAGAACATAAACACTTCAGCTGCCAAAAAAATTAAATAAAAAGCAATGCATTCATTATTGCAATTGCAATTTTGAATTGCACACATATGTTTGTTTATGTATGTATATAGCAGATGATGGCTATGCTTTCTGCTTGTCTTTCCTTATTTCCCTATTTTATACTAGCATGCCTCTCCCAGTGACAAAAAGGGAAAAAAAGAAAAAAAGGAAAAAATTAATAAACATATATGGCATTTCCCCTTCTTTTCAGTGAAAAGAAAATCGTATTAAATTTCCCATAAAAATATATGTTTAAGAATATTTACATGTCAGTTTTGGATGGAATGTTTTGAACCAGCTCTAATCATAATGTGTAACTATGGCATGAGGATCTAATTTCACAATGACAGGTTATAATAGACATATACAAGTACCTAAGATCAAAAGAAACATTTTATTATAGTTGAAAAAAGCATGGTAGGAAAGCATAACCGCCTTTTGAATTCTTAACCATTCAGTCTCAACAGTGCAATAATATATTTGATAGTAACCCATACTGTTGTTTTTTTTTTTAACAGAGCATAAACTCCTAACAAAACCAACATGGTCTGTAATGATATTTTAGAAAAATATCAGTACAGTAAACAAACATGAAAAGTTGGGTTTTTTTAAGACCTTCTCGTGTGCCTTGCCAGATCCTTTTCCCCCCATGACAGGGTGTTAGTTCTGGGGCAATTCCAACTGAACTGTTTGCTAGTTTCCTTTGCACAGCTATCTTAGAGCACACATTCATCTTGAAATAGCACCTATCACTTCAAAAACTAAGTCTGTCTGAAGTAGCTTCTTGTATGAAATTATAAGAACTCATGCTCTAAGAATAGAGACATCTTTGGCAGATTTGGATGGATGGATGCATAAATGCATGTACACAATTATATGCCATGGAAAGCAAGATGATGTCTTGACCTACGTCTCCCTGGTTAGAACTCCTTTTAACAGAGCCATTTACTACCTCTCCTATAATCAGACATTCAATATGGTAAGAAGAGAAGGGAGATAAAGTGAGCTCTGAAATATGACTGCTCTGCTTTGGAGGGCTGATCAACATACACCGGAAAGTAGAAGAGTACACTCGCTTAGACCTGACATTTCATCTGAGAGTTTCTCATGACTGTGTCTAGTTCAAGGGACACCATTTATTTATCCTCAACTTTCAGCCCCAGGGTTTGATGTCAAAGGAAGAAGTGGCCTCAGAAAGAATAGGGGACTACCAACCAGTGACCCAGCCATAAATAGCAACCCCTTTTATAGAAGAATATTTTGCACACCATTTTGACACAGCGGGTGGGAATAAAATGAAAACTCTACATGGCATCAAACAGAAATACAGCCCCACAAGAATTTACGTTTGGAGGGAGGTGGAAGGAAATAGGCTTTCGGTAATTTCCAAATTATTCATTCTTGTCCATACAAGGTTATTGTAGTGCAAACACTGCATTTCATTTGAAAATGTATGCGGTCCTGCCTGCTTCAATAGGAAGAGTTTCCAAGAAAATTAAATGTCAGAGCAGTGCGGCTTATTGGTTTTACTCAATGTAAATTCACTTTTTATGCAACTCTGAATAATAATGCCCTGCTCTGTGTCAACGTGATGTCAACAACTTCAGGCTTTGGGGAATGAAGGCAAGAGAAGGAGAGATAGGGGTGCTTCCAGTGCTAACCCAGCACTGTCTGAGATTTAGCTCTACATGACAGGTCTGTAGCTTTAGAGAGGATTTAGTGCGCTGATCACTGCGTGTCTTATTTTCTTCCCTTTCACTTCATGCAGCCAGCAAGACTGCTATTGGCTAAACAGCTCATCTTCCCTCCTAAAAAGGTTCAAACACTGGCATATATAGACACGCAGGTAAGCCAGAAGAAATGTGTATGAAAGAATATGGGAAATCTCGAACAGCAGCATCTGAAAACATGTTATGCTGTCAAGTAAGATTATGCTCAGATGCACAATTTATTCTAGTAGGTTAGTGAAAACTCTCATTTACTGCCCAGAAGCATGAAGTTCTTCCTCAGGCAAAACCCACTGACCCCCCAACAGGAGCTTTGCTTCAGTAAAGACCCTAGCACCTGGCTCAGCATTTGTAAAGCAGTGCAAGCAAAGGCCACTGATTTAAGAAGGCTGTTCTTTTTTTCTCTAACAGAGGTAAGAAACAGCATAGGCAGGAAAAGAATAAAAATCCCTGGGACTGCACATTTGATAGGTGGATTTAATAAATAAACATCTGCCTGAATGATTCACCTCAGCTAAAATGCGATGAGGATAGTTTCAGGTGTGTCAGATATTCTTTTCCTACATTGCAACTATGATGTGCTAAAGCATGTTCTGAGCTGCCAAGCGTAAACCCGGAGTAATTCCAGTGACTCTGTCATAGCACAATGCAATTGAATATGAAAATGAACTGATGAAGGAAGAAGGGGAAGAATGGCCTTGTGTAAAGTACAGCACAAGAGAGGATCTGGGGGACACTGGATTATTACAGCAGGATTTTTGCAGGTACAAACTTCAGTGAGATTTCCCTCTTGTACTGAAAGCTAATGGAGCCTATTTGTGCATCTGAAAACCGTCTCTTTCTCTTTCTGTCCCTCTTTTCCTACTAAAGAAAAGTCTTTCAGGGAAGCAGAGACTGCCTTCTCCATGCCCTGCTTGATTGCACCATGGTTGTGCTTCTGTAGACTGTAAAAAATTGGGGAATACGTGTTGTCTCTTCTGGGTGCAATTCACTTCTGAGCCGTGAGTTCAGCCCTGCAGGGATGGAAGATGGGAGATGCCCAGCCAGGGGTCTATTGTATGACACGGTCCCCCCCTCATCCCCATATCAGCTCACATGAGCAATGAGGCAGCCCAGAGATGCAATGAAGGATCCTTTTCAAATAAAACTGCAGCTTCTTTCTTGCTTCGAGAGCCCCTGCTCCTGTGTGCTAAGATTGTCACGGCAGGGTTACACAAGATGAGAATCAATAAGACGCAGTGAGAGCCCTTTTGGTGCATCTATCACTGCAGTGCAAAAGTCTGCACTGGCTGCAGCCTGTACACACTGTGACAATCCAAGTAATAAACTCACATACTTTGGTTTTTTTGTCTAATATCCAGCCTCACTCAGCACAAGAGCAAGGACTGACCACACACATTCAGTGAGTCAAGGTCACATCAAGAAGGAACCTGCTGTTTGTTGCATCTCTGCCTTGCCACTGATGGCACTGGACAGTCCAACGAGAATGAGGTAAGGGCTTGGAGAGCCACCATGGTCATGCCTAGGGCAGCTGAAAGCTGCCCTGGGGACCTGGATTCTCTCTCTGCCTCAGTGCTGAATGCCAAGGAAGTCACAAAAACCAAACTCTGCACAGGCGGTCATTAATTGCATCTTCCTTGTTTGCTTAGAGCAGAGCACGAAACACCTGCGCTCTGATCTGTGGAAGCGTGGAGCAATTCCAACTGTGATGGACTCAGCAAAAGCCGACTCCAGAACAAAGAAAGGGTGACCAAACACTACTTCTGGAAAATCAGGGAACAAAAACCTCATATTGGGCATCTAAATTAAATGTCCCTTCTTGACATTATGCTTCTGTGCCTCATTTTCCCTGGTGTATAATGTCATTTCACCTTATCGGTACATTGTGAAGATAAATTCATTAGTGTTTGTAAAGTACTCAGATGCTGCAATAATGAGAGCCACAGAAGTGCTCCCCAGGAAATTAATAACTCTAGCTTCAAAGCTGGATCTGAATGATGTACAGTTATGGGAGGAGGGGGTGACTTAATGAACTACTAAGATAAAATAAAATATTGATTCATCTGAGCAGTGTTGACTGAAATCTCTCCTTATTTGAGAGCTTTGCTTTGCACACTTTTCAGGCTTTTAAGTGTAACTTACACAGCTTAAAAAAAAAAAAAGCAAAATGAGAAAAAAAGACCCCCAACTCAGAAATTGTATCACACAGCCCTACTGACACCCACACAATCCTGCAGAAAACTGGAGCCTTTAGGTCCTCAGCCCAGACTTGTAACACTTGAACCAACACTTGACCTTGCCTTATTACTCTCTTCTGAGAGAGTCTTTCCTGTCTATCTCTCTTTCTCCTGCATATTGTTTCCATCCCTTCTTAAAAGTCCCACCCAATCCTCCTCAGTTCCCCTCTGCTCCTACTCTCTGTCTCTCACCACTTTATTTCCACATATTCATCTCTCTGTCCCTCTTCTAGTTTTCCTTACACAGGGACTATATCCCAGCCCTGTCCTTTCCTTCTTAATCATTTCAATACCTGAGTCAACCACCTGGACCACGGTCACAGCCTTCATATCCCTGGTCTGCAGCACACTCCCTACTGACAAAATCCTAGGAGAGATGAACTTCAAAACTTAAAAGAAACGCACGTGGATAAGGATTGTTCAGACCAAAACACAGTCTAATCTGGCAGATTTCCACTAAAATGCAAAAATCTCTAAACTTGAGTCCCACTATAAAAATCCCTCTTAGGTTTTGTCCTAAATCCTCCCCTCTCCCTGACAAATTTCAATTTCCTGATCTGTGGTATGGAAGTCCCACAAAATAATAGAAGCTACTGTAACTTCATGAAACACCATTTCCCCTCCCACCCCCCGTATTTTTTTTTCTCAGAGACTGAACTATTTTTACTGAAATGATAAAATTACAGCCTGAAATTGGAACAGAAATTTTCTAGGTTGGAAAATTTCACTTTGAATGGTAACAAAACAGTTTTACTGAGTGAGGTATCAGGCAACCTTTAGCAGACTCAAGACCAACAGAGTCCTTGCCTATACTATTCTGCACTCAGGAAGACTCTGACCCACCAAATCACATCAGGAACTTGAATCTTTTCAAGAAAGCAATCAAACCATCAAGAAGGGGAAGTCCTGTAGATAAATGTATCTGTGATTGTGTGATTCTTCATACACTTCCCTCCAAATTATGCAAGCAAAACTACTGTCTGTTTTTTGCTGGACCATATACTCAGACACGTATTATGATTTACAGAATTTATCACTGCAGAGTTCTTCAATTTAATTCATATTGAAAGATACGAATGCAAATCTTTAACTGAAAAATATTTAAAGAAATTAACTAAAATGAACTTAATAACATATAGAATACTTTTGCAACAAATGCATTAATTGTATGCAAACTGAATTAAGTCTTTTATTAGCATGTAATTGGGGGAAATATTAATACATTATTTTAATTTTAAAAAATCGTAAGTTAGAAGCTTTGAAACAGAAAGCTGCATAATCGCAGCTTTAACATTAAGATGTCATTGTAAAAATGAATGTATATAATGAACTCAGAAAAATAGAAATATAAGTGTCTGATCCTTTCCTTGTTTCCTGTACATCTGCATTGGAGTTCGCCTATTGTTATTCAACTAGCTAATCATCATCTTTTGTGTGGTGTGATTGTGTTTTTACTCAGAGAGGCTAATCTGTGAAGACATCTGTTATTTGGTAGATAATAGGCCATTTCAAGTCTCAAAGCCCTGCAAGGCATTTCTGAAGAAGGAGAAGTAGATACATCTGTTCCCACCAGGTAGGGCTACAACTGAGCATGCTGTAACACAGCAGAATAAAACTCCTTTACTTGCTTTTCACCAAAATGCTAAACGAACATGAAACAATGCAAACAAAGAGCAATTTTGGTGTAGTTTGTTAGGGCTGGGAGGGAGACTCACTTTATGTAAATCATTTAACGTTTTCTTGAGAAAACAGAACATCTCACACCRAAGAACAGAGGGACTTGTCATAATGATCACAACCCGCTGGATCTATGAACCAGGCACAAAAAGCAGTGGTCCACTGAATCTGATGTTCTGTTGTTGGTAAAGGTCAATATTAGACATCTGGAGGGCAATGCAAATGCTTGATTATTCACTTGGAAAGAAAATCTTGTGCTGCTGCTCCCTAATAACTTATCCATATGAACCAGTCCTCTCTGCATTCCACTGAAAATATACTACCTCTGCATTATCCATGAATCAACTGCAGCTCTGAATAATCCTTCTCATCATGAACTCGAGAAGAAACAGGACATATCTTTATCTTCAGGCTAAGTAACCTAGCACACAGTAGCTGCATTCTGCAAGCTTCCATTCCTTACATCTTCATCACTCTGTCAGTCTTTCCCATTGTGCTATGAATGCAGATGAGACCCATATATTCAGATTTATCTTACCTAGGGTTTGTGACACTTTTACTGACAAATGACTACACCTAAAGCAGGCTGACCATGCAAATAGCATTAATATGTCAGTAGGAGGACAACGTGTATATGTGAACTTAGAATATGTACAGGTTCTTTGTATTTAGACTTTGGAATGGCACTAGCCACAAACTGCAAATTCAAGGAGTTCATGTAATTTCTTACTCCATTTTCACATACTCGTGCATTTTGCAGAATCGTTGCCTAAACAGGAGTTAAAATTTTTTGGCTTCGTTTTTTTACTGCCTCAGCTCACAGGTCTAGAATATTGCAGAGATAGCAGAGTTGATGCAGTGTTGCCCCATTCTCTGATTAGTCATTTGTAGAAATGCAAAACTGAAGTGACATATGATTTTGACACTTTCTGCTGGTGTGTACGACAGAGTGTTGTTCAGTGAGACCAGTTAGCCACGTTTCCGACCCCAATCTTTTTTTTTTTTTTTGAGGGTTCAGATATTTTCCCACTCTTCTTGGATGAGAAAAGAGCCTTTCAACTCTTTTCTCAGAAAAATAAGGCTCCACCCTGTAGTTTGGTGATTAAGCTAGTTATCCACAACCTAGCTAAGTACTCTAACCATCACTCTGCTGAGCACTCTAACATAAGACTTCCCTCGCTGCACTGCTAGAGCTATTTTTCCATTTTGTATAAATAATTAAGACATAAAAACAGCAAAGGCTTGAACCTGAGTCTCCTGTGTGTAATGCGAGTGCCCTGTCCACTAAGTGACAAGGGTCAGTTTCTCTGGCTCTCTCTGGCTATGGACATTGAACTACTTATCTGAGGCAGAACAGCTATAGCAGGACAAACTGAGAGACACAGACTGATTCTGTAGCCTGTTGGCTTATAATTTAGGTGAAAAGAATAAACCGACACACATAGTTTTAACACTCAGGTAGTTATTTCCTCACTCTATTTCTTGACTGAGAGACCTATAACCATCAACGGCCTGAGATCTCTGGACAATATTAAACCAAGCGATTCCCTGTTAAAAATGTATGCACGTTTTGTCAAGAGATATTAAGCACAGGCCCATGGACGCAAAGTAACTGAGCTAACTGAAGGTCTTCTGTGTTGACAACAGTTTAGCTACAGCAGGAGTCAAGAAAGACTACAGCTGCTTTAGATGACTGGCAGGTGCCTCCAAAGCCTCTACACGTGATGGGATGATTCCAGCCAATGCCACAGTATGCTCTCACCTTGCATATACACCATAAAAGCATCCTGAATGCATGTGCAGTCCCAGTTTCACCATGTGCAGGGCAGGGTTTCAAACAAGCTTAAAGGTTTGGGAATGACAGAAACTGTTGCTCCTAGATACCATCTACAGATAAAGAAGTATCTCCCCAAGGAGCCAAGAGCTTGCAATCCCAAGCAAGACAGATGCACTCTAAAGATCTGTGTTACATCCACACAGTCTTTGCAGATAAGGGCAAACATATTTTGTTGAAGATGTGAGTCAGCTAAAGGCAAAAGCCATACAGTGTGGTGCTATGCTCCAGGGAATAAATCCAGCCTCTTGACAGAGCTTATTGGATCAAGCATAACTAAGACAGCTACAGGGCTTCCCATTCAAGGTTGTGTTTCGGGGGCAAAGTGAACTCAGATTGGTCTGCTAAAGGCCATCAAAGGACAATTAATAGGCAAGAAACCCTACTCCAGGTAAAGGAAATTGCTCTGTAAAATACRAAGTAATAGCTCTGAGTGGAAAAAAGACAGATCCTGGAAGAAATGCATTATACGCTTATGGCATAAAATTCTCTACAGATGAAGAAGGAAACACTGGAGATGAAATAATAACAAAAAAGATCAACAGTAACAGTATACAATACAGCACATCAAACACAAGTTTTCAAGCAATGCTGCAAATAAGGCTTATAGACCTCATCAGTAGACATTCCTCTCTACCAACGCAGGACCCATGCACATTAATTCTTGCTTCACAAGTCTCCATGGTGTCTGGAGTAATTATTATCCAGATTAACAGCARAGTTGAGGCAAAGCTCATCTCCCCTTATTTTAGCTATATAAAAATTAGGAATCTCATGTAAGCTATTTGCATAAGYTCCTTTTTAATCAATGCAAAAAGGACAGGGCATCCTGGGTGATAACTGATCCTGTCTTAACAAAGCTGGGATGAAGCCCTATCTTAAAATAGGATGGCTCACTACCCGCAGGTGGCCATCTCCCCGCACTGATGACATGGAAAGCCTAGGTGCCTTGCTCCAAGGGCACAGGCCTTTTTTAGAGAACAAAGATGTAGCAAAATAGTTTTCAGCCTAACTGGTTAGCCTAAAATCAGATGTGGGGACTTGAGCAGCATCAGAAATCAAACCAAGGCTTCCAGAGTCTCTGATTAGTGCCTTGAAACCCAGGTTTCTTTTCAAAGTGGCTGTTGAAGTGGAACATATAGATGAGATTCCTCCCCACAATATGTCTAGAGCAACTGCATGTAAAATATGCTACTCAGTCCATGACACAGTATTACTAAACAGATGCTAGCACTGAAGTAAGTTCAGAGATAAAGCTGATCAAAGAGCTGGTGAGATTACCTACAAGGAACAATTTTAATAGACAGTGGATAAATACCGTATAGGCACATGAAGTATAGAGATGGTAGAAGTAGGAAGAATCAAGACAAATTAAGACAGACAAAATATAAGGAAAATATCATAAAGGATTTCATGATACCCAGACACATTCTGTTATGGAACAGTCTTCCAAGAGAAGTGGGGAAAGTAGACCCTGGCACGTTATAAATTAGGTAGGCAAAAGACTTGGAAATATATTGCCAGACAATAATTTCACAGGAATTTGATGCTTGACTAGACCATGTCTCTCTCTAGCTTCCGTGCTTCTATTTTATCACAGCCAGTTCACTACTACACTTGCTTTTCAGTCCACAAGAAATATTAAAATGAAATCTGGAGACACTGCTTGAAATTGCAAACAATGATCAATTAGCATTTCTCACCATACAATTTATTACCTTTCTTTTTCATGGTCTTTGTCATGCCCTTAAGTGCCACACTGATTTACTACACTGTTCTACTTAATTATCTCTAGTGCTTTATTTCAGAAGTGATACTATTCTTAGCTGTTTCTTTATTGGTAGTACTGCATTCAGAGGGACCATCCCATCATCCGTTTCAAAGCTATAGCAGCAAGTCCAGATCTGTAGTTTAGAAACAAGGGATACATTTCAAGTATTTGGGGAACAAGGTACTGCTTTAAATTACAGAAAGCAAACTCCAAGATTACTTTACACCAAAAGGTCTGAGAAAAAAAAAAAAGCTAGCAAGCAGCCAGCTCCTTGTTGGAAGGCACTAAGATTATTCTGAGAGTGGGACAAGACAACATTCGGATAACTGAGAAATTAATTTTTGCTCAGAGTCTTTAACTCAACTATAACACCCTGGCAAGGATGCTTTCGCCTATCTCACCCGGGAGCACAGGAACTTGCTGGTTGGCACAGGTGAGGACATGGTGTGAGCTGACTGGGAATGCATTCAGGTTGGAAATAAAAAGATAGTCACTAAGCAGCAGAGATTTCAGACTGCAGTAGTGGAATAAAAAACCCTTAATTTTTAAAATGGAGCTCAGTGGGTCTGTGAAAGGGTGATTGATAGAGCAGCTGAGACGGAAGGGGACAGGATTCTAGGTCTGCGTTTCTCTGTTCATGGAAAAGCTGTTTTGTTAAGGCCAAGCCAAATAAGAATAACAACAATGACCTGTGATTTTGTTACTTGTGCTCCTACATAATATTACTTCACAGTATGTGTGAAATCTAAGTAGAAAACTACATTAATTAAAAGCGGAAGAAAAAGATACCTGAGAAAGCTGTATCTAAAGAGCAGACTCAAGTACCTAACTCCTATTAATAAAAGCAATTTGTATGTTCAATGAGACTGAGATTCCTGCAATCCAAACCCACTGTTGACAATAGGATGTAGGCTCCTGTGATGTTTACTCTTAAAAATCCTACCCATAACTGAACTAAAAGTCTCAGTCCAGGGATAATGGTTGAATAACCTCCCTAGAACATATACTGTTCATCCTTAAAAGTCAACATTTGCYAAAAGATAAGAAAACATTTCTGCAAGACATAATGAAAAAGACCTGTTGTAACTTGGATGCAGGGTACATGCTGACTACTGAACAAAAGTTGCTTGTTTACTACTGGACATTGTATAAGGAAGGGTAACCAAGGTAATGGGATATGTGTTTATGCAGGAGAGAAAACATATTAGGTAGCTAACAACAAAACAGTTTTGCAAGAAAATGTGGTTTTGTCTCCTTTCAGAATTCATGGCAAATACAATGCCATTTCTTAAATTATTCCTCATTTCCACATTCTTTATTTTTTGTGCCAATTGCTGCTCCTATCTCTAACAGGAAAGTGTCAGTGTCAAAAATGAGAGACATGGTATAACTGCAAAGAAAAGTTAATTACTGTGGAAATTCAACTCCAGTGCTTTAATTAAAGCCTGACAAATGTATCATGGACCCCAGGCACCAGCGTGGAGTACACCCATTAGAGAGATTACTCCTCTTTCTATGGCCTCCCATGCTAACACAAAGGAAATATCAATCATGCCAGAAAATGGCTTTTCCAAATCAAAGATGCTGGGAATTATTCTATTACCTTTCTCATAGAGAATTTTCAGAATTGCTGAGAGGGATTTTTATGCAAGAAAGCAGCATGTTAGCGTAAATTTTTACTTAATTGCTAGGTTAATGTTAAATTGCAGCTTTTCTTTTAGGAAAAATGGCAGCTGGTGAGCCCCTTCTAYAAACCTACATTTCCTCTGTAACTTTATGATACGTAAATAGGTATGCAGGAGACAAACAGCTTCAAAATGACATGTGATGAAAAGAAACAGAGGACGTTGAGACGCTTGAAGGAATCTTCTCGTGGGGAAAACCGCAGTGAACTCCATCTAGAATTCTTCAGCAAGTCCATGTACGTTTTTGCTGCCCTCCAAAACCAGCCTGCTGAGAAGAAATATTTCCACTGGAGTCCCCATTAAGAGCAGTCCGAGATGAGTCACGTACTCTCACAACATGGACAGTATCGCTTTCTCTTTCGGGCTCTAACCCTCCAGTCAATTGATGCCAGGGCACTGCTAAGAGACAGAGGAGTTTTCTTTTAGATATACTTTATTGCTCCAACTGCAATTATTTCATCGTCTGCTGAGCACTCAGAAGCAATGAACAATGCTGACAAGCTAATACAGTAAGAGAGCTGGACATTTTTGCTTTTATTTGCTTAGTAAAGGCTTGGTTTTGCAGGTGATCAAGAAGTAAAAGGAAAATATGCTCAGATCTCGAGAGTTGTTTTGTTACTCCTTTTGCTGCTGTTTAAATAAAGAACTTTCCCTTTCACAGCCCAGGTTCTCCCCCTCTTTGATCCTGAAGCAATAATCCCATATTTATGAGATTATTTTCGTTGCCATGGAAATTAATGATGTAAAAAATTCAGCATTATCATTTCCATATAAGCAGGCAAGATGCAGTCCTCTTGCAAGACAAACATCTTCCTGACATCTCTTTCTACCCCCACTATCCTACACACACGGCAGGTCACAGCACAAGAACCAAAAGACACACGTGCCATGTACAGCACACCACAGCCTTGCATATGGCAAGATTCCCCATACAGGTCAGACTCACCCTTCTGTTTTAACGTTATGGGACTATTTTTAGGACTGTGAGGAAAGATCCATCCCATCCCAATGCCCCAGTAGACTTCACTTGTGGCACCATCAACTGACAAAAACTAGAGGCAGCGATTTGTGGCAATTTGGGATTACAGGACCCTACCCTACAAGGTAATAGTCTAAAATCACCCACTCCTCTCCCAGAAAAATCCAACTTGAGATCATTAAAAGCGCTTTGAGATACAGTCTCTTTTTTCTTTGCATATGCACCGAACAGCACCATAATCCATGAAGTGGGACTACAGTGTTTCAGCAATGCAATTTCCATGCTCGTCCTACGGTGAGATACTACTTACCAACGCTGACCGGCAGATATCTCTGTCTTTAGGAAATCTGCAACCTATTCAGGAACAAAAACACCCCTAAAGCATCCTGCTCTTATGTCTTGCATATGCTGGTGGCTGATAAGTTATACCACCCCCAGCAAATTTTAAGTTGTTCCTCAATAAAGTATTGGTCTAAACACCTTATTTTTGTCTGTAAATTTACTCTTGGCTCTTAGAGTTGTTGTTATCCAGAGAAAGGATGGAAAGCCAGGACTCAGGAAGTTGCACTTTCATGCAATCTTTGAATCTTAAAAATATACAGCTGGATCCCAGGCATATCCAATGAGTCCAACTTACACTCTTACAGGAGTTAGTGAAAGAATTTGCACAAAGTTCCCAAAAAAAGGTAAAACCAAGTGCCAAAAGCACTCAGATCAAACCCCTGTTCTGATAAATTCACTCCTTCAAGGTGATCCAGTGCTTGTGCTAGGGCTGGGGACAAAACTGAATTCCTTCTCCCACTCCCTTTGCACTAAATCCTTAATGCATCCCCCTCCCAGACTAAGCATGGTGTGAGTAAAGTAACAATCACACAACAATATTGCCTACATATTTTTGTTTATATGTCTGTTTTAATAATGTGATATTCCTAAAGGACATGCACAGAAAGCATGGGATTTCAAAACCCATACAATATAACATGCAAGTAACAAAGCAGGTTTCTTTACTCTCCTTTCCTATTCTCTCAGGTCTGACCTAGAAAGACCAAGAGCTAAAACTCCACGTCTCTTCAGTCCTTAGATGCATTTATGAGACAGACAACTTTTCAAGCCAACTGTGATGATGATTGTTATGATGTGGACATCTGTTTGCTGAGACTGGCACATTTGTTTCCTTACAAGTGAAAGGGCTGAGAGAGGCAGCCAGTTTTTAATCATCTTTATGGATTTACTCTGACAGTAATACTCAAGAAAAATAAAAATGACACAATCTATATTCTGGTATATTTTGTAATTTTGGTGGTACAAAAAATGTTGGTTTAGCTACAGGAAATTTATCTCTTGAAGTAGGAAACAGTTTCTTGACCAAAGTTTCTGTGATTTCATACTTTATTGGAAGCAGATGAATTTTGTAGCACATCTCTGAAGGCAAAATGGGGAGCTGATGTTGAGTGATAATTCATATTAATGTCCCTAGGTGTTAATCATAGTTACCCAGTTTTCTGACCATTCCCCATGAGCACGCATGGAAAAGGATACTGATAATTGCAGTTCACAGTACCTGTCACCCTTCTATTGTGGGCGTAAGTTGTACCTGGCTCTTGGAGATGCTTTAATGCAATTATTGGTTTAGAGATGATGTTTGCAACTGACTGGATACACACACATTTATTTTCCTCCCTCACAATTTTCTTCTTTACTTGTATGTTTATTTACTTGTTGTTCTTTCAAGAAAGCTGTTGCAAGCTCCAACTCAGACAATTTATTGAACAGCAGCTAAGAAAACTACAGTTAACAGTTTCATGTAGAATGACCATCACAGACCATCTACAGCAGCTTTAGGCACCAAAGCCCGCCTGTTTCTGGAACTGAAGGGATATTGCAATTCACTAGCAACAACAGCAAACTCTTGTCCTCCCTGTACAACCACCACTGGAATTAACTCTGCCGAGTTTTAAAATGATGCTGCAGAGTCTCTCTGCTCATATGGATGGACGCAGACATGAAGAACTCTATGCTGCTGCCGTATTACTTGGGTTTCCTTCTTTGTTGACCAGGTGCTGATCTGCTCACCACACATTAGAAAAGACAACATCTCTCCCCCTTTCCCAAGTAAAAGCTGTTTGGCAAAACAGAAGCTCCAGGTACCGGGGGTTGCCAAGCCAGAGCTGTTCCCGAGTGCTGAATTCACAAAATGTAAAGAATTCTTTGAAGTGGCTAAATAGCTTTTCTGAAATGAAAAGACCCCTAATGCTCAGAGAAGACATTTGTCTGTGTTTACAAATGTTCCCCCAGCCAAGCTGTGATACCTGAACACGAACACACTGCAATTCTTATAAGAGATGGAAAGATTAATGTACTGTAAATCCAGAGGGAAATCCCTCCAGACATTGTTTTTGAAAAGCTTAGAAATCAGCTTTTTTTTGTGGTTGCCACTATTCCTTAGCAACAAAGCTAGTCTGCTGAACATGGCTCTGCTGTAACACATTCCAGAAATAACTAGCAGGGCTGGCATTGTTTGGACTAACAGGGGAAAACTAACCGGGTCATTCGCTATGTGCTAGTGCTTTCCACCTGCTGACCACCTGAAACATCCCCGGGACAATCCAAGAAATACCCACATACACTCACGTGTGTGTGTGTATACCTAAATATACATACGTATATTTAAAGAGTATTTATAAGGGAAGATTTTTCACAACTGTTATGTGGGGGATGGAGAGAAAGATGGCAGAGGAGAAAACAAAGGCTTTCTTCTGTCTCTAACAGAAGGTAATACTGAAGCCCAAAGTGCCTTCCCCTCCCACCCAAGTGCTCCACAATGGCCAGGAAGAACCCATGCCCTTGTCCTCCAGACAGCATGAGAACCACCCTCTCCCCAAAACTGCAAACTCCACTCCCCAGAAGTGGAGACATTGCAGAGAGGAGCTTACACTGTGTTCCCACATTTCTCCATCTTTACAACAGCATGGACGTAGCAGCTCCAAAAACTGGTATGCTAACGCAGAAGCTCCCTTGTCACAGCAAGGAGCGTTTGGAGATTTTCCTCCTCGCTTTCCAGGGCTTGCCAGTGAGATGGGGTTCCAGACCAGCATATATTGCAGACAGTGTCCTACAGGTCTGAACTAACCCATCACGTTTTCCTTATGAAGGACGCATCAGTTAAAGAAAGAACTCCTCGCAATGCAGTATTAAGGGCAAGATTTTTTTCTGTTAAGCAAATTGTCAACATTTTGAATATTTTTCTGTTCCACACTGGGGTAAGGAATTTACACTTAAAATTTTCATGAAAAAAAACCCCAAACCCCTAAACAAAACCTCACTTAGGATCTAGAAAAAAAATAACTCAAATGTTGCTTTGTCTGATTCAACCAGGGACTTGAATCTATAGCTCCAGCTTCTCACATGAGTGTCTAAATCAACAGGGCATTACATATCCTGGAGGGGGACATTCTTCTTCTTGTGACCAGAATCTCTATCTTGGACTTGAGAAACAAAGATTAGATGAAATGGCTATGTTTTAGTAAAACAGTGCTTTCCTTTCAATGCAAAAGTATTTTCTGACAAAGCTTGTTGCATTTTGAACGTCCAGGCTTGCTCTAATTCATACCTAAGAGGTCAAATCCCAAAGCTCTGTGCCAACAGAAGTAYTGACTGCACAAAACTTCACATGCAGAGACAAAACGACAACATCAGTGGCAACTGCTTTGCCATCAAGTAAATGGACACAAACTGCAACACTATACTAACAAAGAAGTATGGACAAGAACTGAGTAAACGTGTCCAAAATTCAAGAGAACATAGCCAGGGCCCCGCTGAGTAGCACTTCATCAATTCTAGCTAACGGCACCATCTGAGGTTTTTCTCTCAATGTTTTCGATGTGTCTGTGCTGCTGCTAACATGCTATGTTACACTGAATGGTACCATGGTACTTTGAATTCAAGGTCAGAACAGGGCAGAAAAATTAACAGATTTAGACCTCTTTCGATTTGGCTTTTAATGATATGGGATAAATTGTTCCCTCTCACCTTCAGCCCAACAGAAGCGAGTGGAAAGCAGAGAGGGGCGCAGATGACACCTGTGAAAAGTTCAATACACCTGCTACCGCCGGCCAGAAGGCTCCCCTTTCTGCTCTGACACACACGATGCCTCAAGGTGCAATCTAGCCTACCACGTATAAAACCCTTCTAATTTTACACATTCGCCTCTTCGTAAAAGAGTTCTATACTTCAGTACCAATGAACCCATGCAGGGCACGGATTAATGCACCACTGGTGCACATTTTGGGTAGGTAAAAATTATTCAGCCTTCCCCAAGGTGCTTCACAACATGCCTTAGGCATGTTCAGTGGGCTGTGATGCATGCCGAGTGTCCAAATTGCTATACGCTGTCATATATTCTACATACCTCGCAGCGCTTCATTGCCGAGACAACAGCCTCCAGTGTGATGGTGCCTCTCGGGGAGAGGTACACAGCTAAAACACAGGGCAGCGCACTGGATGCCCACAGACTCAGGTGCACCCTAAATTGTGGCAGCCATGAACCAGTTAACAAATGACTCACCTTATAAATTAAAAGCTAGCTGTTAAAAATCTCCTCTTTTGACAACCTTCAATTACAAAGACTTGCTCTATTCACACCCAAATTAAATGTAAAAATCTGACTTTCAACTGCTAATTAGCTGTAGAAGATAGAGTTACATTTCTGTTATGGCATATTATACTTTCTGTTAATTGTTATTTACTCCCACTGTTTTGAAACTGCCATTTGATATCTAGCAATGTTAAATGCATTTTTGAAAGACTTGGGGGGGGGGGGGGGGGTGGGTGTGTGTGTCAAGGATCATGCATCTCTTTGGAAGAAAAGACACTGTAAAAATAAAATACCAGGTCTTTGTTTGGTCAAAATCAATGTACGTCTACTGAAGTCAATGGAGCCACATTGATTTTTATGCATGCTGGAAATCCACCTCAATATTGCTTATACCCATTAAAGACAAATCAAGCAGACTCAAAAGTGTTTGTAAGTGGTACTAGCAATGATGGAAGGAGATAAAAAKGGGGGGGGTGGGGGGAGGAAGAGAAGGAAGCTAAACACCTGTTTTTTTTATTTAAACATTTAAAAAAACCCAACACTAAGTATGTAACCTTTTGGTGATCTTTTCCTTAATCGAAGCTTTGCCAGTTAGTACCAAAAGGCAAAAATAGCAACGGTAAAATAACCATTTATATACTTTCTTGTATCACATGGAGGGGTTTTAACATAAGTAGCATTAACATCTCCTAAAACCTACTTTTCTGTTCTGACGATTTACTCCTTGGCTTGTGTATTTAACTAAGCCAGTGCTCAGCATTCCCCTCCCAGGGAGTCAAAGTCAAAGCTCTGTAAACAGGACTGTTTACTGTCTTAATCTGTGCTATTTTTTATACTTGTGCTAATTATAGAAATAAACACAAATTATACATCAAGGAAATATAAAAAATGCATTGGATCAGTTTCTGTTCTTACTAACATAGGATTTGTAGGGACTTTAATTTGCTTCAACTGAGTTACAGCTTCATGAGATGAAATTCAGGCTCTTCAATAACTAAAAATTACACAAAAAGGAACACTTTTAATTCTAATGAAATATGATGGTTTTGCAATGAAAGAATCAGTATTTTGCTTAATTGATCCTTTTCAATAACACCAAATTGTAATATACACTAGCAAACCATCTCAGGAGATTTGATACTATCAAATTGCTGAGTACATTAAATGCTAAAAAGCCACCGAGAGAGAAAAATGACCCTTAATGTTTTATTTTCTTTTTTGTGTCATTGAACTGAAGTAGTGCTCCAATTCATTTTCCAAAGCTTATGTGTATATCTAGAGGAGCCTGAGGCCAAATTTTGTCCCTTTCAAGGTGTCTGGTATAATTGTCATTGACTTCAGGAGGGTCAGATTTTGGCTTTACATAATTTGGGGGTATAAAATACTATTTCCGTTTCCAATGAAATCAATAGCAAATCTACTTATAGTAGGCTTGGACCATATGAACCAGACCATTAAATGCACATCACAACAAGGAATACAAGATTATCCCTCCTTTTTCCATTTTATGAGTTATAGCAATTGAAGTCATGAAAATCTGACCTGTCTGAAATACCTCTTTTGGGCATGGTTTCAATGAAGAAAGGATTATTACAGCCCATCTCTTTCTTTCATAGTCTAAGGTAAAAATCAGAAACCAACGAATATCTTCGCTTTCTCCTTAAATGATGGCTACCAAAATTCCAAGTATATTTATTAAAAATTGAAAGCTAGTGCCTGTCAATTTGGGAAAACAGATCAAGTGCTTAACAGGTTACATTTAACCGGCAATACAAGAGCCATGAAGATGCCTAAACTGAACACAAAGGAGATTTTAAAACTAATGGAAATGTAATCAGTGGGTTTTTTATCCTACAGGATCCTGTTATATTGCTCCAGACTGCTCCTGATATCTCCTGTCTTGAAAGCTCAATCTTCTCAAGCAAAGCTTTGATCTACATGTTCATTGCTAAGTAGTTTCAAGTATTAAAGAATTAATAACCATGCAGTGTATTTCCTCTCACCTAATTCTGCATGCTGTATGGTTCTTCAGAAAATCAAACATTATCTGTCAGACAAATGGCACCATGGTTATTTGGAACATTTAAGTTGACAGTTTTCTAGCAATTCAGTAGTATTTTCAGTTATGGTAATATAATAGTGAAAACACTGGTATTGTGCGGCTACTACAGAAACAGTTTTCTGGTACAGCATGAAAGAAAAGAAGCCCACATAGTCATCCTGGCAAGGATGAAATACACTGCTTACTACCCAGCCCACATGGTGGGAATGAGCTGCAAATCCAGTCTTTTGTTCAGCTGCTCTGGGGCATCTTCTGAACTTTCACAGCCTCCACACAATGTTTGTTGTTGATCATTTATCAACTATATAACTACAATAATTTCTTCTGTTTCATTCAGATAGTAGCAGTAATAAACTTTGCTACTCAGAAAGTATTTGTATACTGCAGTGTCTTCAGCACTTTTTAGTTCACAGCATGTGAAATGAAGCAGACTTAATTGCTCTTCTATCCCTTAATAGATCCAGAGTCCTGGTGGTGGCATTTCTTTGCAACAGTGAGGAAGGAAAATAAATCATGGAGTTCACATGGATCACCCAACTCCAAAGGACCATGGTTACTGTAGAACAAAGATGWCATTTCTCCCTGGCCAGCAGCTGCCCAGCTGCTGGTGTCCGAGAAGGTGATCTCACCTTCCCCAGGTGTGAGCACTTAGGGCCTGCTGAAACAACCACCACCACCTCCGTCAAGGTAGGTTTTGAATATGGAGTCCTCCATGCAGGAGTAGAGATGCATGAAAGCCTGAGCTGAACTCCAGGGAGTGAGTTACTCTATGCGGTAGTCCTGCCTTATGTCTGTTGAGCAAGTAGTATGGCCCGATAGGAATAGTTTTGTATCACAGTGGTGCTAAGGGCCCAGCAACCACACCGCATCTGTTTCAGGGTGGCTTACTTGGGACTAACTTTACTTTAGTCTCCCACAGATTGAATAAGAACTATCAGTTGGATACGTGAGGTGCATTTACAGAGCTACAGATGCCGTCTATCTGGACCTCTGTAAGGCCTTTGACACGGTCTCCCACAACATCCTTCTCTCTAAACTGGAGAGGTATGGATTTGATGGGTGCACTGTCCGGTGGATGAGGAATTGGTTGGATGGTCGCATCTAGAGGGTAGTGGTCAATGGCTCAATGTCCAGATGGAGATCGGTGACRAGTGGCGTCCTGCAGGGGTCCATACTGGGACCAGTACTGTTTAATATTCTTCATCAATGACATAGACAGCGGGATCGAGTGCACCCTCAGCAAGTTTGCAGATGACACCAAGCTGAGTGGTGCGGTCGACACACCTGAGGGATGGGATGCCATCCAGAGGGACCTGGACAAGCTCAAGAAGTGGGCCCACGTGAACCTCATGAGGCTCAACAAGGCCAAGTGCAAGGTCCTGCACCTGGGCGGGGCAACTCCCAGTATCAATACAGGCTGGGCAATGAAGGGATTGAGAGCAGCCCTGCCAAGAAGGACTTGGGGGTACTGGTGGATGARAAGCTGGACATGAGCTGGCAACGTCCACTCGCAGCCCAGAAGGCCAACCGTATCCTGGGCCGCATCACAAGGAGCATGGCCAGCAGGTTGAGGGAGGTGATTCTGACCCTCTACTCTGCTCTGGTGAGACCCCACCTGCAGTACTGCRTCCAGCTCTGGAACCCTCAGCACAAGAAAGACATGGACCTGTGGGAGCGGGTCCAGAGGAGGGCCACGAAAATGCTCAGGGGGATGGAACGCCTCTCCTATGAAGAAAGGCTGAGAGAGTTGGGGTTGTTCAGCCTGGAAAAGAGAAGGCTTCGGAGAGACTTTACTGCAGCCTTTCAGTACTCAAAGGGGGCTTATAAGAAAGATGGGGACAAACTTTTTAGCAGGGCCTATTGCGACAGGACAAGGGGGAATGGTTTTAAACTAAAAGAGGGTAGGTTCAGACTAGATTTAAGGAAGAAATGTATTACACTGAGGGTGGTGAAACAGTGGAACAGGTTGCCCAGAGTGGTGGATGCCCCATCCCTGGAAACATTCAAGGTCAGGTTGGACAGGGCTCTGAGCAACCTGATCTAGTTGATCTGTTTCAACACATCTAGTTGAAGATGTACCTGCCCATGGCAGGGGGTTGGACTAGATAACCTTTAAAAGGTCCCTTCCAATCCAAACTGTTCTATGGTTCTATGATCTTCTGGTTTAATTTCATCCAAAAGGAACCCAGTTCATAAGCACCAGAACTTCTGTGAACCAAAGCATAAGAAGTGCTAACAACTGGAGGGGTTCACTTCAAAAGCACATTTCTAAACCAACCAAAAATGCTAGTGCAGATGTACCCTCTTGCTGGCTGGCTTTCTTTTTCAGTGGGACTGATCACTAAACACCCAGATGTGAGGTGACGACAGAAGCACAGCCAAGAAAGAGGTTTATAGCAGGGTTGGAATGGGTGGTATTTCAGCTTCTGCATCAACAGCGGTAAGGTGGCTGAGTTTGTTCAACGACTGACGCTTCCAGGTGTACCATGCAAATGGAAAATTTTCCCCAAATTTACTCCTTATGTAATCCCATAACCATAAATAAACTAAGGTAATTGTACTAGCTACTGAGCAGGGAGCTGTACATCCTGCTGAGCAACCAACACAGCATGCAGTGATTGCTGCCCCTGGCTAAGGAATAGCTGCAACTGCTCTCTCCTTTATTTTTTAGCCATAGCCGAGGGACATATATGGTGCTCACAATGTACACTACTATCGGGGGAAAAAAAATAAATTCCTGTCATGTTCAAAGGATGCAAAGCAGAATACATAAGAACAAATAACGTAAAGAGCTACTTTAACAAAGTCTTTGGATTTCTTATGCTAAAGCAATATGCCCTAGCCTGCAGCTCTTGGTATCCTTGCTAAGCCACTAAGACAAGGACAAGAAGATTGGACCTCAGGATAGATATGCAATTAAATATAAACTCTCAAAACCATTTTTGTGGAGGACGCTAGGAAGAACAGTTAATAGCAAAGCAGTGCCACATGGATGATGCAAATAACCCGGCTATTTAACTGCCTGATCATAACTTGCTGTGGCATGAATCCACTGCTAAAAGGCCTGGATTTTCTCTGCTAGCCACTCTGTGTAATAGTTATCCTTGACCTCTACATATCAAAATGCTTGCTAGTTTACCGACTTCCCCAATGTCAACTTAAAAGCTCTCAAACAGATAAAACTCTTTCCAAAGAAGCTAGCAGGGATATTTTCACTTTTGAAACTCCTCTCTTCTCTCATTAAGTGACAATTCAGCTGCAGAAAAATCCCACCGATATAGCAGCAGGATTGCCTGAACTGAGATGCTGAAGAGAATCAACTCACTAGGCTGTTGCTTGCTTGTGCTGTATTGCACTTTTCCCATGGAAAAGGCTGCTCCATAAAATTTTGTGTCATCTACAGGATTTCTGAGTAGCAACGACTAAAACCTGGCACTCATGGGACATTGTTTTTTTAAAATAACCCCATTAAAGTAGGATTTCATATGCATTTTTAGTTTTTCCTGATGGTCACCAACATTTCAGTCTCTCAACTACAGCTGACATATCTGCACTTAGTTCTTGCTCTCCCAGACAAACACACTGTAATGACTAAAAAAACCCACACCATCGCTCCCCTTCTTAGAGCCCTCCCTCAAGAAGAGGCCACCTCATGCCAACCAAAGGCAGACACACGTAAGGAAAACATATAGAGTCCATGTTTTTTTCAAAAAAAAATCCTATTCAAAGGCTGTTTTCAATTGCTACTTTTAATGCATACTGCTCCTAGCGCGGGAGCACCAAACTGTTTACAGGATCAGAGCTTGACTAAAGTCAAGGTGCTGCTAAACTGCACGAGAGGACCTGGATGCCTACACCCCACATGAATTACAGCTTGCACAAGCTAAGTTTCATTAATAAGGGAACTAATTTTCCCACTGACCTGTTTTTACATGGTTTACCACAGACATCAAACACGTTGACTTTCCTGATGCTGTAGAGAAGTTTGCYGGAACCCCACATTGCTCTGTTAAAACCACAGGGAAATCCTTCAAACGTATTCATACTGGCTGGTTTAAAGAACGCTGACRCTGACTTTCATACCACCAGAACCACGATCCTTACCCTGCACAAAAATGGATCCTTTTATACTCGCACAGAGTCATATTGATGCCTACATGTGTAGCAAGGATAAAAAAAACATACCAGGCCACTGAACAGTGTATTGGCAAAGCAACTCAACCTTTCCGTGCCCTTCTTCCTGACTTGTGTTGATTTGTGCCACAAATTAAATACTGTGCACATAAAACCACCTGAAACTGTGATTTTTTTAATCTTTCAGCATTGATTGGAATGAAGAGAGGGAAAAAAGAACATTTTCTCTAGTTCCATTGCAGCTGATTATAACATATAATGCGAGCTCTTTAAGGACACTTCCATTGTTCCTTGGCCATTCCTTCTGAATATTGAGCATTGTTTATTTGATACGTTCTCCTCATCTCTCAGAAGAACATAGTAATTTGCAAATGGGCCAGACTTGTTATGTGAAAATTAACTCTCTGGTTAAACTGCAGTTAGCTCCCCCCTTTCCAAATATACAAGCCCATAACCTAACGCGGGAGACAAGGTCAGGTTTTCTGAGCCAATAAAGCTATTCACATTGTTCCGGTGCCTTTAAGCACCCTTATATCCAATTTTCACGGCGCCTGTTTTGCCGTCCATCCCCTAGGATTCCCAAATATGGAAAGCAAGAAATTTTCCAACAATGTCCCACCAGAAGGGTTTGCTGGAGCCAGATGACTGCTTTACACCCAGAGCATTAGGCTACGCTAATTCTAACCCAGGACAGCCCAGTAGCAATGCTGTACCAAGGTGGCAAGCTGCTTTGAGACTTCCTGGATGGAGATATGAGCTAATTGATCATTCAGCATCAGTGATCACAATCGAGGTCTTAAGGTCTTTTGAATAAAAAAATTACCCACATCTTACAACTTTACAGAGCTGAGACAGAATGGCCATTCTTCACAGCCAGGTACTGTCTGCAATATCCAAGCATTATGCCAGTGAATGCTTATCTCATTCATTTTGCTGGCAGACCGTCTGACACTGGCAAAATACAGCTTTCCATGCCAATCTTCAACATATGTACATGAACTAGTAGAATAAATTTTATCACTCTGCTCTGGCTACTATTCCAGCATATTTTACTGAATAAAACAGCATCTACAGACAGATCCCAAATTTAATCGTGTAAGTCTTGTGCGTAAAGGAATAATTTTAGGGCGCTCTTCCTGTAAAAAGTTGAGCCCTTGCAACTCCCATTAGAGCCAAATGGAGTTGAAGGAGCTCCCTAAAAACCAAAATATTCAAATGAAATATCATTATTCCAAATTTTCTGAGTAAAACAGAAATCCACTCATTCATACAGGTTGGCTTAATGAAATACTCTCAAAAGACTACCCTTCTTGGTACTCGTCATGTTCACTCCATTCAGCTTTTTATCCGTTTTACAACAAGGAAAAAAACACAAAAAAAATCTTTTCTCTGCCACTTTTATGTGAGTATTGCATGTCATCTCCTAGCTTGACAGTCTGATGGCAAGCAAAATCAGCAAGAATGTTAATCATTCACAACTGCTGATGGCAACCAGCCTTGCAAATTTGAAGGGAAAAGTCAAAAAGGAGACAAGAGGTTTAACTATGGTGTTTAAAGGTCCTATCCACACAGGGTAGCACCTATTAAAAATTATGTTGCTGATATGCAAACATAGAGGAAAAGAACTGGCTGTCAGTTTGTTTCAATGCCACGTGGTTAGGAGACCAGACTCATGGGAATTATTCCAGTTCATGGAAAATATTAATCCTCTTAAAACATATATATGTATCATTTCAATAAAATGAATATTTAAGTAGGCAAGACARAAAGTCTTTACCAGGTACATACAGGTGATCTATTTGAGACCCTCTAGGTTTTTCTAGAATGGGCTGTGGCTTCAGCCACAAGCTGTAACGCTGGCTCAGGATGCTCCATCTTGTAATTAAAGGCTTAATCTCTTCCTAGTCATCTGGGCAGTTGTAATGAAATATGCCAGTTACTCCCTACTCTTGTTTTGGAAAAATGCCCAGCAGATTACAACAGCAACAAAATTAAATTACCTATTCTGTACGTCCAGCCTCACAGCATACCCATACTGCCTTTTACCAGACTTGCATTAAAACAAGAAATAGTGAACCAAAACAGCTTTCTCTGTTTTTCAGATTTCATTACCCTTCAGGAGAAAAGAAGTGTCTTGCTCAGGACTCAGTATGTCACTTTGCTTTTCCAACACATAGCTTCACACTTTTGTTGGGACACAGCTTTCTACAGCACTAGGAGGAACACATTTTAGCTGTTACACGTTAGCCAACTAAGCAATATTAGCTGCAGACTCTTAATTCATAAAAACAGAACAACAAGGGTATAAAATATTCTCGGAAGCAAGATATCATCCCCCAAATATACTCCTATACCATCTGTTTTTGAACACACTGCCAGATCTTTTTCCTCTCGTTTTCTCCCTCCTCCTTTCCCTTCCTTCCCGCTCCACATACTGCAGGTGCCAGTGACCAGCCTGAGTCGCATTTGGGTGGAAACAAGGCTGAAACAAAATTAATGTAACAGGTCAAAAATGACAAAGCGAGTAAAGAGAAAGTAAACAGCAGCTGTCTGCTGGCTTCTGAAACTGTTCAACAGCTCAGCTGAACCCAGAGAAGTCGCATCTTACACACAAACACACACGCTTTTACTGGTCTGGACTGAAAAATTTTCAGTCATAGAATCATTAAGGTTGGAAAAGACCTCTAAGATCATCAAGTCCAACCGTCAACCCAACACCACCATGCCCACTAAACCATGTCCCTAAGCGCCTCATCTACACGTCTTTTAAATACTTCCAGGGATGGTGACTCCACCACTTCCCTGGGCAGCCTGTTCCAATGCTTAACCACTCTTTCAGTAAAGAAATTTTTCCTAATGTCCAATCTAAACCTCCCCTGGCRCAACTTGAGGCCATTTCCYCTCGTCCTATCRCTAGTTGCTTGGCAGAAGAGACCAACACCCACCTCGCTGCAACCTCCTTTCAGGTAGTTGTAGAGGGCAATAAGGTCTCCCCTGAGCCTCCTCTTCTCCAGACTAAACAGTCCCAKTTCCCTCAGCCGCTCCTCATAAGACTTGCTCTCCAGACCCTTCACCAGCTTCGTTGCCCTCCTCTGGACATGCTCCAGCACCTCAATGTCCTTCTTGTAGTGAGGGGCCCAAAACTGAACACAGTATTCAAGGTGCGGCCTCACCAGTGCCGAGTACAGGGGGACAATCRCTTCCCTACTCCTGCTGGCCACACTATTTSTGACACAGGCCAGGATGCCATTGGCCTTCTTGGCCACCTGGGCASACTGCYGGCTCATATTCAGCCRGCTGTCAACCAGCACCCCCAGGTCCTTTTCCGCCAGGCAGCTTTCCAGCTACTCTTCCCCCCAGCCTGTAGCGTTGCATGGGGTTGTTGTGGCCAAAGTGCAGGACCCGGCACTTGGCCTTGTTGAACCTCATGCAGTTGGCCTCAGCCCATCGATCCAGCCTGTCCAGGTMCCTCTGCAGAGCCTTCCTACCCTCGAGCAGATCGACACTCCCGCCCAGCTTGGTGTCGTCTGCATCACATCCTGCTGCAATAGATCTGACAAAGCCAAGAGTCCCATCCATACCCAAATGCTACGACTGCTACGATGAAACATCCCCACTACCTCACTGGAGTGAAGGTTCACCTCTTTTTACACAGACCAGAATACATGTTTTTTGGCATCACCAACGGTCTCCGAATAGATGTGAGAGACGAGAGTCTTGGTGTTCTCAGCATAAAAAGTACATGAGTCAGGCCAAAATTTAGGAGCGTATTGAAAATCCATCCTGCACTAACAACCCAATTGTAACTGCCTTTCTTCCAGTAACCCCAAGCAGAGTAAGTGAACTACACACAGCTGGTTTTATTAAGAAAAGTTGACAGATAATCTGTTGAATACCATCTAATAAAGAAGCTAAAAAAAGGGGAATAGCTAGGCAAAAATGCAATAAAGATCTAAGTATTAGTGGTATTTCTTAAGTCTATTTATGGAGCAAGGGGTTTTGCATTGTTTGTGATCCTGTGAAAGGAGGAGCACCACAGTGTGTTTCTGTAACCCCTTCTGGACTTAGCACGATGTCACTTGCTATTTTAAGAGACTGAACTTAATGACCATTTCATTTTTATATTCTTCATTAAGGACTAAATTATGTTTTCAATTAGCTTAAGAAAAGTATGAAATAAATCTGTTTCAGTTGTTCTGGATTTACAAAAGAACAGAAACCACACTGTCCAGAATATTGTTCTGACAACATAAGCATTTATGCAATGAAAACGGGCTCATGCAAAGCCCTTGCTCCAAATACTTCAGCTCTTCAGGGGATGGGGGGAGACACATGGCATTTGTACTCTAATCCAGAATAGCTGCTGTCCCACAGCCCATCCTCAATGCGTTACAAAGTGCCAGAGTGGAGGGAAGTGGATAAAAACCAGAAGCACCTGTATTTCAGTTGTCCCTCTTCTGTGTGTGAACGGTTCACAAGCTTTTCAGCAGCGCATAACTCACGCAAGCCCTGCTGTTAACAAGGAACCAGACTGCAGTGATGTAGCATTCAGACACGTACAACAGTATATCAAAAACTCCAGTACAGATCAAATAAAAAAGTTGCTCCAGAGCTTCACCTGTTAACAAATAACCATACAGATTTACACTATAAATCTGGTCTTTCCCTTTTTCACAAAGCTGTTACAAAGGAACTTTGTACAGTGTTTGCAGAGTTGAATCCCACAGCATGATTTTAACCAGCAAAACAAAACCCTAGTGTTTACATTTAGATCTTTGTAGATATTTTTATGCAATGAACATGCCCAACCTAGGTGGCTCATTTCTTATAAAAGCAGACAAACGTGAATACCCTTGGGAGGATTGAGGAGACAACAGTCATTAAGCAGACAACTAGCAAGATACAGAGACCAAATGAATGCCATAATGAGAATGGGAATTACCCTTCCTTTTGTTGGTTTTTATTCCACTCCCACTCAGCCTCCATCAAAATGACTTTGATGATGTTATTAAAAATCACAGGTTCTTACAGAAAATGGGCTCAGAATGTCTCAAGGCAGCTATTCCGGCTCCTGTAGCAAGGGCCAAATTAGCTTGTTGCAAAATGGTCGCTTCTACAACCAGTAAAAGTGACAGTGGGGTTGATGCAACGAACAGCAGTTCTGGAAAATTTCCCAAGCAATTCATGTTTAATTTAGAAATTTGGACAGTGAGTTTGACATTTGATTAAATCTGAATTTCCAAATTAAACAATCTAAAGAGCATTAAATTAATAACACCATTATATCTTGCCGGTGACATAACAACTCCCAGTGCCTCCCTGGGTGTTGTTAGGCACCAGCAGTTGATAGGAAGTCCTGATAAAGCTCAGAGTCAACTCTCCCCAGACTGATTAAATGCAGGTGCTTTTTGCATCTTGTTTTCAGATTCTGCACAAGCCTAGCGTGCAGCACAGCTGAGACCCATTTCACTACTGTTCTGCAGCTTCTTCTAAATAAGCTCACGGATCACTCCAGAAGCAAAGGTGTTCACCTTCAGTTTTTGCCTCCTGACACCCTGCCCCAGCTGAATTTTGCATTTATCTCATAAGCAACTATTTGAAAATGTATGCAAGTGCTCACAAGAGCAACGTCTGGCAGCAGATGTCCAGCATCTCAAACGATACGGTGTTCAAGCCAGAGCTGGGGAAGCCAACAGACAGGTGTTCCTACTCCTCTGTGCTGCCAAGTCTGCCCTATTAAGGCAACAAGGCTGAAGGCCATCAGTGCAACAGTCAAAACTTAATCTCCAAATGTGTCTCTGTTCTAAATACCTCTCACCAGCTGGTTACTACTTATCCCCTGATGGTGCCTGGGCACTTTCCCTCCAAAAAAGCAATCAACCTCTTCTGATGTGGTATGAAAGGCCAAGTCTGTTCCTTCCTCAATGTACGGGCACACGATCCACCTACAAAAAGTTCACAGAGCACCAAAAAGAACTGCTCTATAACTCGTTTTTCCATGCTGGGCTGGGAAAAGCCCTACCACAATCAAAGCTGACATTTCGCTTTTGTCATCAGGAAATCCTTCCAGTGGAGCAGAAGCAGCATTACTGCCCTCCACATCTGCCCCTGCAACTGCCAAGAGACATCAGACCAAATTCTCCACTACTGGAAGCCGGGTGGCAGCTCCATGGATTTAGCAGAGAATGTAACCCAAGGCAGGACTTTTTATGGTCCTACCACTGCTTCTGCAAATGTGTTGTCTGGCTTTTACCCAGGGGATGGGTTAGGAATAGAAAAGCCATGTTTTATCAACAGAGAGGCTTCTTGAAAAACACAAAGGAATTTTATTTTTTTAAGGGAACTTATGGGTTTATCTGTGATTTTTTAAGTCCCCTGCTGGAGTCCCTGCCTCTGTATGGAAAAATATCTGGGCATGGGCTGAATTTAAAAATCAGTATTTGAGTTTATTGCATATTTCAGAGAGGGACTTTCTGAAAACATTCAGTCCTGAGTTGGGGAACAGCCACTGCCAGCAGAGGAATGCAGAAAAGTGATCCGGGAGTGTAAGCACCAAACCTGGGTCACATACATAAACTTTTGTCACTAGGCACTCAAACACACACTTCACCTGTTTTGTTCCTACTTATCCAAGCATCCAGGCTAAACTTGAGTGCTAAAAAGAGATATTCCAAGTATGAGGTGGTGCTCTGTGTCAAAACAGAAACAACTCTTACATTTTTAGCGGTGTTGCCAAGATATCTAGAAATTATTAAGAGGGGAAAAAAGAAAAGCTAATTTATTTTTATGATCTCCGTTTACTTTTTGCATGTTACCCACTCGGCACAATGCTTTTTCTCATCTACCAGAAGAATGCTACTTCTTTTCCAGCCTATCAGAGGTATGCTTACATTTTTTTTAGAAATCACAACGGAAGAGGATTGTCTTTTTATCAGAATACTGCATTGGGACTGAAGAAACCTAGGCTCACTCCCCACTCTGACAGAGATTTTCTTTTTGACATTTGGCAAAATGCTTTATTTCTCGACACTTCTGAAAACAGTGTTACTGTTCTGTTATTCCGTGTGAATAGTGATACCCCATCTGAAAAACAGAGATACCACTTCATTTTTGCTACACATCGTCTTGCCTGTTTATACTGTAGTCTCTGCAGGATTGGGACTTTGCCCCACTATGAGTTTATACAGCGTTTGTGATACAATGGGACTCTGGTACAGCTCAAAAACTCTAGACACTACTGGAATACTAATATTAGTTCAACTATTACCACTGAGAAGCCGAAACTACTGGGGAAAGGTAATCTGTGAAAGCTCCAAAATCAAATCCTGCAGTCCTTGTACTGACAAAACTCTTCCTGCTTTCAAGATGTCAGGATTGAGCCATAAATAAGGAAGGCATTATTTTAACAACCAAGCTGGTAATGCCTTCCCAGTAACAAATGTAGAGGTGGAGCCCAGTCCTGCAACACATCCATGAGAGCAGAGAGGTCTAAAATCCTACCTAACTGACAAATTCAGGTCTTTCATTATTCAAACCAGAGGACTCCATATGAAGGCAACTGCAAAGGAGAGAGCTTAATTTATCCTACATTAAGATTCAAATTGTTCAGAGCTAGACTATCACTGATTTAACTCCACTCTACAAGATATCATGGCCTATGATTTAATTGGCCAATTACTTATCCCTGATGAGAAATTGGTGAGAATGATGTGTCTCATACATGAAGCGGTGGTTGTGGTAAGGGATAAAATGTGCAAGTCTGAATCAGAGCATTTTATCAATCATTTGAAAAGCTGACAGCTTTAATGGGTTTGGAATGATGAATATATTGGCATTTCGTTATTTGTCACAAACTAATAGAAAGCCCTATTAAAGTTATGTAAATTATCTGTCCAGTATAAACAAATGACGATCCATTTTCATACTTGCTCCAAAAGGAATATAACACATACATTAACTAGTTAGTTGTTTTTCCTGGCTAATACTTCACACACAGAGTGGGGAAATTTATTTTTGTAAATGCCCAACTACACTTCCCAGTTTTTTCCCCAATGTGCTCAGGGAAATCAGATCTCCCTTAGACTTGGAAGTCAAGCCATGGACAAGATGCTGCCATTTGCAGCACACAACGAGCTCTTAGTCCATCATCATTCTCTGGGTGCCTGGCACTTGGGGACAAGTTTATTGATGTCTGAATGAAAAACCCCAAGGATGACTGGTAAACGAAGAAAATGGAGATTTTGCAAGGAAGAAAAGCATGTTTCAGTTTTGACAGCATTTTCTGTCAGTCCTACCCCCATGAGATGCAGTTCAGACAGAGGTTATTGCACAAGCACTTTTATTGTGCTGAAAGGCCTCGTATGGGACCACTGTGCAGGATTAGGCTGGGTGAAGCCCACGTTTGCCTTTGCATAGTGAGAAAAGCAGGTGACAAGAACACCAGCAGAAAGAACACAGGAGCATATGTGTCCACACATGAGCAGTCATGTGCTTTAACGTACCCTTTTGAGCAATATGTTCACAGAAGACGTGCTGATATTCTTTRTGGCAAAATATATCATTTGCCTCATCCACTCCAAAACCTTTTGTTCTCATTTCTGTGCCCATTCAATTTATCTCCTTAACAGGGATGAGGACATTTCCATCTTTTATATTGAACATTTCAATGGCTGAGCATTTCAGGCTGCGTTAGGAGTTCATTGCTCATACAGCTTCAGGGTAAGTGCCACAACTGAATACTACGTGCAGAACAAGATGAGGCCTCTGCTCTTCGTGCTGTAGAAAGTGAGCAGGGGACAGTGGATTCCCAATGCTCAGGCAATGCCAAGCTAGCATAAGATTTACATTAACCTTTGTTCCTTCCTTTTTCCATTGCCTTCTGATGGTGATGGGTTATCTCATTTATGGTGCCTGAATAGGAAAGCATTATCCTTTCTAAATCCAAAGGGAAGGATCTGCAAGCACAAGCAGCTTTGCTGCTTTATCACTGAAGGAAAATATGCCACCCTTTGGAACTGAGTGCTCACAGTACCTTACATCAGTTCCTGGGAGAGCAAAGAGGGAGAACTGGGGCTGTGATTTACCTTATTTCTCAGTTGGCACAGCTGCACGCATTTTCATTAAAGGCAACATAAAATGAGAGCCCTTAATATTCTGGGGATCCACAACTTAAGCTTAGAGGGCATCAATGCTTAGCTCCATCCTGCAGTGCATGATATTTAGGATCTTGGCTGAAAGAGATGATACCATTGAAAATTATTACGCACAGGAGATATTCCAAGGAAAACTGCTAAAGAAGGAAAGCTTTACAGTGAAGGAGCCCAAGAGACATAAGGTCCTCTAGACAGATATGCAAAAGATGTCAAGTGAAATGAGGTTTTTAACTAGGCACCTTTGGCTTGCTCAGTGCATGGAGAGGGAATACCTGAAAACTTACCAGGCGCTAGGTTAGTAGTGATCCTTGTGTGCCTACAGCTGGCCAGCTGCCTCGCCAGCTGCCAGCACACACTCTTTTTGACTGTGTAAGAGAAGTCCCCAGAGCCTAACAAAGAATGCTTCAGCAATGGTGTTCAAGGCCCCCCAAGTTTGCTTAGGTAAATTGCTATAGCTCTGCTGCACTGGCATCCAGGAAAGAGCATTGAGCCACATGGGTTCAAATGAACTTGGGTTGTGGTTGTGTTTCTTCYTTCTAAATGGGAGAGTCCGATTTAAAGTCCACTGCATTCAACAGAGGATCTCAATGGGCCTTGGAGCAGGCTCTTAATCATAAAACACATCTTGAAACACAAAAGAATAAGTGACAAGTGTTGCGCTTATGGGATTTCCACATTATCAAACTATTAAGGTGAAGTGGTGTCTAGGGAGGAGGCATTTGAAAATTGCATACTGCCAGTGCTTTTAAAAATTTCTGCTACTACTGTGCAGGGTATGAATCTTATTACACTAGATAGTATTCCTGCATATAAATGAAAGCAGAAAGAAACCTCTGAGAGGAATCAATGAGCTGAATAGAAGTTTTTTTCCTTTTTAATCATGTTCCAATTTGGTGTTTTCTGAAAGTTATTCTTGTCTCTTTCTTTCTATTATCCTCAAGTGCCTGAAATTCTCTTTGATGGAAGACAGCTGCATCCTACTCAAGTTGACAAGCCCTGGAAAAATGTATCTGACAACCAAACTCTGGAAAGATGCATCTGTAATGGCTTCTTTCAGTGTAAAAGGAATCAATGCAGCAAGGTGAGAGCTCTTGCTCAGCTGCTGCTTTCTGACACTTTGATGGCTGCTTGCAAGGTGACTTAGCCTGTAGGCATGCCAGAGAGGGCTCCCATCTTGTCAGGTCTCATAAACAAAGCAGGACTGGAATTGGTCAGCATTTGGATGGTAAACTAGATTTTGCAGGAGATAATGTTGGGGATTCAATAGATGGCAGTCTTACCTCAGAGTCAGGACTGAGCAGACAAATGAGTGTGATATCAAGGACTGGAAGTGCCATCTTTTAGAGGAGGTGCAAAAATCAGGTACCAGGCTGAAAAAAAAACTAAGGTACTTTTGGGGTGATCATGACCAACTGTTAATTTTTCACTGAGAAACGACATTCTGCCAGCCTGTAGACTTCCTCTCGCAGTTTCAAAGGGATATTCTTATGAAACCACGACATGGTGCTTTAAACTCTCCTATCTCCCACTCCAGACATTGCTCAGCTTAGTGAAAAGTGATTTAGTATCTGTGTATGAGACCAGAATTTCACTGTAGAATCCACTGAATACAGTGTCCGAGGGGCAGCAGATGTCACAAGAGTGACATTGAAGTATGGATTTTTTAACTTTTAGTGTTGAATAGTTCTCACATTACACATCTAAGAGATGATTAAGCTGTGACTTTGACCATGTAATCAGAGGGGAGAGAGGTATAAGAATTCCACTTACATCCCTGTAAGATTATCCTGTTCTTGGGTCTGTGAAAAAGTGTGCAGTGCTGAACAGGTGGGAGATAAAAAGCTTTGCCTTCTGCTACGCCATGCGTGGCTTGGCTAGCTAGCGGAGCTCAACCAGTGTTAGTCATGAATTGTCTGAACCAACAGCAATGCTACATGCCTAATCTTTAATGCAAGAAGCAAAGTTACATCAAGGATCATGTGTCTCTAATTGTCCCATCTTCACTGGCCAGACATGAGGCCTCATATCAAGGGTTCAAGGCACCTGTCCTTGTGGGCAATACACTACTTTCAATTGTCTTGTCCTAAACATGAACTGACTTCGAGCTGCTGTCCCATGGAACCTACTAAAATTTTGGGGGTGTGGCTTTTTTTGTCTTTAAATATTCTATGCAAAAAAGGAAGAACAGTAACTGTAGTTTTTAAGAGTGAGCTCCCCATATGAAGCTGTCATAGAGTTAAATGAGACAAATCCAATGCTGAAGCACCCTATGCCCAACAGCAATCACCAGGGAGACAAAAAATCCAAAGGCAGTATGCCATTTTCAGCTATAAATCTGTGAAATGCAGTAAGGTCAACCTCATCCCTGGTAGGAAGGGATGCTTTTGATGCTTAGCTTTCACTCCCAGATCCTCTCGTATATTCCTGATTATTTTTAAACAAGTCTGCTAGTTGATTAATCTTCCGAGTGGTGGGTTATAATTTTCTTCGTTCATTCTTTGGGCCTCCTGTTTACCTCTGATATTACACAACACTGCAACAATGCCTATAAGCTTCCTCTCACCTGCCTCTCTGAAGAATACTTTCCTAACAACAGATATATTATTTTGGAATAAGGCACATGAAGTTTCAACACATCAGGAACTGGGCTACTATCTACCTCTGACCAGTTCTGGCATCAGAAGAGTACACCTTGCAGATAATTACCTGCCCTGCAATCCAGCGGCCAAGCTCCTCCTTGGGCTGAGAGCTTGCACCATGCTGGTGCCACCCCAGAGATATAACATCACTGCAATCTTTTTGCCATGATTTGGCAGTATGGGCCACAGGTGTCTGCAAGGTCAATAAAGGAGCATGGACAAAAACAAACCCTTGCCTTATCACTGCCACATGCACACATGGCATGCATAGTCATAGCTGGCTGCTAGTGGTACCAATGAGCCAATGCAAGAACAAAACGTCTCTTTATGGCAGGCACAAACAGCTGGATGCTTTCCCCATATCAAACTCCAAGCAGTTTTAACAGTGCTGGATCAAGGTCTTCTGATGTGTTTGCCAGTGTCTGGGATGTCTATCTGCCACTTTTTCTTGTCAGAGTGCTGTAGGGACTTAATCCCTGCAGCTCCAGCTCAGAGAGCTCAGAAAAACTCCAAGCTAGGAGGACCTTTTGTTTTGCCAGCATTCAACACATAGAACAAGTTCCCCTTTCTTTCTAGATCTATCACACAATGTCAACCTCATCTCACACCATTTTTTCCCCTCTGATACAAGAAAAAAATTAAGTGTTGATGTACATGAGTCAACATGTTCATAAATATATGACTTTACTTAWATCTGCACATGTATTTATGTGCTTACACATATGCACAGTATTTTTCCTTTTTACATTTTGTACACTTAGTTGTTTAGATTTGTTTCCATATTCTTCTGAACACAGAGAGGTAATACTCCACACTGCTCTTCATGCACAAATTATTTTGCCTTGTTTGCAGAAAACAAAGTAACTTTTAAATAGTAAAGGAGAAAAAGAAACAAAGCATTGAATAATGATCAATGAAGACAATCTGAAAAGGGGTAAAGAAACATATTTAAGAGAAGCCCTACCGGGGAAAGCAAATTACTATTTCAACCCTTTGAAGAATTTCATTACCCATTCCATCACAGGTTTGATTTACTGTACCAAGCAATCAACTAGTCTTTGGTACACGATGCAGAGAGATCTCCTTTTCTGGAGAAAAGGCCTCAATAAGGGATTTAGGTTGACTCTTGCCCTTTTGTTAGCAATTTATGACATTCTTAGTGTATCAGTGACACAGAACTCAGAAAACCTGAAAAAATACACAATGGGCTAACAAAAATATTAGCAAATGGTGCTGGTTAAATGAACAGCATACAACTGGCATGAGGAAACAGTCAAGAAATACAGAAAACTGCATTCTTGTTCACTTGTGCATATTATGCACTTCTGTGATGGAGCGACTACATCAGCGGACATGGGAAGAGCTACAGATGCCGTCTATCTGGACCTCTGTAAGGCCTTTGACACGGTCCCCCACAACATCCTTCTCTCTAAACTGGAGAGGTATGGATTTGATGGGTGCACTGTCCGGTGGATGAGGAATTGATTGGATGGTCGCATCCAGAGGGTAGTGGTCAATGGCTCAATGTCCAGATGGAGATCGGTGACGAGTGGCGTCCTGCAGGGGTCCATACTGGGACCAGTACTGTTCAATATTCTTCATCAATGACATAGACAGTGGGATCAAGTGCACCCTCAGCAAGTTTGCAGAYGACAYCAAGCTGAGTGGTGCGGTCGACACACCTGAGGGATGGGATGCCATCCAGAGGGACCTGGACAAGCTCAAGAAGTGGGCCCACGTGAACCTCATGAGGYTCAACAAGGCCAAGTGCAAGGTCCTGCACCTGGGCGGGGCAACTCCCAGTATCAATACAGGCTGGGCAATGAAGGGATTGAGAGCAGCCCTGCCAAGAAGGACTTGGGGGTACTGGTGGATGAGAAGCTGGACATGAGCTGGCAACGTCCACTCGCAGCCCAGAAGGCCAACCGTATCCTGGGCCGCATCACAAGGAGCATGGCCAGCAGGTCGAGGGASGTGATTCTGACCCTCTACTCTGCTCTGGTGAGACCCCACCTGCAGTACTGCATCCAGCTCTGGAACCCTCAGCACAAGAAAGACATGGACCTGTGGGAACGGGTCCAGAGGAGGGCCACAAAAATGATCAAGGGAATGGAACGCCTCTCCTATGAAGAAAGGCTGAGAGAGTTGGGGTTGTTCAGCCTGGAGAAGAGAAGGCTTTGGGGAGACCTTATTGCGGCCTATCAGTACTCAAAGGGGGCTTATAAGAAAGATGGGGACAAACTTTTTAGCAGGGCCTGTTGCGACAGGACAAGGGGGAATGGCTTTAAACTARAAGAGGGTAGATTTAGACTAGATTTAAGGAAGAAATGTATTACACTGAGGGTGGTGAAACAGTGGAACAGGTTGCCCAGAGTGGTGGATGCCCCATCCCTGGAAACATTCAAGGTCAGGTTGGACGGGGCTCTGAGCAACCTGATCTAGCTGAAGATTGTCCCTGCCCATGGCAGGGGGATTGGACTAGATGACCTTTAAAGGTCCCTTCCAACCCAAACTATTCTATGACTCTATGATTATTATGTCAGGACACAGCAGCCCAGTCATTCAAAATACACTCCAGTGGGCATTAGGAACTCAGCCTCCTCTCTGGCAATGATGCTGTGTTGCTTTTGACAAGCTACTTCATCCCTTTGCTGCAGTTTAACTAGCTGTAAATGGAGAGAATATTACTTACCTACCTTAGGGGAAGGTTAGGATTCTTAACTACATAATAGACCTTAAGTGTTGTTATCAAAAAACCCCTTTAACTGGAAAAATCATGATGTACATTTCAAGGAGTTTCAGCCATTTGTATTGATTCATTTCTTACAAAGACAGAAAATGTTTAACCCATTAGAGAGAGGAAACAGAGACGGAAAGAAACACAGACTTCTCAGTCATTACTTTTCAATGTAATAAAGGGATGCAAGTACTACAGAGTTGGCATGGATTGCATGGGAGGGCCGCTGCTAGTGATACCAATACAGCTTTGAGACCTGAAATATCTATGACTCTACATACAATCAAGTACAATGCCTATTCATAATGAGAACACAAAGTCCTCTACCTAGGTTTTCTCATAAAACAGAAAGCTTGCGTTCTGTGCCATTTCATGTTTCTCAGTTGTGAATGAACTACTGTTCACTCACTCCTGCTTTCRGCTAGCAATGAGGATTCAGTGATATTCCCTTCCTGTTTTCACTATAAGCCAACCTTGGTGACCTAGCTGCCTCATAACAAAAATCTTGACTGAACGAAGAAACCATTTCTCATACATTTCACATATTGCAGCACAAATGAAAGCTCTGGAAATGTTTTATACCTCCATATTGCTTGTCACAATGTAGCTTTTCAGCAGCACTTCATTTGTCCTCTATCCATTTCTGCACGGTAACTTTATTATCAGCCAGCCCTGGAAGGGCAGGAACTGACTGCTATAAAAATGTGAGAACACATTTCKAACTGCTTAATGCTCATGGCAACCTGCAAACTCAACTGCAGTAAGAAGTCCATCTCTGGATAAGCAGACCTATTCTGCTCAACAGGGAAGTGGTGCATGAAGCAAGACCTGCCCTCAGGCACATGTCTATCAGGTGGGCAAAATTCCTGACAACTAGATATGAAATCTTGCTGTATTGTTGTTAAAAGTATTGTAAATTTGCAGRCATATTCCATAATCATAAGAGTTGCAACTTAAAACAATTGATTGTTCTTGAAATTAAAAGACATCAGCAAATTTGCTTGGAAAAGGCACACAAAATTTCCAGTGGAAATTAGTTTGAAAGACTCCTGTCGAGTTTCTATGCACAACAACAACAAAAGTGTATCTCGAAGGATCTCTATCACTGTTATTTCTGTGTACTTAGTCTTCTTTCTAGCAGAAATCAGGAATTAGTTCTGAAAGGAATACCGTCGAGTACATTTCCCTGCCCCAATACAGACTTTGTTGGGTTCACTCCAACTTTTTAATATATATTCAAACCGACTACTATGGTATCTAGCTCAGTCCAGCTTGACCTACTCTTGACTCTGTTCTTGCCCTTTCTTTTTTATTTAAATCAATAACTACATTACTTATCAAACTGTTTCCATAGTCCTAATATGAAGAAATGGCATCATATTAACCACAAGAGATGCTCACCTCAGTATAACATTACACACAATCCCCTCTGCAGTTTACATATTTTGAGAAAGCCTATCTTACAAGCCAGTGAAAAGGGTTTACAAGCAGATTAAAGGATAAAACTGCCAACTGCGCTAAAATACATGGTCAATACACTGTTAACCACAAATCCATAACTGTTTTGCTGATAAAACATTGCCTAAGCTCCAGTTTGTTAAGATTGCTGCTTCAGATTCCTTATGACATGATCAGCAAAACGAGGAGAAGAAATTCTGCTGTTTCCAGAAGAGCTGTGCTGGCTTGCAGTCATGTCTGTATAATTGATTTTGAAATTCCTCTGTTGAGTTTTAAAGTAATTAAAGGAAACCAGTATGGAATTTCCCCTTTACATTTCCTTCAGCATGCCTACTTACGGAAAGCTTTTTGACTTACAGTGTAGGTCTTACGGTTTAAGAGATTAACTCCTCCTTCTGCCTAGAACTGGGTGCTCATGAAACACCAACTGATTACTAGCTGAACCTCCTGCCCAAGAACAAAATGACCATGCTGGAGCGCTACTTTGCTCAGAGAGGTTGCAGAATCTCCACCTTTGGAGGTTTGCAAGACTCAGCAAGGCAAAGCCGCAGTTAACCTGATCTACTGTTGGCAGTAGCCCCCTTTGAGCTGGAGGCTAGACTAGGTGAACTCCAGAGACCCCTTCTAACCACAATTTATATGATTCTATGACTTTGTACTTGGTTGGTGATTAAAATGTAGAAGGCACTCCTCCTGGAACAGCTATTTCTAGAGCACTCCTCTCCCAGTGGAGAGACTCTAGTGACAATTTGAAGTGGGAGACTTTATTTTACGAGGATATGTTTGGAATCGTCTGCCATCTAACATCCTCAGAAGGATACTGTCTTGTGACATTAGAAGAATGTATGCAAAAGGAAGAGATGTTGCAGACACCACTTTCCCCATGCTGGCCAGGGCCAAGAAAAAGATCTTCGGTGAGCAAAATAAGACATAACCACATGGATGAGTAACAGAGAGATCTGTAGTAATTGCAAAGTCCCCTCTCTCATCACAAGCTCTTTCTCTAGCAGAAGGTAGCCGAATGAAAACATAGGATAACTCGCAAAAATCCTTCTGGTACTCYGAGTTCTTCATACATGCAAGGTACAGAGACTATAGGACTAGCCTCCCTCAACATTATAACAACCTGTTTCTTTAAAAGGATATTGAGAAAAGCCAGAGCTCACAAGTACTCTTCAGACTCAAACATGAGTATAAAATAAGCCAATTAAAAAAAAAACACCCTAGAATATTAATATGCATGTGCTAAAAAATGACAACAGGTATCTCAAATGCATMGAAACTAAGGTAAAGCAATAGATTATTCAGCATACTGGTATCTCTTAAAAAAAATCTAGCCTATTAGTCTAGTCTAGCCTTACAGTTTAGAACCAAACATTCACTTAAGGAAACAGTCTACAAATATTTATACACATGATCACCTCAATCTCTAGATAAAAGTAAGCATTTAACATCTAAACATAAATTTATGCATGAAACTCATCTCAGTTGCATAGAGTCTGTTCAAGAAAGCATCCATATTGTAGCAACTAGCCCCAGCTATTAAAACTTGGTCTATGTTAACCACATCACACACCATGTAAGCAAAAGCAACTAAAAATGACTAAAAAGCTTCACTTGTAAATAGTTAGAATTGAGTATGCAAATATTATTGTTGAAGTTATGCACAACACTTGAAGCATAAATCACGCTAACAGCAGATAGACACTTTGATTTCTCTCTGGAGTACAATCTACTTAGAAAGTCATTGCTACAAGGTAACAGTTGTGCCAAGGTAGTGTTTGACATCTAAATCATTGATTTAAAAGTCTCGTTAGTTGATGGCTGACCATAAAAGCATTCTGTCTGTTTGCTAAAATATTTCAAAACAGATCAGTCATGTAGGASAGCTCTCATGAGTGATCTGGTTTTTCGCCCCACATGTCAGTATCTGATGTTTAAATGTTCTTCATCTGAAAAAAAAAACAGAAGAAAAGCATTTTCTTTTCCAGTATACATGAAGCCAATTGTTAAAATAACCCACCTCGAGAGCTTTTATCTGGGGTTAGATTAGCTCCTCATTATAAACATACATACATAATGGTGCAGTCTAATGATTTTAATCTTTCTCCATTTGCAGACCCTCCCTAGGTGTTTTCCAATGGAGGTGAGACTGCCTCTTAAGCAAATTTAAGCCTCCTGACAGTAAACTTACTTTACTTTGATGTCTGCTGTAGAACATTTAGAAGTAGCTCAGTGATTCCCAGGGAACTGCAGACCGTCAGCTCCATGACCACAGTGCTGCCACCACGAGTCTACTCATGCTGGCAYGGGTGTGTTCTTGAATAGGAAACCTTCAACTAGTAACTGAACTCTGTTTTGCTTGTAGATATAATTACACAAACCTTGTTCAATATGCCTCACAGCTATAGAGAATAATACTAAGTCTCTTCCCCCCCCCCAAATAAAACCAACTCTGATCAAAATTATCTGCCTCACTGTATCTCACTTTTCAGCTTTTTAATATGTATGATCTTTTAAAAAAGAACRTAATGGTCATTACAAATTTTACAGAAAACATTCACTCATGTACTTGAAAAAAAAATTCTGTATTAGGTACAGAAATGCTTAAAAGTTTTTGCCCCAGCTATTTCCACTTCCACTCCCCCCCCCCCTCCAAAATATGATCCTGTCATTACATCCTGGTCAGGTATCTCACCTGGTCATGGATCTGAAATCAAAACTAGGCAAAGACAAATCATAAGTCATTTCCAAACTGAGGACTCTTCTTCCAATACTCTCTCCCCAAGCACTGAATTATGTTGAAGGTTAGAAGAATTACACTCCCTTCCCTGCTCCTGAACAGTGGTATTAAAACAGACACCTTTGCATTTCAAACTTGCATTCAGAGCATGAATGCTACAGAGCTGTTGGGGCACTTTGCTAAGTCAGCTCAAAAAAGGAAGGTTGCTTCCGAAGAAATTTAAAATTCCTGCCAAGAAACACTCTAATTTTTTTTTTTTTTTTTTAAGCACAGTCTAGAAGAAGAAAAAAGGACAAAATTTGATAGGCCTGAACATAGGTTACATTCTTCCTTCAGTGACATTCGTGCAAAATCAAGTCTAGTTTTAATGAAAATACAATCTCAGTCCATGAGGCTACCAACTCAAAGATCAAGTTTTCACAAGCATGTCCAACAAATACCTACAAAAGTGTTCATGCATTGGTTACAAGAACAAAACCCTCTTTTACACACACAGACAATAGCTTGGCTGTGCATCCTGAGGGCTGTGCTATCAATGGACTTGAATTATTCAAATGGGAGTTTGTTTTATTGCAGCCATGAGTGTAATTTTGCCAGAAAACCTGTAGTGTTTGTCAGCTAGATACTAGTGGTGCTCCCAGAGACTGCAGGATGAGTATATTCTGTCCCACCTTTCAACAGAGGGCTGTAACGACAAATGTCTCTCTAAAATTTTGCTTTATTTTAGAAGTTGCATTGGGTACAATCAGATATAGTCAATTCTACTCATGTATCGTGTTGCTATATAGCCCTGTAAGAACTCATGCCTTTCATAGCTTGCTGTTTTCACAAACTATTCCACAAACTTACATCTTTGTAAGGTGTTTCATTAAAAATTATGACACTTGGCTTAAAGTCAAAATTGCCTCAGACTCTGCACAAACTTGATTTTTATCCCATCATTTATTTATGCAGAATTTCTGAGCTCATCCAGCCTTTACCATTTATTACTATTTATCCCATGTCTCACACAGTGGAGATGAGAGCTCTCTTTTCCCTTGGTGTCAGTCCAGCCCTTCAAACTCACAACCTTGTATAAATGAGGCAGAGTGCTGGAAGGGAACCCTTTAAAAACTTCATTATAAGGACCAGAAACAGGTTCATAATCATCAAAAAAACCTCCTTAACATTGCACATAAATAGTAGGGCCAATTTTGGTGGCAGACTTAGATGCTACTGTGTAGTCATTTAACCTTAAAGTTGTCCTGTGTTTTGAGTACTGAAAAGTCTAGAATTTTGCCACAAAAAAAAAATAGCTTCAAAATTTCCTTTAGTTTGTTCATAAATTATTAAAAATATACAGAAGGAGGAAAACTACTGTATAGAAGAGCAAAGTTTTGAAGTGCAATACCTACTTCTAAAAATTTTCTCAACAGAACATGCTTTTTTTTCAACTACAGCCAGTGTTTTACACAATTTATTCTAATATATTGATTTTTCAGGCCACAGCTGTTGTCCTTTGGACTTCATTCACAGCTGTCCCTTCTTTTTCTTGTAATCAATGCAACTAAAGCTAGTGCAATATTTACTTCTGCCAACTCAGTTCATACAAGTCTGTGTTTGCGCTTTTTCTTTTTGGCAAAAGCATTTTATTTCTAGCTTGGCTACAAAGTTGAATCAAAACTTTTTGGCTGTATCTCTCATGACTACTTACGGTATATTAAATAAAAAGCAACCAGGCATGAATTACAAAAGTAAGGCTAATTGAAAAGTCTGCTTTTCTCAAGCGTGTAATGAGCCTTTTGGAACGGCTAGGGATTTAGTACCATTGCAGAGCATTTTCTGATATTTTCAGCAGGCAGAAAGCATCTCAACTCCCTGGGCATTCCACTGCCAGTATGCTGCAGCTTAAAGAAGGCAGGTATATCCATCTATGCAAACACAAAATTGGCTAAAGTCAATGCGTAAGAGTTACATTTCATTTATGGTCCCCCACTCTGTAAAAGGACAACTGTCTAGAGAGGGTGTTTACTTTCTCTATAGGTGCTTCTTCCCTTCTCCTTTCTTTCTTCAACCCCCAAAACATGGCATTAAATTCAAAGCATCGGAGCAAGCCCACCGCAGCCAGAAAGCAGTTGTAAGCATACATGCTGAAACAAAGCTGTCATAAACGTCACTGCACCAGGACTCCCGGACTCCARTAAATGATTGTAATGAGTTCAGTATCAATCAAACACGCTCCTCTTGTCAGAAATAAAGCCTGGTTTTTGACTTTTAAAAATAGCTATTAATGTCAATCATGATTCGAAGTCAATCGCACCAGGAGGTCCGTGGTTGGATCTTGAAAATTGTAAGTATGACATGACAGATGGTAATAGGAAGCCTTTGTTACTCATGCAGCAGCAACAACAGCTACTCTGCTGCCAGGATATACAAGGAGAAACACAAGCAAGGCTTTAGGTCAACATTTCATACTGAGATGAGACACACATAGCAATGAAGGGCTTTTTGTTGTACAGGAACACGTGAGCCTCTAACCCTGGAACCTCCATGAAAGCGAGACCTGCATTTCAGGTACCTGGGTTAGAAAACCTGTCATGCATACGTTAAAAATACCATTTTCCCTACATGGTAAGAGATGTATATAATACATTACCAAAAATGTCCTGTAAGGAAATATCTACCCCATGCTAAAAGCCTGTCTACATGGGCAACCAGCACTAGCTGTGTCTATGTAAAAATCACTGCATCCAAATAACATCAGCCCTGTTATCAAGATGTCTTAAGCATTACTCTTAGCAAAAGTGGGTACAGGAGTATATGAGGTATGTCACAAAATACCTATTTTGTGTGTATGTGATTTTCCTCCATGGTATTTTCCTGGGCCAACAACTAGGCTTCCTGTATTGCTTTGCACGTTGTCTTTGAAGTCTCCTGCACCATCACTCTGCATCTGAAAGGCCACACAGCCATTATACTCCAGTTTGATGCCACTTCTCTCTCTTTGGGCTCCTACGCCCAACGAGCAAGAAGCCAAGCAAACAACTCTTTCCTTACATCTAGCCTTGTACTTTATTTACCAAGTGGGTATCTAGACTGAATGTGCCTCTACGAAGGACCAAGACTAAAAAGTTTCCCGTCTTTAGACACAAACCAACAACACATTTGAAAAGGAGTATCACAGAGATGGCCAGGCAGTACACTGTACAATGAACAATAAAGATGACTTGCAAGCAGGTTAAAGAAAAGAAACACATACCTAAAATCACTCTAGCTGCATTATGAAAACATTGAACAGATTTTTGGCACAGGACTATTGTCTAAATTTATGTTTCATCACAGACTGCTGTACGTCTACACAGAAAAAGCAGGGCAGAGGCAACGACTGCTTTCAAGGGGACACACAGAAAACACAGGATCTTGTCACTGAACTGGTGTCTACTGGTGAAACCACCAAAAGTGACCAAGATCCAGCAACCCTCTCTCTGCTGCAAGCCAACAGACTGCTCCTGAGAACAGTCTGGCTGTCAGGCAGCCCTGCAAAGGAAAATGGCAAATATCACTGCATTAGTCCTTACAACATGAATGCATCCTGTGATATACAAGTGGCATTTCTTCTAGTTCCCCTATCTCAGATGGAGTCATCTGAGACTGAGGAACCTTGGTCAGATTCATCTTAGGAGAATGACAAGGTAATTCTCCATCAGGCTGTTGCTCCTCCTGGTGCCTCCTCACTGTCTCCCCTCATGTGACAATTGTTGCTGTCATGAATGTCCCACTAAAACTGATGCTTGGTTTCTACTCCTGATACCCCACTCACAGCCTTGCAGATCCAGAAAAGCTCTAAAAAGGAAAAGTAATCATTTGACAAATTTTGTCACTAAGCTGCTAGCCACTAAGGTGTTCCCTTTTTATGCCTCATGGTGAGATAATTGCTTTCACTATCTGTACTTTTGGTATTTGGCTTTCGTTTTGCCCATCAATCTACATACTGTGGCTTGTAAAATTCATAGCTATCTAAAAAACAGTCTATGAAGCAGTCTCTGCAGAACTCCACATATGAAAAATCAATCTGTTCAGGTCTTGAGGCATAGCTCTCTTAAATTCACAAAGATTTACAATGTATGCAGAACTAACACGACACAGCTTAGATTTCCCCAACAGCACATCAAAACTTTTTCCTCTTGTTCAGGCAGATGCAGCTGAGGCATGTCTACCACTCATCCCTGGCCGTGGCCATTCAACAAGGCATTTCAAGGACTGCCAACAGATTTTTTGCAGTCTCTGAAACTCTATCCTAGCTCTCAGTGAGGTTTTCTGCCTTGATCTTACAGATCTTGTGCAGAGCACAGCACAAGGTTATAATTCAAGGCAGGTACTGCTCAGTTGTCTAAGCCTTCCAACTAGTGTCCATCATGTGCTCTTCTCATCCTCAAAGGCTGCACTATGACACTGCAGCTGCTTAGGTGGTAAATAAACAATTCTTTGTCATTGAAGTATCCAGGATAATACTCACTAGTCATGGGTACCAGCGGATAAGCACAGCTTCCTGGAATAAGGTGGAACACAGAGATCATCAAAGCAAGAAAAGGTCAGTAAACAACTTGCTTTTCCTCAGGCAAAACAGGTGAGAACACTTATTCTACTTTCCACCTCTGTTTTTTATCTTCAGCTTTCCAAGTGAACCCACACCAAGCTTGTACTGAAGTCAGCAAGGGAGAACATGTTCCTATTTATGAATTGCATAGCCCATGGGGGAGGACAAGCAATGGGATAGCGCATGGGTTTCTCAACCTGCAGCCAATGTGATTGGGCAATTCCTTGCAGTCGAGGACCTCAGAAGCCTCAAGATTATCAGCCTTGCTTTGAAATCACAGCCTATCACAACAGACAACCTCAATTAGGGCTATTCGGTGTCCAAGTTTTCCTCTTTATGTCCTTTTTTTTTTTTTTTTTTACTGCTTGAAAAGTTGTACAGACTGGAAAAAAGATATAGGTTTGACTATTTGTCTGGAATTTTTGGACACTGAACAACCCTAGTCAGAGAGGACTAGCTGATATCTAAAATGCAAATGCAAGTGCCCAGATCAACTGCACAAGACCTGCCCTGTGGATTAAACATAACACAGTGCAGTATGTTCAACACATCTAGAAACAAGCAGAACTGCTGCACGTGTGTTGGCAATGACTCGCAGTATAGTAAGGGCTAGGCATCCATTTAGAGGCACACTACTTCATACGGGCTGACATGAAGCAGATGCACTGAAGATTCATCCCTCAGTGTTTATACTTTGCTTGTAAAGGTCCCGGAAGAGACCTTGAGAAACGTTAACTACTTTTGGGGGGCAGGAAAAATCAGTCAAGTTGTTTTTTCCTAGAGAAACTGCTCATCCATCTAGCTAGAAAGATTATCTAGCTTGCTCCATCTCTCATCCCACCTAAGACTAAATTCTGACTGTAAATTCAGAAGGTTTTCAGGCCATACTCCAGCCATGAGTGTGCCTGGCATTTATAATTAATTTTCCTAACCAAATCAGGTTTCCTACCAGAAAACATCCAAATAACTTCCCATCCCAAGGCGCAATGCACCTTCAGCTGACATCCCTAAACAAATTAAATCTTGTAGGATTTTTCCTCAAAATCTACTAAGATGCATTTTGAATAATTGAGGCATTTTTAATACAGAGTGATACATAGTCCAGCATTCAGAGCAAGCTTTCCTCAGACAGCAACACAATCCAAACAATTTTATTTGGTTTTCATTTTAACCAGCTTATAGATCTCTCCATTCCTGCCAGGCTGCAAATAAAATACTATTTTTTTTCTTTCCATAGGAACACTATTCACACAGTATTTCGCTAGAACTAGGATGTAAAAGGTGCCAAAATCATCCAAAAAACCCTATCCTATTGACTGTTGCCAGTTTGGCTTCTCTGAACTCAATCAAACTTCCTTCCTTTAACACTGTCTTTGGCTGATCATACTGGAAATGGCTATTTAACCATAAGCTTAGTATATTTCCTCCGAAAGAACAAAGCAAAGGGCCAGATTTTTCAAGTGATTTGTCTTCAGTTCATTATCAAAGCTGAGATCATTCTCAAATCTCACAAAACAGCCTCTGTGGTCTTTAGCATGAGCTGTATTAGTTTTTCTTACTATGTGAGCATTTGGATTTGACATTTCCTTCCCATGAAGTTCTGTGCCACGTGCTCTTGTGTAAGGGGAGGTATAAGAAATGTTATAATTTCATCTTCTAGTTTTAACCTACTAGTGATGTTTTTTTAAAAATACCTAAACAGGTGAAATGCCTGAATCAATTTACTGTGAAAAGTTGCTTTGGATGTGGAGAAGGAAAGGAGGGGGAAAAGTGGGGGTGAAGTCAGTTTGATAATACAGTTGCTAGAAGAAAACACATTTTATATGGGTAGAAAGGGTCATCAATAAAAACTGTGGCCATCATAAAACACTGTTACAATATAAATGTGACAACCATGCTGAGATAGGGCTGTTGGGTTTTTAACTGCACCATGAAATATGACATTCCCTAGTGTTTTACGTCAGTTAACAGTGGCAGGGCCATGTTCAATGTGTGTCTCTCTGTTTGGTTGCAATAAAAACATTTGAGCTCTACTTCATTATTGAGTCATTCAGAGCTGCAACAGGGTTTAAGATGTGCAGCTGGGCTATGACTGTCATAGCGGGATTTTTCCACTTCTCCTTGGAAAAATGCTGTGCGAGGACATGGCTGAATTACAGTCTGCTTTCAGTTGCTCTTCAGACAGATCCATCTTGCCGGATGCATGATAAATGAATAAATACATGCATAAACAAATAAAACAAACATTACAGAAAGATGTAGGGGGAAAAAGGAACAACTTGTCTATTAGAAATTTAATGTATAGCCCAAGCAGCAAGAGCAGCTTGATAGGAGGTCAGGTAGATGTGCAGTTGGTACCCCCAAAAATGGACAGAAATCAGTATCTCGGTCTTCCTGACTCATAGCCATGACAATCCACTGACGCAGTTGCAATTAGATATTTATTAGGAAACTTTTCAGGATCTTCTAACCTTGATAGAAATGGTATTGTGTTGTTATTAGGAAGTAAGCCAAGGACGTGAAGTGTCTTTCCATGGGTTAAGGATGATGCCAATTTTACCAGATACTACTCAAATCAGTTCAGCCATTTTCTCAGTGACAAAATTCTGAAAAGAGACCAGAACTATCCCTTCACAGAAATTACTTTGGAATCAAAGCAAAAATTCAAATGAGAGCCAGTTCATCTTGGACTATCAGTTTTCAGGACTTCTGCCATACTTCTACAGACAAAGTATTAAAAAAAAAAAAAAAACCAGTCTCATCTTAACAACCAAAAATTATATCTATCAAGTTCAAAGAAAGCAAAAAGTGAAACCTCCTATGCTTGGACAAAAGAGGAGACACAGCAAAATGACCCTCATTGTACAGAAAAAAAATGGACCATTATGGAAAAGAGACACTGTTGTACAGAGATAAAAGAATAACCTACTATATAGACAACAGATAAAGAAGAAATTTGGCAACATTATTTCAAAAAGCTATCATTCCACTGGTAGCCTGTTTCCTAAACAGTAACGTTCTTTCCCCCTTACCTTAATAATCCCAGAAAAGCCCCCCTCAACCCGCAGTCCCCTCTGATGTCTTCCCTGGGTAAGAGAAGCCTGTGCCGTGGCTYGTTCAGAGCTATGAACCAGACAGACTGGCCAGCTGGCTTCTGCCAGACAGAGCCTAGAACAGGCAAGTTTTGCCTGCATTTCGCTCCCTGGAGGAAATCAATTCATTCTTTCCCTTCTAAAGGGTCACGGAGGCTGTTGGTTTTTTTTTTTTCCCCCAGTGAACTTCTGGGAGGAAAAATAAACATRGAATAAGATGAATAGTTTGTTGTGTTTAAGCATGGCAGAGTAATGAGCATAGACTGAGGATCACTAGCTTCAGTTCAGCTGCGTAGCTCATGTAAATTAATCCTTTAAATAGCCCTGAACACACAGCATATGTCTAACATCCCAACCAACCATCACATGGCCACTGAACATACAGCTCCAGCTGCTGCTCCTATGACACTGAAGTTGTCAAGGGCATGCCAAACGATGATACCAGGAGAATGCCAAAAGGAGACAGGCACTCAGGGGATTAGCCGGCACTTTTGGAGACAGCATTAACTGCTCATCAGAGTGCGTGGATTTCATGAGCCTAATAAATACAGAGGAATCTGACAAACGGATCCAAACGGTTCAGGTTACGTGAGTCCCAGAACAACACAAAACACTGACAGGTCAATCTACTTAGTAAAAGTACTTCCCGGTATCAGGGAAGCACTGCACACTCTAGAAAAAAATAATAATTATCACCATCACTGGACTCTCTCCATTTGCTCTCCATCCCCATAGCATAGGAAACGGGTCCAGAATGAGCCCTTGGGACACAAGAGTGAGTGGTCTTCTTCCTGTGCTACAAATAACACCATGAGAAACTACATCCAACAAYGATGTCTGCCACACCAGGCTCTGTGTCACCTTCCTGTGATACTCAGGCAATAAGGCTGTTATCTTTTGTGCCAGAGACTAAATTGGTCCCCGTGCAGCCTTGTGCCTGGGAGTCACGAAGGGAATTTAAAGCTTTATTTGTTCACCTTTCCCCCAAACAGCTCGAGTGGACCACGTGGTTTCACTGCTTGGGCCCTGAATTAAGAGCCTGAACAAATCATGCGCTCTTAAGTCTTGTGCTTGTCCACCAGAAGAACACACGTGGTTCCCTCCTCTACAGAGCATTAACACCTGCTTTAGCGGCAAACAAGCATTCCCAGTGAATGCTAAAAGCCACCAGGTTTACATAATGCTGGACAAGGTGTTTCTCCTTTCATATTTTAATCTAAAATATTAAGCCTAGGTAACAGAGAAAAAGTATTTGAAACTATGACTGCTATGGAATGTTATTAACTGGTTTTCAAACTTCTTTATTAAAAAAGTTGCAAAGATCTCAGGGAAGCGATGTCTAGAATCTTAGACTTGATGAGCATTTAATCTTTCTCACTAACAGGAGCTTACTAGCATTCAGACTGTGTCTACTCAAAGRTAGGCAGTCAAGCATACGTGAAGGGGGTCTGCCTGACCACTATGTATCTTACAGCATTATTTGTACAACTTCAACTCAGTAGAATTATCTTAGCATGAGACTGGCATAACACAGTGTCTAATCAGCCTTATTATCCTAAATTCTCAATTGTTTCCTGGTAAGCTGCATTTATGTCTTAGCTGATTATCCACTTAAACTATCAAGTACCAATTATAAAATGCAGTAACGTTAACGTCACAGATGCTTGGATTCAGAGAGAAGCAACCCCAGATCATTTTTGGGATAACAAATTGCACTACAGAGGCAGCAGACCTCAGTATGAAATGCCCGTCTCTGTGATTTAAAATAAATAAAACATTCCGGTGTACAAATGACTCATTCCTAAATAAGGCTTTAATTAGTTAGAAGTAAACCATGGTATAAGTTTGCTTACAGTGCTGCTGCAAACAGGCATTAGGATCACATTCATATAATGGTATTGGCAAGTGCAATTCCTTGTGCAGTCAACAGAAAAGTGCCTCTTTTAAGCGTTGTTTTACAGCTGGTCCTCATGGAATAAAGTCCCAAGAATTTGTTTCCCTTGTGCAGAGAGGTCTAAAAAAATTGAAGCAGTTCTGTGGAAGAAGACTTGCAATCTGTCCCTGTTCGCTTTGCCAGCTGAGCTCCTCAGGCTCAGACGAACTGCAGACATTCAAAAGCAAAACTTGTTCAAAACATTCTCTCAAGTTCCTGAAGGTGGGGTAAAGTCAACCCAAAACACCATAGTGGCACTGTCAAGATCAACATGTCTCACTGTGCATCTCACTGCCTATGTCTGACCTTACATTATCATTGTAACATCAGCTTTCCAACCCTTTCCATACCCTTCAGAGAAGGCCAACCTGTTGCACCCTGGGTCACGTTTCCAAGTTACACATTGCAAAGGAACACCCATGGGTGCTGGAAATCAATCATCAATGCTGTTAAATCATTCAAATGGTCACTGGCCTGGTTTTGACAATTCTCAGGCACACTTTGGGAGTTAGCAACGTGCAGATACCACTCCAAGCAAGCAGTTTACACGTGGCTATCTTCTGGAAGCTAAAAAGGTTTAATTATATAGGGATGAGCTGCACGTAGCTAGCTGTGCTCAGGGCCCAAGAATGACTCTGGGCATGCCAGCCACATTTAATTTATTAATACTGATGCAGCAACACTAGCTAGGTAAGATAAACAGCTTCCATCTGCAGCACTGTAGCTTTTCCCTTACCACATGGCCTAATGGCTTAGGACAGGTTGTGCCTCCATCCTGAACATCCAAGAAGAAATATGAATCAAAGTACTTGAGAGGTCTGTACGTCTTTTGATCTAGAAACCTGGGTCTTTTAGCTCAGTGTGGAGAAGCCAAAGGTTTACCCCCAGTAGCCAGCAGCTCACCATGGGCCGCTCACCAGAGGGGATGCTCTGTCTGGGAAGACTGGTGTTCTGTCCACTTTCAAGCTCTGACCGACTTTGCCTCAGGTCCCCAACTGTCTTCCTTCCCCTGCATATTACTTTGACAACATTACTTATCCTTCTCTGAGAAATACTGCTCCTATGTATCTTCATGGCTTCTTAGCTCTCCCTTCATGCCACCTGTTACCTCTTGACCGCCTTCCTGCTGACACATACCGATAGGCTTCTCTCTCAATTGTTCAGCAAAAATGCATAAAGGGAACTGTTCCCTTCTTGCTTTCTACTCCATTTGAACACCACTGTCACAAGGACAGCTGAAATTGAGGAAAGGGGAGGAAAAAGAAACTAAAGGAAAAAATATACAAAAGATACAAAGCAAGGGGAATGAATCCTATAGTGCTGTGGAAGACCAGGTTGGTGTTATTTTTGGCAGATCACTATAACTTGAATAGTTTTCAAGACAGAGTCATTAAATGGTTTAAAAATTGAGTGATTTGCAAATGGAATTGATGAGCAGTAGGAGAAGCAAGTGTTCAGAGAAGAGCTGCTATAGTCATCTAAAAAGTGCCATCCTGAAGCTGACCAGCTATCCATTTACCCAATATTCTGTCTTCAAGGAAGAGCATGCCTGAAAAAGCCTTTTATTTCCCCTCAGGACGTAATCCTTGGCTATCGAAAATCTTTCATTTTAAAATGCCAGTGGCTTAACACTGAGTAAATAGCTAGGGCTCTGGAAGAGAGAAAGAATGAATTTTGGCTCTAATGACAGGGTAAGAGTACAAAAGGAATTAAAAAACCTCAACAAATGACCCTTCCTCCCCACGTTTCCCCCTCTTCCCTCCAGAACTCTTACGCATTAAGCTGAATATCACACCACGTTTGCTGCCAAGCCGAAGTAACATATAGTAAATGTCTAAAAAGACTCAAGGAATTACTTAACAGCTCCCAGTGGGTTTCTTCCAGTCCCTTCCATGGTGGCAGTAATGCTGTGCTCTGTAACTGCACTAGGCTGAGGTGCGTGTCTATATTTATTTCTACATCTGTACCTATCTACATATAACTCCTTTCATTCAAAGTTCCCAAAGCATTTTACAAATAATCTGCAGAACCCTTTATTAAATCAGGTAACATAACCTTCTTATGGATCGGCATACTGAAGAGCGAAGGTACTTTGTGTCACAGAGCAAATCAGTTAAATCAAGCAAATCAATTAGCTGCGAAGTTGGGAACACTGACCCCACCTCTCCGTGCTCGATTTGCCAAGCCACACGCACATCCCTCAGTCCTATTTATTTTGACTTCCCCTCTCCCTTCCATTTTTATTTCATGAGTGAATTGCTTTTGTCAGCACAATTCCTTAACAATAAGAACAAATGGGAATGAATATCTAACATCTCTTTTCAAAACCAAGCATAAACCATTTGTTTGTGGTGGTTTTTTTTTTTTTTTTTTTTTTTTTTTTTTTTTTTCCTTCCCTTTCCCCTCCTCCCTTTTTTAGTCCTACAGAGATAATTACCTGGCCAGAATTGAGAAGGCTGGGCCAGGAAAAACAAAATTCAGTTGTTAGACCTGCTAATCAAGCAGGATAAATGCTGGATTGTACATACTTCAGTAATCACTTATGCTAGCTGTGTTAAGTGACAATAGGAGCTACAGAGGCTCAAGTTTTATACTTCTTTAATATGTTTTGCTCTACTAAGTAAGAGAAGAGAGTACAAAAACTTTCCACTTGGAGAAGGAGCTTGCCTGAAGCACTTTCACACTGGAAATTATTTCTGGAAGAGATCAAGTGTAATTTGGGGAAAAGTAAAGGAAGCATTATAAAAGTAATCTTTTAAATACAATTAAAGGTTTAGTTGAGGACTTAAATTTGGTGGACTGTGGAAAAGGAGAAAGGAGGAAGGAAAATTTTACCTGGATTAAGATGACTTTATATGACTAGGCTGGACTGCCAATTTTTTCATGTAGATTAAGAGTTATAAAAAGGGAAAGGACTCATACTAGAGATCAGCCTCTCTCTCCAGATTACAGTTTAGTAGTTACAGTTTTGGAACACTGCCGCTTCCCTAACGAGGGACCGAATCCACAACTTCCTCTTGCTGACAACTTACTCGCCACTGAATTTTTCACTGGAGGTTGGAATGCAGAGCCCCATGTTTACTGCCGAGCCCTAAACACAATCACTTAATAAGCTACCTGAAAAGACTCTCTATAGCTATAAAGGAGGGTAAGCAGTGAGAGTCTGAGTTCGGAAGCCTTGCTGACTTGAGGCAGAAGTCTTCCAGCAAAGTGCATTTTTTTCCCTTTATAAGTTCTGTTAGTCTAAATAAGCATATGCTTACCCACTTGGCTGGTTCTGCTCTCCTACAGCAAGAGACAGTCGCATGGTCACATGGCTAACGTTCAAGAAGCAATGCCTCTACCTTTTCAGACCCTTGTAAGTCAAGGGGTCATATGCTTTCTCTTCCAATTTCACCATCTAGCCATAAAGGTTTATAAACTGCTCCATTATTATATGAAATACATAGATTCATCTTGATCAACTCTACAAAAGTCATTCTACATTGATGAACTGCTTACTGCAACAAAGAATGAGCCTCTTATTGAAACTCATGTAAGAACCTGAACCTTACCTAGAGAGGAAGAGAAAATGATGGGCAATCTGTCTTTCAAGTCACCTAAAAATGTATTGGGCAAAGCAATGGAAAATATGACACCAGGAACAATCCTGCTTTGACATGGCAATGAATCAAGTTATCTATGATCTTTTTCATCATCTGCTGTTGAATTATGTGAATTGAAAGACAGTATAAATACACTGTAATAATTAATTTAAAAAAAAAAAAAGAGACCTGAAACTACTGGTATTTCATTTAATAGATCAGAACAGATAAATTATTTTGAAACCAGATTCTGATACTCCTGTTCACACCAAGTAGTAAATTGGTCAAAATTCACCTACTGTAATAACTGTGGGAGAATATCTGAGAGGACATTGGCTTAAGTACATAGCTGTGAAATTACATGGTCCTGAATCAAGAATAAGTACCAGAAAGTTGTCTAGTTTTTAAGGTAATTTATTATCTTATTAGACTTTTCTGGCACTCTGCAGTTAGCTATTACATTTTGAATTATGTCTTCACCGAATAAAGGAGAATAAAAATATTAATAGTTGAATCCTTCCTTCCTATGAAGGCAAAGGAGTAGAGAGAAAAGCTGTGGAGAGGACTAACTAGTACTTGCCCTTCACCCCTGATGTTCCTGGAGTGTTCATTATTTTTTTTCTGATCTAAAGTAGACTATAATGTATCAGCCTTTTAAATATACAAAAGTAATGCTGGAATCAAGGGATGGTGTTCTTCAGAAGACTATAAAAATACAGTAACATAACAATACTCTTGTACTGCAAAATGACAGAAGAAATTCCTAGTTTGGGCAAAATATACTTCTCAAATATGCTAAATAATGCTGTGTAGTACAGAAAGTAACAAAAGAATAATATAATCTCCGAGAGAAGAATTGCAGCTAAAGACGCTGTACAAAAACATTGTAATTAAAACTACGATCATTAATAGCACAGGGCCAAAATCTCTCACAGGGACTCATGAGTAAATAGGAAAGGGAGTATCTGATCCATGTTTATTCAAATAGTTCCAAAACAGAAACAAAAAAGCTGCTTTACCTTGATGAATGACACCTTCTGGAAAAGACCATTTTACAACAACTTTATCCACACTTTGGGGTACCGCTGTTTTGGAGCTGAGAAACCAGTATCATGTCCAATAAAAGTCCTGCTTGCTTTGGTGATCTCTAGGGTCATTGCAGGACCACACAGTTTCTAATTAACCCTGTTTTCTTGCTATCAAAGCTTTGTCCTACTCCTGTGATCAGTCCTGTCCAAACCATTGAAAACAATTGCACAAATACACTGAACATAATTTCAACCATTAAGTCAATAGAAAGATTACTGTTAATTTCAGTAAGTGATCCCCCATGCTTTTTCAAAAATATTTATGATGTAGTCTGTTTTCTGCAGTCAAGACATAGGCATAAATTACTCAAGATTGCCTTGTACTAAGTAGGGACCAGATTATTCTTTCAGCAGAAAACACTGCATAAATGGGAGAAAATGCCTCTAGGAATTCCCTTGAGGTGATACCTCCACACCAATTAAAAATAAATAAATAAATAAATAAAAATCACAGTTCAAAATGCAGAAGCAGACAGTGGAAATAAATTCAACTATGGGACACATCCCAGAAACCAGTGGACATCCGTGCAAAGATCCTGTATCTCTAACAGTTCTTGCCCCTAGCCACACAGGAGTATGGCATCAGCTAATTTTTCTGTTACTGAACAGTATTTGTGGTCAGTATGTTATTTTGGATGAGGGAGATGTTACAGCAAAGCAGTGAGCAGCCAGCTATTTAATAACAGGAATCAGGCAACCCATCTCGAAATAAGAAACTAAGCTTTTGTTACYTACTTTTCTCATCACATTGCATATGCCATGAGGGAGATGGGAACAGACCCCACCTCCGCAGCTAGTTACTGTATTTAGAAAGGGTCTGCAGTGCCAGCATGCAAAGTGGTGGATTACTTCTGACCCTTACCTACTTACATGATCACCCAGCTGTCAGCTACAGGCAGTAAGCTCCAGTGATAAGAAATCAGCTTGAACAGTCCTTTAGTGATCATGGTTCGCAAGTTTTGCTGCATTTATAACAGAGTAGCAAAAAACCTGTATTAGATCTGACACAATAGTCCCCCCGATATTAGAGTGGAGTTGTGCAGGCTCTCTAAAGAATGAGAATCTTACCTTTTAACGTCCACAAAAAAAATAGAGGGTCATGAAACAGGGATAGGAGGGAAACAAAAAATGGTGGCTGTGTTTTGGTTGATTTTCAACAAACTAACAACTAACTTGCCTTGCAGATTGGTAAGGGCATTCCATTAAAAAGGTGTCTGAATGTTGTCAATTTTCATGCACTGACTCCACGGCAAGCAGCAATTCAGTAYGATTCCTAGTATATCTAACTCAAAAAGAAAGACAATGCCAACCCCCTATGGAAGAGATGATTGCAATTACCTTTCACTTARAAGTTGATTTAGGGCCAGACTGTTCCTCTGCAACAAAGGTAGAAAGAAGGTGGGTTAAAGTAGACACACAGAAGAAAGTCTTAAGGGAGGAAATGCTGCCCAGTGATGAAATCACTCTCCCAGGAGCTGAGACTCCTGGTTTCTATTTTTGGCATTCCTGTTGTCATAGCGTTAAGACTGTGGGAGGAGGATATATGATATGTGATGGGGCTAGCTTCCATGATTTTACCCAACACCATACTTCCAGTCATAAATAGCTACACTAATTACAATATAACCACTCACGGAGCACTGCCTMGCATAACTCAGATACTGCCTCAGAAGGGTATTGTGAAGTTTAATTAATGCACACAAAATACTTGGAAATCCTGAGACTAGTTTGCTGCATCACTGCAAGGTGGTACGCCACAGCTGCAGAGCACTATTACTGGTAGTTTGAAGAAAAATAGCAAATGATCCCCTTGTTGTAATAGATCTGAGTATTTGCTGTAACCCACTAACGCATTTTATATCAGACAGGGAAAATGATGGTGATTCAGTACAACGTGAGGTTAAACTGGAGATAAAAAGCATTGAAAAAATCTGTGGAAAAATGTTCACAGCTACCCTTCCTGCAATGTTTCAGTGAGTTATCCTCTCCTCACATAAAAACTTCTTAATTAAAGTCTGAATATCCCCCATGGATAGTTATCCATGTCAGATTCCAAGATATTAGATTAAACAAAGTGTTTATCCTACTTGTGCAGAGTGTGAAAATTATCTTCCCRCCCCCTCAATGCCTTCCCCAACACTCTCTCTCAAGCTCCTGCCTCAGAATCAAACCTCAACAGCTGCACTATCAGATTGAGTGCTAGACTGGTTTTGTACCATTAGTTGCTGATATCTAAAATCGCCTTTTAAGAAAAAGTCACTGCCGGCAGCAATGTATCCAAACCTAATTCTTAGGGAGCCTTGCTGGTACACTGTACCTTATGGTCCTTGAAAACTAAACACACATTTTGGAAAGTAGCCAATTATTTATTTCTAATCTTAGATATAAACCCCTACCCCTTTGATATTCTAACACTTTGTACATTTCATATATAACATCTTTCATCTACAAAACTTAAAGCACTTCCCAAACATACCTCTGTGCAGCAACACCACACCTTCTATGGGAAATACACCATTATAGACAAAGTGTCAGATTTTAAAATGTCTTGCCATATTTGATATTGATGTGGATAAGTCCTAATGGTAGCCTTCAAATCAGTCAAGGCTAACTGCCTAGCCCCTCTGATAATTACACTGAGCAACAATGTGGTTTTGTGTTTGGGTTTTTTGAAGATCCTAAAAGCTTTTTAAATTTGTTCATTTACTAGCCTGTTACACAGGAAACTTGACAGAAGCAGCAGAACCATTCTCCTCACCTGCATTCAGTTACTCCTTTCACTATGAAGATTACAAGATCTTAAAAAATAGATCTTTGATACAAACACACATTTCTCTTGGGGAGCTACATTTGTTTAAAACATTTTTCCACATTCCTCTCTGCTCCACTGGAACAGACACACACCTTAGATGAGACTGTGCCTCTGATATCTGGTTAGAAATTTTTTTGCAGTTCTCTGGGGAAAGATCCACAGGAAAATAGGCAGAATGGCTTGCTCTATACCTGGACACTTCTACTGATCAGTGCAGAGAGTCTTCATACTTGAGAGCCAACACCCTAGGGAAATTTTTAAGGAACATGTCCCCAGGTTTCATCACATCACTTTCCTATGCCTTTTCTACTTCTGCAGGGGACAATCACAACACTTCTTTCCCAGGAGCTGCTTACGTGAAAAGAGAAAGAAGGGCTATTTCATTAGGACTGCTTTCCTCTGATCTGCCATGTGTACAGCACATGCCTCAGGTCATTCTATTTTGGTCTTTTATTCCTGAGGCTACTTTAAAATAAGTGGTGCCACTTACATCAGAGAGAAATCAAGCATTAGGATTTCTCAACCTAAAGCATTAGGATTTCTCAACCTATTGCTGGGTGAGCTATTGAAAATTACCACCTTCACTTCTTGCCAAAATTTCTTTAACAAGTTCCAAATTTCCTTCACTCCTCCAAGCCTGGAAGTCAGGTGTCCTGCAACTTAAAATCATGAGAGCAGCAACATTAAATTAGAAAAGATGCTGGATGGAGCAAGACTGGAAACTCTTGAGATACCCAGCAGAAAGTCACTGGGAAGTTATGTATGTGTGTGAAGARCACAAAGCACTGTTTTCGTATAGATACCTATCATTGAAGCTGCAAGAGACAGGCACGATGTTACACATGCCTAATAAGTTTAGCACAAGAGAATAGGAATGCTAGCATAATTTCCTTGTAGATGAAGAGACACCATGTAAGTCTATTTGATCTGAAATTAGATGAGACAATAAAATGCTAACTACCAAAATGAAAATRTGTTTGGTTTTTTGTGACCGAGAAGCAGAATATTTCTACTTCTCTACAGAGCAAAAGCTCAAGGGATGACACAGTTCCAGGAGAGAAACACAAAGAAGATCCCACTTAGTGTAAAGCTGGATAAAAACAGATTGATCACCCATAAGCAGACAGCTAAAATTAACCTGGAAAGGCACAGTAAGATGAAGGAAGAATTTCAACAGCCTAAGAGGAAGGATGGAAGACGTCAAATTCTCCAAAAGGGGAAAATTAAGGCAAGACATAAACATATGTAGTTTGAAAGATGAAGAAAGATGTAAGCTACTGTTGAGAAACAGAAAACTGAAGAATACAGTATTATTAAATTGCCAAAGAAAGTCCAAAATAAGAGTACTGTGGTGGTTTCTGCCAATTGGTACCTGAAAACCTCCATTCTGAAAGCTATTAGGTTGTGTGGCAGAATCAGGAAATAAAGTAGATGATGTGTGCCTAAGACAACAGCATGTTAAGAGAGATTCTACTCAAGGACATGAAGATTACATCTGGAAAGAGGAAGCAACAACTGCAAATTAATAAGCCTATTGTGATAGGTAAAACATTCTTCACTTTAAAGAAAAGCTCTGAGAGTAAGATTTTACATGCACCATTTTTGGTGAACAGTTGCCGCTACCATAAGATAACACAAGAGCAGCTAATAAACCAAATCAGAAAGAAGAACAGTACAAGGTGACTCTCTGAAGTTATTCTTAGCTTTGAAAGTCTTTTCTGGAGAATGGTGTAGAAAAGAAAAAAAAGACTCAGCATAAAAGGCAGAGTAGCTGAACCACCTGAAGTGTATAGACAATATACCCTACCTCCAAAATTTGACTAAGCTGAGCCAGGAAAGACAGCAGTGGATGCAGCTAAATGAGCAAAACACACAATTCTTCAGAGCATTCAGAAAAAGGACTGGGATGAAGAATATAACTTTCAAAAAAGCACCAGACAATCTCTTCTTTGAATAATTATAAAAGAAAGCAAGAATTATGACACTGATGTAATCAAAAGACAGAGGATTTAGGATATTAAATACTTATTTGGTAGTTCACTAGGATGCCTAGACAAAGCTGCCTGCTGATTATGTTATTCAAACTAGACCAAAGTCATATAACAGTGCTATGCATTTTTAACAATCTGGATCTTCAGCAACTGCACGTGCATTTTTCCCCTCATTTCATTCCCAAAGTCAAAAAGAAGCTAGTTCTATTACTCCATTTAACCAAAGGAAAGATTTAAGGTGTATAAATTAGGTAATTTGGCTAAAGTCACACAAAAAACCCCAATCAGATCTTGTGGGTAAGACCATGCTCAGACCATCTTTGTCTCACTTTCTAGCAAAAGAAATCACCGTTCCTTTTTCTGACATAGTTTATCATATATATCATTTTCCCATGCCTTTTAATACACATTTAGAAAGATGCCAACAATTTAAATTTGGATCCCACACTGAAATGCATGAAACACGTTTTTACAGAACATTTAGAAGTCAAAATCTTTCCCTACTTTTTAAGCACTTTGATTCAGCACTCAGCTAGCTCTTTGCAGCTATAAACAACTCCAACTACGTGCAAAAGAGGATGCTGGCTTTCACTCGTGAAACTTCACATGATGTGATTCTGCCTTCCTACTCACCAGCATTCCTTTGACTTCTTAGCACTGCTGCTGGCATCCTAAATGCCGAAAGACACTYGTTACAAAAGAATTTTACTTTGCATTTGCTTTTACAAAGGCTTGTTTTTAAGCAGTATACACCTAACTAAATCAAAGCAATTAGCACATGCATGTAAGGAGGAATAAAAAAAGATGAAAACAGAAACAAAAAAGAAAAGTTTATATCACAAATAGCACTTTAAAAATGCACTTTTAGTAATCTAACATGTAATTAACAGCACAGATACAGAAATAAATACACAAGTCACACTGTACACATTTGTAATGTTTTGTATACTGATATAATTTCCAGTATGAAGATCTTTATTTACAGGGACCTCTTCAGCACAACAAGGTGATGCTGTCTCAACTGCAACCTCACCTTTGCAGACAGATTAGAGTTTAAAAGTTCAGTTTGGCCTCTTTCTTGTAAGAAGCTGAACTCCAAAACTCAGTCTCTCCTGAATTTCTATAGTTTTCTGTACTCTATTTACTATTTTCAGTTCTCTTCCTGAACAGCAAATAGTTGAAATGAAGTGTGACCTTTTTACTCAGTTCAAATCTGACCTAGAAACGCAGAGCTGAAATTCAACAGACTGACCTTTAATCYAACTGATGATAGGCCTACTCATTCTGCAGAAAGATCAATCCACTGGTGTAAGAGTACTGAGTGAATAGCCACRCCTGGTGCTTGGTTTTAGAAGTGGAATTTAGTTCTCTGCTTTGCATGATCCTGGGCTAATCTCAGTGGCCATCTGTATGGGGATGTGGGATAAGGGCATTTCCCCACCTCACATAGCTGGTAAGAGGTTGTCCTCAAAACCATGACTTGTTATGGGTTGTGAGGAACCTGAGGCTAAGTAAGTAGACACCTAAAAGTGTCCCAGCTTTTGTTTCTATGTTTGGCAAGAAACCRGAGGAAGCACTATGCATCCTGCATAACCAGGTACCCACTTCTTTCTTTTTGCCAGTAGTTACAGACCCTCTTAGATTAGTCTCATAGCAAGTTTACCTTTATATCAGATTTCCCAGTCTGATTTTACACAGTATACCAGTTTACTTTTATACCAGCTATCAAACAAGAGGTCATACTCCCAAACTTTCTCCACTTACTGGTGAATTCCCCACCACACTTGACTGCATTTAACTGCACCCATAAGACTTTTTCATCCCCATTTACATAATCGTCTCCTACCACCCCAAAAGAAGTGTTACTGCTTACTATTAGGAATAGTAATCAAACTTGTCAGGGCCAGATCATCAAGTGGAGTAAATTATGCATATTCAATGGCATCAGCCATTGATGATAACAAAATGTTATCAAAACAACTGTATTTTCCATCTAGTCATCAGGAAATAATTGCAGCATCTCACATGCTACTTGAATAGATGACTAAGTAGCAACTGCAGAAAAGACACTCTCCTTGCAGAAACAAATTAAAAACAAAGTTGTAACAATTCCCACTCGGTGACCCACATCAAAACTAGAAAAATGCATTCTTTTCGATTGTGAAGACTCTGATCTTGCTCCGTACCATTTTCCTTTTGATGGGTTTTAAATATAATATTCTGTGACTAGTGTTCAACATCAGTAGTAATAAATGGAAGCAAGCACAAACACACCTTATTATTAGTTGACTCTGTTGTTACTTCTATATTAATGTCTGCTTTGGGAGGGCTAACTTCTGAAGCTAACTCCTTCAGGATTTAACTCATGAAGGATCAATAACTTCTATCATGCTCTCGAGTAGCGACAGGGGAAAAACCTTGGATTGCTAGCTGCTATCTCATCTTTTTACTTCAGGCAGCACTGGGAAACACTGCGAAGCAGAACTTACCATTGGGGACAAGGGATCAAAAGGGCTGAAATTAGAAAAGACAGTTTGGCTGCTTTCAGTTCAAGTGGAAGTATTATGAAAAAGTGTTTCGAATTATGTCACGCAGGGCAAGTGTCACTGCAGTTAGTAAGAACTTACTGTGCCAGCAAATGTCAGGACAAATTACACTGCAGAACAGGCGAGCTGTATGTCACCCTCAGTTCCAAAAGGGAAAGGCTTCCCCCCACTGCCAAGAAGCTGCTCCCATTTCCAAGTTGATTTAAATCAAACTGCTCTTATTCAAATCAAAACAGCATGGAGAGAGTACTATAGTGACATTATGGGCAATTCTTCGGATCTCTCCCTACTTGCAGGGATGAAATGCTTTGATTCTCCACCACCTTAAAACACAATCACCTCAAGGCTATAAAGTTGCATATGTAAATGGCTCCCTGCAGGTTCTTGAAGCCACTGCTTACCATGCTGATGAAAAATGTCTCACTGTCCCCTGTGCTCCTGGGTCTGTACCCATCTAATCATTCTTGCCTCTTTGATCATATATTCTTTGCAGAAAGGTGCATTTGCAATTTATCCTGGACCCAGCGTGGTACTCGGCACAATTGAGGCCTCGTCAATGCCTGGTGTCCCTCAGCACTACTAGTAAAAGTGAATAATAAGAACATCAAATTCAGTGCACCAGAAAGGAGAAAGACAGGACTAAGTCATAAGCAAAATCAATTTATTTTATTTAACTGTAAGGAAATCTTTCACTGAACTGTGAACTCCTAGCAAAATGAACTGGTTTTGATTCAGCTATCCTGAAGTCTGAAAATAAATGTTTCAATTGTAAGTTACCAGTGCTTCAATATAGAGAACAAACACATCTTTATGTTCTGCAGAGAAAAAACCAAGAGCTACAAAACATTTTGATGATTTGAAGGAAATTTTTATCCAGTTTTAAACTTTTCTAATACATGACTTCCCAGAAGTTTTCAGGTGCTGCTTCTTCAGGCTTTCATTTAAAACTTAGATCACTGAAAAAAATTAACTGAAACTCGCATAGCTTCTGTTAATATCGAAATACCTGCATTGGGTATAAACCAGAAGGTAGTCTGTTCCTTCACTTACTAAGCTTTGTCCGATGTTTCAATCATTTCTCAGCCAAAAAAGGATAAACACACCTAGAAGGCTATCAAGAATAATGCCCACAAATAAATGGCAATATAAAAGTTCAGGGATTCAAGGTCTGCCTTTGATTTAAGCCACTATTACCTCCAGTTATTTATTCTATCCTACAGCTGCAGGCTATCATCCCAAATAGAAGAGTCACTACAGTAGACCATCTCAGGTGCTTTAAAGCAGAGAGTACACAGCACTGAAAGAGCAATGAAGTTTTAAGTGAAGACCGAGACCATACACAGAAGTAGCTGGGTTGCAAGCTCACATTTCCACACCACAACTCTGCAGGGATGAGAACCTTTGGCAAATGAAAACTAACAAAGCAACTCTGGGGCTCTAACAACATTTTTGCTGTGAATAAGTGCCTATAAATCCAGTTAACTAAGACACTGCAGACGCTCTGACATTGTACATTTTTCTTAGCCACTAGTACCAGTTCTTTTCAGAAAGGACTCAATTTATTTGCAACTCTGTCTGTCATTGACTCGTGTTCTGAATGGCTGGACTTGAGCTATGTCTGTGTAAGCAGAATTTGCCTCCATGTATTCATTCTCTATCCCCAGAATGGCTGCTGCAGGAATGCAAATCCTATTTGGAAGGATTACTTGCCATGCAACAGCCAGAGGCCCTGTCCAAGGCTGGGCTCCCTCCCATGCCAAGAAGCACAAACTCAGAAGCTCCGATTCAGAGAAGGACACGATTAAAGCAGGCGAGGTGGCAACACGAAATGGTATTCTCATTTCACATATGCTGAACCAAAGCTGTCATTCCTCTCCCCTCCATTATATTAGGAATTTGCACTAAAGCGGGGGATTTCATAAAATGCAAGTGTAAAGATGTTCAAACAAGAAAGCACAGACCAGGCCAGCATTTATACTTGTGGAAGCTGGCAATAACTGGTGGAAATACAGATGCCACTGGAGCACTTGTGTGTGGACTCCAGGGGTCACACAAGCATCTGGGAGGGGAAATAAAACTCTTTAGAGAAGCGTCTGCTATCTAGACCAGTTCTCGTAGGTTTTTATGGTCTATGTACATTCCTCCATAACAACAATTACGGAAAATTACTGGAATGTCCCAAGTACTCAAAGAGTTTGAATGTGTTTTTCCTTGTACTTGCTATTGCTTATCTTTGCATTTTCTAAATACTTCACACATTTCATTCCTGTTATTTCAGCATACAAGGGAGCACCTCCTGTTTCTATAGGATGCAGTGCCACAGTCTGTTACATTCCCCATCTTAGGAAGAGGATCTCTTCAGTTTAGTTCTTCCACAAAAGAAGAATGAGAGGAGTGTATCTCATGCTTGTGAAAATGGCAGACTGGTAACACCGGACGCTGGTGGTCAGTATTTCCGTACAGAATAGAAGCAATGGCAGTGCATTGCCCCAGCACAGATGGTTCCCTCATCATTTAACACTGGCTGGTGAAAATGGAGAAATGGAGTGTCACACTGACTTCAGCTGAAAGTCCTCTCTGGGTTAAAGCAGACACCAGCTAAGACCAGTTGTAACTGCACAGCTGCCTGAGTTGAGCTCCTGAGTAACACAGAGCTGGTGTTATGGTTTTGCATTTGCTCTGTAGCAATCTTGTGTTGATCAGAATTGTTAGAATACAAAGTTGTCCCACATAGCCATCCCCCAGCCATGCAGAACTACATCATCTTGGAAATGAGAAATTTTACTTTAAAATTAGTTTGCTTCATGTCTTTCTCAAGTGTTTCTGCCAGTTCCGAATAAGTTTTTGAAAATCTGTGTTTTGTACCTTCCCTGAAAACAACTCAGTAAAGGAAGCATTCAGAATAAGTGACAGTATACCCAGGCATCAGGCAAGAGATGCCAAGAAAATATATCAAGCTCTCTACCACCCTCAGCTTAGAGCAATATGTAATTAATTTTTATTGGTATAGATAGAAAAAAAAGGAGGCAGTTTTTGTAAACAAACCATATAACAATGCTGAAAGTGAAAGAACACTAAGACTGTACAAAGAAAATGGCATAACTTGCATCTCCAGTTAGAGACATTTTCTGGCATCCGGTTTAGAGACATTTTCTCCTGATTAAGATCCTACACTAAGAAGTACAGGTTTCAAGTCTACTTCAATCTATAGCAATTAATAAGCACATAAAAAAGATGCCTTAGGTGAGTGGGAAGGTCTCCTATTAGCACATGTTAAAAATAACCTGTAGAGCTATCTGAACAGATACTTTACATAATAAAACTTCGAATTTTACAGGCCCTGAGGATCCACATTTGTCATTGACTTTTGAAAGCCGAGGCCTTTTCAGGTCTGAATATAGTCCAGTTATACATTAATTGTAGGCCACGGTTATTAGCAGCGAGCCACTAGACTGAACAAGCTTTGGAGAACACTTCCATTGCCATCTTGGGCAGTGCCACAAAAGAGAGCTGCACTGCACTCAAGAGAAACAAACCAGCAGAAAAATCATTTTGTGTCTTACCTTGTAATGGGAAGAGCAGATGCCTTCAGTCATATCTATATCCATACAGTCCATTGGTTCGGATCTTCCTGGTAATAGCAACTTTTCCAGCTTCTTGTTTTCTTATTTTTAATCTGCCAGCTGGTGCAACCTGTAAATTTACAGAAGTGGGTGTGTTATTCCAAGATGTTTATTCATCTCATTCTACAAGGCATTCAATTTAAATATATATGGCTCTGTGCCATGTGGCTTCTATTGCTCCCCAGAGCTTTCAGTGTAATGGATTAGAGATCACAATGTTTTTGTAGGTTATTGCTTTTTGGGAATGTAAGTAGAGGACCCTTTAGGATTTCTTTGCAGACTTTCCAGAACATCACATTCCATATGTGTATATCATATATTTGAGAACATGCTCATGAAATTCAAACATTTCATTGTACAAAAAATGGCATAACTTGCATCTCTGAATTGTCAATTTCTTTGTCAATTTATCTGTTAAAGGTTAATTCTTGTGGAAAGGGACCAAGTTACATTTAAATATTAGTTCAGGAATAGGAATGCTACTAATTTGAGAAACTGGAGGTTGGCAGAGTGGCCAAGATTTATGTTCAGCAATTAAGGTAGGAAAAAAAGAAAAAACGCCTTCCAAAAAAGTGACTTTGAACACTGCTCAAAATTTTTCAGGAGCAGAGTGAATTAGTGGGACAGTCCCTCAGAAGGATTTTTTTGGTAGAACTACTCAGGGAATCACAGTGAGATTCCTTGAATGTATCTATAGCTGCAGTGCCTTCCACGTATTTAAATTTGGTCATCCAAACCAAAAGGACCTCTGAAAACCAAGCAAAAGGTTCTCTGCTTAGGCACTGCAGTTTTCATCGGTGAAAGCTAAGGAGGGAGTCACTTATATATGTTTGACTCCCCACTGCAGACTGTACAGCATATAGAGCATTACCTGTGTACCTGACAGATACCCCTCCCCACCCCAATATCTCGATCCCCTATATGCAGGACCTACAAGCAGAACACATTTTCATGGTGGATTTTACCAAAGTATATTTTAGTTTCAGGAAGTTCAATTAAACAACAGAGTGCAATTATCTGTTTACTGGCAGACAGGCAGTCCATGTTAGTTCAGAATTGCTTTGGTGAGCTGTGTTCAACTTCTCAAAGCATTCAACTGTTTCATTATGAGATTTCTTCAGACACCCCTGACTCTAGCACCATGGCACAGAAAATGGGATGCACAACACCTGCTGCTCTCCACATTTTGGCTGCTGCTGCTTAAAATCTAGCCCTGCTCTCCACAGAAACTGTTTACAAGGATTTCAAAGGTTAGTATCGCTTCGTATATATATGGTTTGTAGTATACACATCTTCCTAGGCTGCTCTCTCCCCCTGTCCCTTTTTTACCATGGAAAATTGAAAACTAACTATAGTGGCTTTGCTTTCACCTCACTTCAGTCGGAATGCCTAAAAATCATCAGCGATGGTATTTTAGACTATATTACCACATGTAGCTTTACCTCCTGGTGTAACTTCCCACCACGAAGGATGGCACGCAAGGCCACCCTGTCCCTGCACAGCAGAGCTGGCATGTCACACACTGATGGCACAAGGTACATCTGATTTAATTGCCATTTAAACCTGAAACTCCTGATGGAGCCAGAAAAGGCCTTGATCTTGGAGATGTTTCAAGTGAGCTGTGCCTCCTCCTTGATGCAGACAGATCTCAGATCTGAAAGGTCATGCACAATTACCCTAGAGTCCTTGACTCTGATTCTCCAGATTACTCCCAACCTTATGCAGGCTCTCCTCTTCCCTCTGACAACTTTCAGGACTTGATTTCAGTGAAGTACAAGATTTGTCCTTCAGAAGCACTGGCTAAAATGAGAGCCATGACTTAACATGGAAAAAAACCACAACATTCACTCTTACAAATAAAGCAGCAGAATGCAAACTGCTAGGGAAAAAATACTAAGAATGCCTCACTATGCAGGCTATCTGAACATTTCCAGACTACATTTTTATTCAATCCATGGTTTGGGACCTCTCTAATTAGGACAAAACCTCCCTCTATGTGGCAGTGGAGCATGTAGAGACTGGCACAGGGAATCAGTTTGCATTGTGATTCCACTGTATATTACAATCATTACATCATGCTTGTGTTGTGATTTCAGCATAATGCTGTATCACTYTTCTAARTMAAAATMCARYRTAATRYCAAATATCTTCAAATAAGTAAATGTGGTATTAAAACATTAAACCCTCCTGCTATCTCAGACCTGTTGGATAGACCAGAGCCTGTAGGTCAGGACAGGCAGCCACCAAGTCTCCTTGGCATTACACGGCCAACCATCCTGGTGAGAAGGTGATCAATCTCCTTGTCCCTGTAGCACCAAGGAGACTTAAAGCAAGCAGGGTCCAGACATAGGTGAGTGGCTGCTGTCCTTTAGGTGGTGGGCCAAAGAGGCACTTCACTGAACCATGGTCTAGATTACTCAATTTGGCAGGAAGAGGCAGCAGGTTAAGAAAAGGGACATTTGGGACACAGGCTTTGGTACATGCCTGGATGCAGGTAAAGAGAACTCTGATGGCATACCACTCCCACAACACTACCAAAGAACCGATTACAGTTCAACGGAAAAATTGGTTGTCATGTGCCAAATTCCTATAGAATAAGGACTCTGCGTATGCAATCATGTCAATTATGTGAGTGCAGGGGTAGATATGAGGTAGCCTGCATTGGAGAACAAAGAGGAATGAGCCAACAGCAGCAAGCAAGATAAAGAGTGAAAAGACATCTAAAACTGGTTTTTCTTGGTTGGTCACTAAGATTAATTACCCTCATGATGCACAGGCTCTGCTCAAATGCTGATAGAAACAGAAATGAATAGGAGATCCCCTTGAATCTACCATTATAAATAGAATGCTACAATATTATTTTGTATTCAAACCTTGGATGTATACTACTTCTAGTCCTTTGTATATAATACTATTATTATTTTACAGTGTTTTCCTACATAATGATAGACATTACATGAACTACAGAAAGTGCAGGTTAACTAACAAAACTCCTAGAGCATCTTCAAGTGTCTGGTTATATGATACGCCTTTATTTACTCAGAAACTCAAAGGGAGCTGTTTGAGAGATAACATACATCTTGATTAGCTACTGTCCTGATTTCAGTTACACCGTTAATCTACAAAGGTACAAAAACTAAAGCTGAGCAAAGGAGCATTAGCAATATGCAGAAGTGATTGCATTGCTTTCAGCTCCACTTACAGACATTAGCTCTACCTCTTAAAATCTTACCATGTGAAAAGCTAATCTTAGTTTTTCTGTGTGTGCTCATGTACAGAGAGTACTCTACCTGCACCTCTATAATCTGAAGTTGCAGAACATGCTATAAGCCATTGCTTTAACAGCTTGGCACAGATCACATGGATCACACCTCTGAAGTCTTTGAATAGGAACACCATTGATCAAGCAAAATCCCTCTATTTTATGTGCCTTGGGTGACTTTCAATCTTCTGGAAGAAAAAACGTAACAGGCAAGGTACACAAAGGGCAGACAGGTACTGCTCCATTGATTTTGATTGACCTATTTACAGTGGATGTGGATCTGGACCAATGGTAAGGACAAAGCTGCAACTATTTCTCAGATATGAAAAACTCCCAATACACCTGTGTTATTTCCAAACATGAAAGAGTTATATGCTCAAATGTACATGCATACATGTATTATGAAACCCCACAATCAATCTTACTGTGCAACCTTCATTTTAGGACCATCATAAAGGACTCCTAAATGTAGTCCTGCATCATCTATTCTAGAGGACTACCATTGGATTACAATCTGAATGCCAGTGATCCTTTAAGTGACCACAGAAGGCTTCTTTCACCACCGATTCCCCCATGTCTTCCACAACTAATATATTGTACTAGTGTCTTGTCATAAAACTATGTTTGCTCCTTTGAGGCATCGTGATGCTTTACTTAAAGGCCCTTTCTGGAAAAGTCTGCCTTAATAGACAGAGCTTAGTAAAGCAACATGAGCTGCCAAGCCAAACTTTTTATTAAATCATACCAAAACTGCCAGAACTATGCCATTGCAAAGACCGTTGAAAAGGAAAGCGTCCTGGCCTGGCTGCCCTGGAAGTGTACATACCAACCTCAGAACAAAACTCACACATCCTTTTTGATTCATACTAATGCCATTGTTTATAGTTGCAGGATGCACTAAATCCCGCTTAAATTACCAAGCATAGGAGCACTTGTGGATTGACATTCAAGACTGTGGTCTTCCCCCAGTAGCATTATAATGAGGCTGAGGTAAACCAGCCTGCTGCAACCAGCATACAGGCTCCAGCTGCCTGCATTCCTCCGCACACTCCCACCCCGCAACCCCTTCTCCTACCCTTTTCTCTTTCTCATTTTCTCTTCTTCCTCCCTTCTTGTTTAGTCCTCCCTCTCCTTTTGTACCAGTACAGGTTGGAGGCCAACTGGCTGGGAAAACAGCTTTGCAGAGAAAGACCTGGGAGCCTCGGTAGACAACAAGTTCACCATAAGCCAGAAGCATGTCCTCGTGACAAAGAAGGGAGAGTAAAGAAGATGGAGCCAGACTCTTCTCAGGGGTGCCCAGTGAAAGAACAAGAGGAAACAGGCACAAACCAAAACACAAGCAATTCCATTTAAACATAACAAACTCTCACTGTGAGGGTGGTCTAACACAGATAAAGGTCACCCAGAGAGGCCGTGGAGTCTCCAACCCCGGAGACTGGAGATATTCAAAACCCAGCTGCACACAGCCCCATGCAGCCTGCTCTAGATGCTTTGAGCAGAAGGTTGGACCAGACAACCTCCAGAGGTCCCTGCAACCTCAGCCATTCTGTGAGCCTGTAAACAGAGCCCTGTTCCCTAATTTGTTTTTTTTGTTTGTTTGGTTGTTTGTTTGTTTKTTTTTTAAAAAACAAGTATGTTACTGACATGGCTAAGTTGAAAACCTGATCCTGAACAGTGGGACAAGAATTTCATTTGAGGTCTCCACACTTTATGGATGGAACGGACTGATGAAACAGTAACTTTGAAAAATTAAACTAGATGTTAGAGACGCTCCTTACTCTAGGAATCATACAACTCCTCTTGTGCTTTTCTTAGAAGAAAAAGCTCCAGTGGTCTCTGCTACTTGCAGTAAGATCAGTAGTTCTGCCTGCAGCATTTAATGCATTGCCCACTTATGGCATTATGTTTATGTCTTGTCCTTTATATCATGCTCCCAAACGAACACTGCCAAAGCAATTTCAGTTAGCAAATCTTTTCCTCAGCGTCACAGCACACTGGATAAAACCTGCTTTCTGATGCAGAAGGAATGATGAGAGAGTATAGAGAATTCATCCCCCTAATAAAGAACAAGTTGGACCCTTACCCAGTGCTCAAGAGAGCTTTGCAAAGGAAAACCAGTAAGTGTGCCAGCTCATACACTTCTTTCAGGGAATGCTATCAGCAAACCAAAGGTCACAATGAGTGCTTTAACTATGGATTACATATATCATCAGTGGCAAGGACTACCCAGTATCAAGCAGAGATGCGTTATGTTCTTACCCAAAGAGGTGGCTAAGTGTTCTGCCTAACCCAGTTTGTCAGTCAGCCAGGAGCAACAGATGGGTCATTCTTTCCCATACCCATCACTCCTTATTGCAATAGTTACCATATTCCTATCATTAATGAACTATAGGTAACACCTCTAACCTCAACATTCTGAGTTCTAGTACCTCAAACTCAAGTTTGAAAAGCTTTATCTACAACAGGCTACAAAGTAGGTCCAAAATTACAATCTGGTCTCACTCCTACTTCTTTTGAAGAAAAACTCAGTCTTCAGTCAGACAAGAGAGTCAACTATGAAGTTTTCTTTTTGTGGATAATAAATTAGAACTTAACAGCAATTTTCATTTTTCCTATTTTGTATATTTACTGTGGCCAGCACATGCCTCCAGCCGAGTTATTTGCAATTACCCCACAGTAACTGTGTTGTCTAATGGTTTCCTTGGAATAATTCAGGGAATGACAAGATAGTTTTTGATTCACTTCAATTTCTACTGATTTTAAGTTAACCATCTTCAGTATCACAGTCATAAATTCACACCCTATTACTCAAAGGAGATCTGTTGCAGACACCACATTGTCTTTAGTTGTGCTCCACCACACAGCTGAGCTTTGGATGCAAAAACTCAGTATCTATGAATAAATTTGTTGGTTATTCATTCATTTAGTTGTTTAGTAAATACAGCCAGGCATACCAGTTCATATATTCCACAAACAAGGATGTCATGAAACAATTCAGTGAAAGTTTTTACACAGATCCATTAACTCTGACCAGAATAAATCATTTGCAAGTACATACGCTAGAATTTATGTGTACATTAATTGCCTCTATTTACTTGGCAATTGATTAATCCAATTTACAACATGGCCAAAACCTCTGGTCTAGCTATAATCCTCAGAGAAGAATTTGTTTACCTGCGATGAGCTAGACTGGAGCATGAGTTGGTTGGGTTTTGTTGATGCAACTGAGGTCTGTTGCATGCCCACCGAGGGACTCGGCTTAGCTAAACTCTTGCTATGGGCAGCTGCAGGCTGTGAAGAAATCCAATCTGTGCTGATTCAGCTTATCTGTTAAGGCAAAACTCAGCCCTGGCAAGACCTCCAAGGGAAGGCAGCACCAGAGCAGACGCTACAGCACAAGCACTTAGGAATATTGCCTCCTGTTGCCAGGAGAGGAAAGATTGCCCAGTGTTTTCAAACTTTTTAAGGCAGTCAGTGTCAATACATAAAATGTCTTTAATGTATGCACATTATTGCAGCTATTTTAGCATTATATTGGCACATCAGTTTTATTAGCAGAAATAAAAGCCTTTGTCAATAATAAGCTTGAGTTTTATTTATTCTGCATTATGTTACTGTAACTGCAGATTCTGTATACAATCACATAATTGCATCTCTACCATTGTAACACTTGTAATTGCCTTCCCTCTTTCTTTAATCTCTCCAGTGGAAAGACTAAAGTTCAAACTATTCCATATCTGGCATTAATCTAGAGAACATCAGTTTACAAGGGTAAATTCCATCACTCCTAATAGGATTAAAGGTATTTCTGCAGTTTTCAAATCCTCAGAAGTAACAAACAATTTTTAAAGGAATAGGTGGTGTTCACACAGTTGATTAGCATGGTCCAYCACAATCAGAATAGCTGGTAAGAAATTTACCATAATAATTTCACTGCATCTGCATCAAAGATTACTTTATGATTAGGACCTACAGTAAGTCTGCTGTATAAACTGGAGGAAGATAGGTCATTCTGGGACAACAGCATAGTAGGCAATAGCCAATTGCTTGCATGTGTAGATTTAGGTCTAATTAGTATACCKTTTAAGTAAAGTCACTAGAATACTTTCAGATACAGGTAGTGTCACTGTTACTATACTGTTATCTATTCCTGCAACTTATGTGGTTAAAATCGCTCTGCAAATGTAAGTCAGAACTTAATATAGATTTGAACAGTTGCATCTGCTTTCCAGAGGTACTGCTGCAAAGCATTAGGAGAAAATTATAGCTTTTTTAAAATTTGCTTTTGAATTGCATTCCTTAATCTACTATTTTGCCTCCCCCCCAAAAAAAAAGCCAGCTGTAAAATGACAGCCTCATTCATCAGAGGCACATTCCCATTGCTGATTTACCTCCTGAGGCAGTCAAAGGGTCATTTTTAAACATTAAATTGTCAATAGGATAAAGAGGGACTGATCCTACTTGCTTTAATTAGCAGCTTTTTCCACAGAAGCCTCTCCATATAAAGGACTCCCTCCATAGACCTTGAATGCCTGACTGCTTTCTGCAGTTGAGAGGTGGATTTTCTCTGTTAGATTATATATTTTGTAGTTCTGCTGCACAAGCACGGCCATTTATTCATAGCATAGTTCAGTTTTCTTCCCAATTTTTTCTGTAGAAGTCAGTTCAATCCTTAGTTACTTATCCATAGCTGTTTTATCTCTGTTATAACCCATCTATTCAATCTATGCTTTAAAATATTTTCCTGAAACAGTCATCTGGCCCCTCCTACTATTTGAGAGAAATATATGAAGGCTATCTCTCGTAAACTGCCTAGATAAAAGGTACTGCCTATCACAGTACTACAACAGGCTTTTTCAGTTGGCTGTGCTTCAAGATCTGTTTAAAAAAGGATGCCGTCTTCCATGCAGTGTTCTACTTGAAATACAATATGCAAGCCACAGGCTCCCAGTTCATTACGATATGGAGCAGTCTCGTGCCTTTGGCTGTATATTACCAATATGCATCTCAGCAAACACACGCTCACTGGTTGTGACAGGCACCTTGTAGTTCCTGCTTAAAAAAAAAAAAAAAAAATCCTGCCTTCTACAAGAGATATGATGCTTTTCATGCAATGATAGATATTAATGTCACCTTCCCTCGCAGCTCCCACCCATTCAAAAAGAGTGGAAATAATCCATACGCGATTTTCACTACATGCCTACCCCTGAAACTGCTTATTCACATATAACCGAGCCCACTAAGATGCAGGAGGACAGTTACAACGCAATGCTTTTTAAACTATCAGCGCAAACCACTAGGCAGTTGCCACTTCAGATCATATTTCATAAAATAAGAATAAGAAAACCGATAAGCAAACACACCTCAGAAGCGGAGCCCCATCCTTCCCCCCCATCCCTTACTCCAGGGCTTGTGTTGCCGACCCCAACCCCGCAGCACCCGCCCCGGCCGGCGGCTGAGCCCCGGGAAGAAGGAGCCGGCGGCTGCCGCTGCTGCTACCGCTGCCGCTTACCTCCGCCGCGGCGCCGGCGGCGGCTCCCCCCGCGCTGCGGAGCGAGGGGCGCTGCTGGCGGGCGGGCGGGCACGCACCGCCGCACGCTGCTGCTCCCCCGGCGGCGCGGGCGGGGCTCCCGCCGGCCCGGCCTCCCCGGGAAGGGTCCCCGGCTGCGGCAGGGGCGGGGGAAGGCGGCAGCGGCCCCACCGCGGGGGCGCGGAGCAGCGGCAGGCGAGGCGCGAGCAGCGAATGTAAATGAGGAGCCGCTGTTGCGGCAGCGGGGAGCGGCTGTGAGGGAGATTAGGGGCAGGGTTTTACAAGGGCTGTATTGGATTAGCGATAATTGCGCCGAAAGGGGAAGGCCGGTATTTAGGGGGGGGGCAGGCTGGAAAGGTTAAATGCACAACAAAATCAGGTGGTAGGAATACGGCGTTAAAATGAAATGACAGGTGGCTGCTACAGCGCTTTGCTCCATACAGCCCCTTTTGCTACAAGCAGTGGGTTGTTTGAAATTCTGACAGTGCTTTATCGCTCTTACTTACACCAGGGCTGGGTGCTTTCAAGGGCAACTCTTACAATTTTGAATCTGGCTGGAAGAGACCCTCCGAGGAAGTTTGCCACCACTGAATTAGGATTTATCCTGTAGGCAAGGGAACGTTTCTAGGGATTTTGGTGTGGCTACTCCATGAGAAATTGAGCCTTGGAAGTTCCAGAAACAGTGCCAGCTCCCAACCCAGATCCCTTCCACTTTAATGCCTTACCCTATGCACTACTGCTTGCTGAAAATTTTAAGCCTTCATTCCTCTTCCCTCATTAACCATAATCATTATTGGTTTGTATTTTTCTACATTCACTGATAGAGGGAAAAATGCTACTTTTTTTACTTACCTTTTTGCCCTGGGTTTTCTATTGCTATATAATCATTAACAGCCAACACAAACCTGCTACATCTGTCTTCTGCCAGTGTAGGCTGTCTTACTTTTTATTTTCTATTACTTCAATGGAAATGTTGAGTGTGTCAGGAATCCAAGATGTAAGAGTGTAAAGTGGTACACACAGCTTCAGACGTACGTGGTAGGTCATAGCGATGAGTTGGATCCTGCTGCCTGGTCGCTCAGCATTTCACTCCAGAGGCTTTGCAATCTTTGCAGTCTTCCTTCCGATTAAAGAAAGAGTTGCTGCTGGTAAAATATACCAGCATTGAAACTATGGATTATTTGATGAGACTTTCCTTTGTCAGTGGAAGAGCATCAACCACTGCCTTGTTTTTATAGCTTTCCCTTCTCTTTTCTTCTTGTGCCCAATATTTCCTTCAAGTTGCCACATACTAATAACAAAATGAATGGCTGAGTCCATGTCACACACCAACAACTAACGACACCTGTAGTCAGTTACATTTTCAAATCATAGTACAAATCTGAAATAATTAGGCTAAATGTGCTAATTGAGCTGTAATAATGGAGTAACTCATTACTGACTAGGAAGTGTAAGATTCCCAGCCTCCTATATGACAAGCAAATAGATATAAGGACAATTTCTCAGATCAGCATCCTCAATTATGTCTGCCAGCTTGTGGATACTCCAGTTTATAATGCCCAAACTAAGTAAACTGATCACCAGCTTATAGACTCCATAACATTGTCAACAGCCTTTAGCCCTATAGAGGAGGAGAGAGAATTAGTGCTCCAATGTTTGGCAACAACAGGTCTGCACATGTACAATAAATCTTTCCATGTACATTAAGTGCCCAGCTAAGGACTGTGAAAATCCTGGCTGTAAATGTTCAGCTTTGCCATAGGCAGTGCTTTCTAGCAATCAGTGGGATCGAGCACGTCCTCCCTGACGAAGCTTTGCTTACCACAAACCCTTTAAAAGTTCCTTTTTCCAGGTTTTATGCACTTAATGTACCTCTGCTAGCAATGAAGTTGGTAGTAGCAGGAATATTACTGGAGGTGGATAACAGAGGGCTTCATATCCTTTTCTGACAGAGTAGACCTGATGCAGAGGTGGTGTTGGAAATGGAGTAACTGTTCTTAGCTCAAGAAGAACAGGTTTCTTTTTGCTAGAAATTAAACGTCAGTCCAGATTCAAAGAGAAAAGGAGCATCAGTTTGCCTAATCTTCCTGCTGCCCTATACGGAATAAGGTAGCAGTCTGAAGTTAAAAAGCACCCCTATGCTCCACACAGAGGGGATTTGTTTGGAAGAATGTCCATCAATTCTGATAACCTTTTAAAATAATTTTTTTATGTAAAAGCTTTTTCTTCTATAGTTGCTTCATGCAGTTCAGGAAGAAATCTCAGCTGCTGAGAAAACATTATCCTAGGGTTCACATAGACCACATATGAAAACCGTATTTCAGAGAAATCACTTGTCTGTCTGTGTTTAACATACCTGAGGTTAACCACTTTAAGGCAGTTTAGTAGTTTGTTTTTAACTAGCCAGCACTAGTTATTCACAGGTTAAAAGATGTTTTCTGAAGAAGACTAAGGTCCAGCCTTTTTGGAGATCTACAATTTAAAGAGAGGTTATGGCTTGTCTCTGGTCAAAAGCCAGCAAGCTTGGCTCATTCAAGGCACTATACTTTTAAGTAATTATAAAGAACAAATGAGAAGGATTGGAATTTCTTCCTCACTGGAACAAAATTAATTTTGATGTTATAACTATAGTTATAAGAAATTTTCAAAATCCTCATGGGCTTTGTAAAAGCACAAGACATTATTCATTCTTGTAACTAATGAAAAATAAAAAAGGGTGTTCCGAACCAAAATAAATGGTAATTTGCAGTGCATAGAGAATCCAAATTGAACTGGTTTATATACAAAGTAAAATTTGTCTTTGTGAAATGCATAGAAGTTGTAAAGTGGGATGAAGGAGGGTATATACATGAATTCTAGAGAAAAATGCCTTTGTCCATGAAGTACTCCTTAGCACTCATGAGAACTGAAGCCTGATAGATCTCCCTCAGCTTCAAAGGGTCTGGATGAGGTGCACAAGCAACACTGATCCAGTGTCAATAAGACATTCATGTAGGAGCCAGGGGAAGTCGGGTTTCTCTTCCTGAGCCTGCCACCAAGCTACCACATTTTTCTGACAAGCCAGGTCATTTCTCAAGCTCTTCTTTTTCTCTCCTATCATTGGCTAACTTGACTTCAAACCCCCTGGGACAGACACAGTCTTTAAATACAGCACACAGACAAAAAAAGTTCCCAATTTCAGCTAGGAATAGTAGGTACAATATAAACAAACAACCAAATTTACAGAACTGGAGCCAGCAAACTAATTAATTCCAAATTTTTCAGTGTCCCTTTGAAAATGTGCCCCAGAGAGCCACTCTCTTGGACAACGCAGGAATGATTCCATTGCCAACTCTCAGAGCTACAACCTGGAGGAGCCACAGATGAGCCCTCTATGACTGTAACCATTCCTTCTCTCTGTAGACCAGTCACATGGTGGATAACAAACATCCAGCAGGCACTTATAAATATGCAATTTTTAAAACTTAATCCATCTGTCACTGGAAGGAAAAAGTATACAGAACTTATTACACCGTATTTTTCCACCCCCTTCTTATTCTAGAAGGACTATAATTACTCCCTGTTGCAGGAGCTGTACAGTAGTAATCCCTCTCCTCCTACATGCTTCATTTACAACTTGAGAGCTAATGGCCTATTAAGTTTTTAATAAATTATACTAAAATATTGTGGCACTGTTCTAAAAATAAAACCTGGAGATGAGTTGTTAAGGATATGTTCCTTACATGCATAAAACTATCCCTTAAACACATAATTTTTTTTACAAAAATGTCTCGGCTTATAAACATCTGTGATCATAAATACTTCTCAGAAAAGGACTGGCAGTGAAATTGTAGTAGTAGAGTCACTTTTTTAAAGGAGAAAGATTTTTTCTTTTCACTATTAATCTCTTTCCCTTTCATCTCAAATTTAATTCATCTCTAGGTTTTTACAAAGTCATGAAGTTATTCATGTGCTAAGAAGGATAAGGTAGTATGAAAGAAGGAAAGACCTCACAAAGATTCAACAAAAGTAACAGTAAAATACTGGGAAGAATATGGAAAATACTGGAGTTTCATTCATTCAGGACCACAACATCGACCTGAGCCATTTTAGAAAGTTCTAAAAATAGTGCTTCTCATTTTGCATTCACAGGACTAATTTTGGTGGGGAGCTCAGATAACAGCAGGCAGTGGAGTGTTCTCTTACTACTGTCTTTTGTATTTACGCTTATGCTTAACGTTGGGTCCCCAAATCCACGGTTAAAATGTTTAATTAGTCTGCTTTAAAGGCATCTTGAACATTCACCTACCTCACTGACAATCATAGAAGCTATAAATACCTAGCAGCTCTAAGACTAAGCAATGTTTAATTAATCATAGAATCATAGAATCATTAAGGTTGGAAAAGACCTCTAAGATCATCGAGTCCAACCATCAACCCAACACCACCATGCCCACTAAACCATGTCCCTAAGCGCCTCATCTACATGTCTTTTAAATACTTCCAGGGATGGTGACTCCACCACTTCCCTGGGCAGCCTGTTCCAATGCTTAACCACTCTTTCAGTAAAGAAATTTCTCCTAATGTCCAATCTAAACCTCCCCTGGCGCAACTTGAGGCCATTTCCTCTCGTCCTATCGCTAGTTACTTGGGAGAAGAGACTGACACCCACCTCGCTGCAACCTCCTTTCAGGTAGTTGTAGAGGGCGATAAGGTCTCCCCTGAGCCTCCTCTTCTCCAGACTAAACAGTCCCAGTTCCCTCAGCCGCTCCTCATAAGACTTGTTCTCCAGACCCTTCACCAGCCTCATTGCCCTTCTCTGGACACGCTCCAGCACCTCAACGTCCTTCTTGTAGTGAGGGGCCCAAAACTGAACACAGTATTCGAGGTGCGGCCTCACCAGTGCCAAGTACAGGGGCACGATCACCTCCCTACTCCTGCTGGTCACACTATTTCTGACACAGGCCAGGATGCCGTTGGCCTTCTTGGCCACCTGGGCACATTGTCGGCTCATGTTCAGCCGGYTGTCAACCAGCACCCCCAGGTCCTTTTCCGCCAGGCAGCTTTCCAGCCACTCTTCCCCAAGCCTGTAGCGTTGCATGGGGTTGTTGTGGCTGAAGTGCAGGACCCGGCACTTGGCCTTGTTGAATCTCATGCGGTTGGCCTCAGCCCATCGATCCAGCCTGTCCAGGTCCCTCTGCAGAGCCTTCCTACCCTCGAGCAGATCGACACTGCCGGCCAGCTTGGTGTCATCTGCAAACTTACTGAGGGAGCACTCAATCCCCTCATCCAGATCATTGATAAAGACATTGAACAAGACTGGCCCCAAAACTGAGCCCTGGGGAACACCGCTCGTGACCGGCTGCCAACTGGATTTCACTCCATTCACCACAACTCTCTGTGCCTGGCCGYCCAGCCAGTTTTTTACCCAGCGCAGAGTACACCTGTCTAGGCCATGAGCCGCCAGCTTCTCTAGGAGAATGCTGTGGGAGACAGTGTCGAAATTAAATCTCTATACGTGGTACTGCAAGTCTAACATTAAGCCTACAAACTTCAAACCCCTTAAACTTCATATCTGGGGTGTTTCTATCCTTTTCTGTCTCTCACAATCATCTTCTAGCACCCCAGAATTTGTAAAGAAGAGAAAGGGAAGGACAGAAAAACCAAAAGATGATCAGTTATGAATACAAAAGTAATTTACACATAGGACATGCTTACATATTGAATGGCTTGAGGAAAGCGTTCACAGACTTGGTTTTGATGCATATTAATCAAGATGGGCTCTCAAAAAGGTAGCTGTTAATAGGGGAAAGTTGTTCTTGTGGTGATTGCAGGAACATACCAGAAGTTTCCAAGCATTTAACTAAGCAAATAATATCTTAAAGATGGAAAAGAAGCAATATATTAAAAATACAAAATCTTAAACAAAACAAAAAAATTACCAAAGCTTTAAAAGTTCTCAGAGAGGGAAGAAAAAACCTTAAGCCTTACAGAAGAATTCAAAAGACTTTGAGAGTACTGTTCTTTGGGTAAGACTGCAGTTGTTTAGGTATTCTGCTGAAGAGCATGGAGTATACAATTGAAAAGAGTAAACTAGAATATAAAATTTTCAATGCTTGTCACAATTATTTTAGTTCAGTGCTTTAAATATTACATATCAGGCTTCAAAATATGGAAGTTTTTCTTATAAATGTGCTGAAGAGACTATTCAAAACCAGAGGTGTTGAGGATATATACATACCTCAGCCATATCTTAATGAAACACATTTCTGAGGATGATCACTGGTAGCTGAAAGTAAAAATAGGGGTTTGTTCAGCACAGCCATCTGAGAGTAGTTTACATGGAGAAAAGCATTTCTTACAACATGTCAACAAAGAAATCTAGTTTAAAGAAGCGCTCAGCCATAAAGAGCTCCTAATACTGTTTGAGCAATCACTACTGTCAGGAGGTGTCTTCCTGAAGGGTCACCACATCACACCGAAACAGTGGAGGCTTAAATTTCCATTTTACCATGTGTCTATCAGAGTCAGGAATAACAACAGTGGGGCAGCAGGGAAGAAACTCAGGCACTCTGGACAGCAAGTGACCGAGAAGACCTCCCCTCATGGCATGCCTAAGCCTCTTCAACAAACCACACGTTGTCACATGTCCCATAAACTCTAGGGTTTTGCTGCTGCTGCCTTTTCCTTCATCTTAGGTCTTTCCCTAGTTTATGTCTGTATGGTTGACAGAAATGTTCCATGACCATTTATGCTGGGGTTTCATACATGCTTTCCAGCAGTTAAAGCTCCCCGGTGATCACCTGGTAAATTGCTTTGCACTGGGAACTGCTTTGGAACATCTTTGCAGCGCTTCCACTTCACCTTGCACCCCAAAACAGCTGCTTGGGCGTTTGTGTATCATCCAGCCATCCTCCATCAGGAGAGCTCTCCACAAGCAAGTTTTCTTCATGTAAGTTTGAGTGAGTGCTTTCATTAAAAAGATCTGCATACCTAAAAACAATGGACTTTTTAAACAAGAAAAAGATTTGCTTACTGCAAGAACTTACCAAAATATTATGTGGCTCAAAGAGGTGGAATTTAGTTTTGAATCATTGTCTGGGAGCCAGATGTACACCTCGTGGAAACTTAGTGATGTCAATTAAATTATTCTCAGAAGTACCTTATGCCCAGCTCTTGGAAACAGAGGAAAAAAACATGATTGTAATGGTACAAATAAATGGRCTAAATAAAACTAAAAGCAACTGCAGGAAAAGTTTTGATTAACTATGAAAGAATATGAGATACAACAGTAGCAAGATCTTCAATTCTTTTCCTATCTGTTGCTAAATGTTCTTAGCTAAGTACTTAATCCTACAGTTGGGTTTTAATAAACCGGTATTAGGGCTGTTGTTATTGTGTCAGCATCGTGATAAAAATCCAGGAGGCCTTTCCAGAGATCATCACCATAACAGCAAAAAGATAGGGCTTGCTATTTTCTTAATAAACAACAGATTAGATACAAACTTCCCTTGTATTTAGAACCTCCCTCCTGTCCAGAAACTAAACTCATTGCTTCATTATAATTAGGACCCTTGCAGATTTCTTTATAATTGCTAATTACTTTTTAATCTCCCTGGCAATAAATAGCTTTTCTAAACTTAATTGATTTCACTCACAAGGACTAACAGATTACCCAGGATTCTGCTCACCATCTGTCATGCAAACACAGGTAAAGTAAATTTTCCTTGCTTTTTCCTCCTAAATTACCTGTATTTTCCTTTGGAGTTGTTCTGTCCAGATTTAGAGTAGCACACAGCAGGTTTTGGTTGGATGTATTTATTTGTAAAAGAGCTTTTCAGAAGCAGAAATGGAACATACAGTGAACACCAGAGACTTTCAATAAGTTGCAAGGGGTTATATTAAGCTAAAAGTTCCTCTGAAAAGATAGTGCAATTCTTACTCCTAAATGTAAAAATCCCTAAAATGACTATCGGGTTCCAAACTAGCAAGGGATTGGATTAATTCATTATTATATTTTTCCAAATTAAGAAAACTAAAATAAGCTATGTTATTTGTCTTCTTCTGAACTGTGCATTTCAGGGAGAGAAGGAAAAGAAAACTCAATGTGTTTCCAACCTCAAAGGTTGGGACTGCTTTGTAATGAAAATTAATTGTCACATAACTTACAAGTCTAGGAAGTGAGACTTTAAAACAGATGTCTGATAAAAATTGTTTGCACTGTCCCTCATCCAATTAGAAAATTATCTCCTTGCCATCATGGCACTATATTTCTGTTTTAATGAAAATGTAACCAGTTAGAGCCTACTGGATCTCTTCTTTATAGCTGGATGAAAGTATTTGAACAACTGCATTAACAAAACAATATAATAAGTCTTTTTCAAGGGCTATTAATTCAGCCATGTGAAAGTCAGCATTTTGTAGAGATTTTTAAGTGCATTTGGTCGCAAAACATACTGTAGGATTCTGATTCACTAGCGCATTACTTGTCTGCTGGTGTGACTCCTGGAAATCCCCTGGTCAAAGCAGTTTTCCAGAAGGGTTCCACAACAGCCTCCTGTCCTGACAACAGTATTTTTTCCTCACTTTGTCAAGGAAAAGAAACAGAAGGTCTTTTTTCTAAACATGACTTGCAATAGAAGTCTGGAAGTATTTCAGCCCAATATAGGATATGGCCAAGGTACCTGCCTTTTATTTATTATTAAAAATAAACGTAGAGTGTTAACAAAACAAATAGAATTTGGCTGTTTTCTCTGAAAAAAAGAAAAAGTAAAAATATGTATTGCACTGAAACACCTGAAACCCGGCATGTGAATTCTGTTATAGTATATTGATTTCTTTTGATTGTTTTTGTCCACAGAGTGTTAGATTTTTATTTACTATGTAGATAGGAAAAAAAAATCATTTTCAGAGAGAGCTTTTCCTTTCTTTTAGTATCTTCCGGGGGAAAAAAAACTCTTGTTTTTCCATCTACTTGCCATCCTCCTTTTGCCTACCATTTGCTGCTTTCATCCCTGCTTGCAAAAGGTTCTCAGCCATTTTTACATTTTAAACAACTTCTGCCCATCAGTTTCCTACGGGTTCAGGTGTTTGACTTTCTCCCTTGACTCTTCCAAACTTCTGGAAAGACCAGCCCATAGCTCTGCAATACAAATCTCCATCAAATCCTAGATTTGCCTCATCAGTTCTGAAACACAGTAATTCAATTTGGAGGCAATCCAGACTGCACTGTATTTTGTGTTGTGTTTTGTGCAAGAAGCTTCTGATCAGTCAATGCCAGATTTTATTCATCTATTTCTATTACATGTCAATAAAACAAACAAACAAAACCCTCTTAAGCACTGTGCAAATTATGCTGTCTGAGATTGTTAATATTACAGAAGGCAGGAGTTGTTAATGGCAGGGCATGCTGGTATTGGTAGAGAGCATTTGTCGAAGTGAAGATGGACTGGGTGGCAAGGAGAGGGGGTTGGTAAAGGAGAAGTTTTAAGCCCCAGTTTACATTTTATGTATCATCCCAGATCAGTAACTACTGTAAGACGTTGGCAGCTGATCTTTGTTTGGTAACATTAATAAAAGAGGATGGTGAAAACAGCTGCATTTCTAGTGGATATTTATCTATCTCCTAATGTGTATGAATTAGCTATATTAATTAACTTTGACATTAATTGCCAGACACAGCATTATGATCAGAGAAATGAGTCTCAAAGAGTGCCATTCCCTTGTTTCATGTTGGGGAGAGCACTGGGCTCAGGTGATGCACTGTCAGGCCACTCCTTGGGGACTCATAATAACCCTCCCACTGTCAACCAGATGCAGCCGCAGGGTGACAGGTTTGCAGATGCCTGTAAGCAGGTCTTYAGCCTACTGGCAAGCTCCATCACCTCTGAAGATACAATACAGAAAGCAAGCACACCATCCACCTTGTCTTGATTTTAAAGCAAGTACAAGTTACTCAGTGCATCTAGTACAGTTGCTGATATTTGCGAGAGTCGTGTAGGGATTTTCCTGGTAAGGATGGATGGCTTCTTATTCACATCCAGTAAAAAGGGAGATCTTAAATGTGGGTGATTTTGTTTATAATGTGTCACACTTCAAGGTGTTTGGCTGAACATTGGTCACACTCTGAAACGAACAGAATCCAATGTGTTGGGATGGCAACAGGCCAATCCTTGGAAAGAAAATAGATGTATTCAGGCTGTGAAATTTGGAGTAATGATTCACCCAGCCTTGTGGCAGCAGTGTAAGGAGTCAGGCTGGTAGATGCTGAGCCTGGACTGATAGGAGCAGGGCTCCTTTCTCTTGAAACAACCAACCCGAGCGGGACTTGGGAATCGCTCACTAGGGGTGTCATGCCATGCCTTGAATTCGCAGGACAGACAATAAATTATGTCTGTGTGTGTATGTGCACACATACARCAGTAAATAAATGTTGTGATTTGCAGCTCAATTCCAACATAGCATGTGTCCTCTTTCATCAGTGTGCCCGAGTCAACTATTTTTTCGGCATTAGCGGCAAGCTTCTCAGCTCAAAAGCAAGGGATTTTTCTTAGACCATTTAAGAGCTTACAGTGCTCCTGTCTGTCCTGTAACTTCCTTGCTGCACATGGAAAATGGAGGTTTCCAATCTATTTGTCTGGTTCTGTTTTGAATGCTAAATTCAACCTCGTTATTAACCACCCTCTAGCAATTCACGGTCCTACAACACATCAACCAAGATGATCCTAATGGTTTCACAAGCCCATGGCCATATTCTGAGACTTTGAAGTAAATCATTTTGCTTGAATAAGGACTTCAGAAATGTTAAAGCATTTGGTTAAGAATTGCAGACACAGAAACAAAAAGTACCATGTCCCTACAAACYCCTTGTTCTCTTGAAGACAAAGTGGAAATACTTGCCTCATTCTTTTCTGTTCTTATGCAGATGTCTGTGGTTTCATGAGGTTTACATTATTAAAAATTATCCTCTGAGGCAAAAGTTGTAGAGCCAACTGCATGTGGCTCATTTTCAAGTCAAGGAGTTTCTATTTGAACAGTCAAGTCATACAAGTTAAGATAGTGGAATAAGAAAGCAATCATCTAGTAATAACAAAGTGGGAAGAAGTATGAGTATTTATTAAGCCTCGCTCCTTCAGGACTGCACAATTATGTCTGAGTTTTTAAATATGCTGAGCTTCAACTTAAGTCATGTGCATGTAATGGAGCAGGCAGAATTTTAAGAGATTCACACAGTTAACAGTTTACTGAATTTTGCACTTGTGTGAGTAGTACCTCAGTTATATAATTCAAAAATATGTCATTCAAAAATAAAATTAATTAAGGAAAAAGTAAATGCAATGCTGTATTCAGTCAAAAAGAATGTGTATATGTTAGTGCTGTTCTTTTTTCAGTTTGCTTTGTCTTAGAGGAGGACCATGAGTAGTTTTTCCCACTGCAGTTAATGCTGGAAGGATTGAAGGAAAGAATGAAGAAATGAACAGAAAACAAAGTACATTTGTAAAAGACCAACTAATATAATCTGTCTGTGGAATTTTAGCACTCATGCAACACATGTTTGTATTCAAAAGTTTAAATTTCCCCTTCTCTTTCTGAATTTAGTTTAGGAGACGCTGACCACATTTCAGCTTTGATGTAACCATTTTCAACCTAGACAACTGACAGCTTTAATTGTTTAGTACCTCCGTGTCAGACAGCTGAATCTTTGGAGTTCATCCTCCATTACTTCTTCATTAAGAAATCTCTAAACCTCTTCTTCCTCTACCCTTCCAGCCTCCAATGGGTCTCCTCAGCCTCATCACAGACTAAAGTCAAACTTTAGCCAACCCATAATCAACTTCTTCCAACCAGTGATTTTATTTATTCGGTGCTTTTTGATTTATAATGCCGTTCAGTGTGGCACCTGCCTCATCTCAGCCCTATTCAACCTTCACCAATGGCTTGCTAGGCACTTGTTTATTCATCTCCTCCAAGAAATGCTTTACCTAATGGAGAGTTGCAATTCTCCATTTCTTAAAGTAAGGAGTGAAGGAACCCGTTTTTCTTTGTCAGGTGCATGCACGTACATATATGCACATACATATATTTTCATTACTCACTTCAGGTTTTCCCAATCACGAAAGTTTCTCTGTCTGGCTGTCAGGAAAAATTACCCATATTAAAGTCAGCTCTGACTCCATCACTATTAATGCAAACTAGAACTGATTCTCCTGTTTCCTCCAGATTTTTATTTCCTATCTCTCCTAGCCAAGGCAAGAAAGAGTATATGGGGAACAGAATACACCCAGGCAAAAGAAAATTTAGTCTAAAGAGACAAGCTTGGTCAAATGTCTTTCTGAACACCACCAGAAATTATAAAAAATGAAGAAATTAAAAATTAAAGACAGTCATGCTTTACATAATGCTGATCCACCAGTATTTTTCTACTTCCATTGCTGCAACTGGCGCTCTCATCCCTTTGCACTCTTTATAAATGTGCTAGATGCTCATGTAGAACATATACTTATAGAATTGTATTCTTTTAGCTCCTGAAAAGCATTTTGCCCTGTTACCCAAGGTAAATTCCAGAACAAATTTCTCTGGATCTGCCAATAACATTTGTGCCAAAGTTCAGACCTGAGCTTCAGATCACTATAAAAAAAGGCTTGCAGCACAATTCTATGAAGTCTATAGTTGGGAAGGTTAAAAATCAAATTTGATTTTGAGGCTTGATTTCATTTTGGTTAAAAAATCAAAATCTTTCCTTCTTCCGCATGGATCCATTACTGAAGAGGGAGAATATAACAGGGAGAAAGACAGCTTCTTGCTGTATTGTAAGCAAGTTTGCTCCTGCCCTGTGTGGTTGCCCTAAGACATCTCAGTGGTCGCTATGCTTAACTGTGCTATACAGCACAGGCTAGAAAGACCATGCTGTTAATAATAGGGGTATCTCTCCAACCCCTCTAACCTGATGAGCAGCGTGCTCAGCACCTGCATTGGCATCACAAGACCTTTGGCACTGGTACTGTCCAGCTGACATCAATATAATCAATATGCTGTTGACTCCAAGGATCAGGAACTTTATTTCAGACATGTCAGAATCTTGCTTTCTAAACAATGTTTTTTCTGTTAGCTTCAAAAGTGGCTTTACCTTCTCTTTACCTGTTGCTTTCTTCCTGTCTTGTTCAGTAGAATGACTAAAAATAATTACCTGGTTATAAATAACTAATGCCCCTGAATACAAGGGGAAATGAAATGAAAACTGAGATATCTTTTGCATTAGATCAAAACCTGTTAGGTACAGTTTCCTTTGGAGTGTAATTGTAATTGGCCAACTTTGTGACTTAAGGGCAGGGAAGACTTAAGAAATAAAAGGAATATAAATCAGGGAGGGAAACGGCCCGCTGTAAATTTCGCATCTCATTTTGAAGTTGTATCTGTTTCCGTGACACAAACAGCCTTGGTTAATAACTTTATAGCAGACATACAAATAGTCAAGTTTTTTGTCCATAATGTGAAAAAACTAAAGAGAACTGAGCAATGAAGGTCTAAGGAAATACTAAAAATAGCATGGAGCTGCGCCAGTCAGTCATGGGATCAACAACAGTGCTAGGTGTTGTACAGAAAGAGTAAGAAATAATTCCTTCAGAAGATGCAAATTCCCAGAAGTTTTGTAATGTATCAGACTTTTTTGTCTGTAAGGACATTATACCCTTGCAAAAAAAAAATGTGTGTTTGGTACTGGCTTTGAAGCAGACAGCTTCCTCTTGCAGAATTAGTTTTCCTTGCATTTTGCTTAAAATCAAGTTTTATTTTCAAGACTGTTTTGTAAACCAGCGAATGTTTGTGAAATATTAAAGATGTGAATCTTTGTGTATAGGCAATTTTAATGAAAAAAGAAGCTACCTAAGAAAGCATACCTAGAGTATGCTCTAGCAAACAATACTTACCCATTTTCATCAGACACCCTGATTACAAAAGTAAATAGATAAGACACAGGTCATACTAGGTTTCCTGGTCTTACCACCACTCTTTTTAGCAACTGGGATGATTCAAGGGGATGACCTGGGAGGGATTTCCTGTTCAACAGGGTATGGTTTCTGCTAGAAGAAGGATTCTGTTTCTTCGTACTTAAAAAGCTGCCCAAATTCACTAAAATATAAATGAGTACACTTGTACTCTTCTGTACATTACTCTTGTTTGAATGGATAATGTGAGGGAAGACACAATTGAAAAACAGACCTAGGTTTGTTCAAAACATGGACAGATTTACGAATGTTGATATGAATGAGGATTTATTTTAAAGGTTGTAGTACAGCAAGAGGACATGGGGGAGTCTAGAGGCTCAGAATTTCAGTGTGAGGTTCTGCCTAATCCAATGTACAGTATATGCCACTGGAAATAATGGCAAAGTGAGGCAGTCTTTATYCATTTCTTTAACAGAAAAATACAGGTGAGTTACCATTTGCTTTACTAGCCAGAAGCAGTTCAATTCCTTCTCTCTCATTTTAACTTTGTCAGCCTCTATATCCTGGTTGTTAAAACACAATTCTGCCCTCTCAGTCTGCCTTGTTTATGTTGCTTTAAAAACTGTTCCTCAGAAATCATCTGCCAGGATTTAAATGTTTCTATTACTTGCATGCTTCTGAGAACGCTGCCTATTTGTCTTATCTTCGAAAAATCTGGGGCAAAATATTAGTAATACTAAAGAGAAATGGGAATGAGTTATCTCACAAGAAGAATGGATTTTTTTTGAAGGGAAAATAATTTCGAGGAATTTTGTATTCAAAAGGGAGATAGTTATATCAGTCATTGCTTGTGTTAATAATTTTGAATTATTTACCGCACACAGAGTGCTATTATCGATTTGCTAGCTATCCTGCATGAAAGCAGTAGTACTGGATTTCAATGCATAGAATTACATAATCCTACGTAATCCAACTGCACAGAACATTTCAGATAAAAAGAGGTTGCTATAGCTCAAACCCCTAATTTTTATCCACTTCGCTAAAAATAAAGGTCACGATTCTGACACATTTATTCACATTGCAAGTGTGATTGCAAGGTGCAAGTGAACACCTGACTGCACGTGTTGCTCTACTGTAGAATAGAAAGGCATGGTCCTGATTGAAGACCAGATGCTGCAATGAACATCTGATTACAGGAGAATTTCCGCTAAGTCTGCAGGAGCATGGTTATAAATAGGTCATGCTCAGCATAAGTCAAGCATGTAGTTTTTGCCCCATCAGGCATAAAAAGAAGTATCGGTTCACTTTATGTTCTCCATCTTTGTTTGGATAACTCACTTGTTAATCCAATACAGGCAGCAAGCAATTCACTGCATTTTTTCTTCTGCTCTTATTCCTGTCAGTCCTAATAATAGAGGGCTGTGTTTTGTTGTTTCTTTGGATCATTACTGAAACACATTTATTCACTGCTGTCTCAGGGTTGATGAACAGGTGTATTCTTAAATCTTCATTTAGTTTTCAGTGAATCGTGTGGATGTTTCTGATTTCAGTCTCTCACACCCACTCCTTCACGTCATTCAAATTTCCCCTGTGCTGACAGGATTGCAGTGCCAGATTAATTACTGCATATGAGTTTGCTTTGCTAGCAAGTCATGAGTTGAGGGAGCTATGATGCATAAAAAAAGTATTGTTATAGTTCTGATAAAGCAAGGTCTGTAGGACAGGCACATCCTTTTATTAGATCAAATGATACAGTTAGGAAAAATGGACAAGTTTCCAGGCACAAACATGTGAAACCTAATTGTTTGTCCCAACTGTATTAGCTGATTTAATACCATTCTCCAAAAGCTTTGTCTCTCTCTCTCTCTCTCTCACACACACACACAGAGCACTTCTTTGTGCCTTGCACATTCATTTCAAATGAGGATTTATTGGCAAGGCATTTCTGGGTTTTATCTAGGAAATGGGGGGGGGGGTGGTGAGAATAGGTAAGAAAAATGATTAAGAGGTAACACTGATTTTCCCTGAAACTGAACAATAGATTTAGTTACTTACGAAGATTGTTATAGAGTAGGTGTTGGTACACACAACTGGCTGCAAATTTCTTTGTGAGATGACTGTGATCGAGGTCCAAATCTATAGACCTCCAGGCTTCATAAATTGGGATCATGACAGATTTTGAGCTGCTCTGTGCTGATTTACATTCTCTCAGGTTATTCTATTGTTGAGGTGTTTACTGCATGAATCTATTGGTATGGTGTGACAGCTGGAGAGAAATAAACGGGAAGTGTTGGAAATGTTAAGGAACTAGTCTGGGAAAAGAAAAGACCTGTGAAGAGAGGACAAAATCCAAGCTCATTTCTGAAGAAGAAAAGTGATAAGTTGGAGAAACCAAGCCAAGAAACAAGCACTTGCTGAAGTGTTGGAGATAACTAGGGAGGCAGGAGATGGACATTTAATTAAGTTATGATAGACATACATGGCCTATTTCACAACCTCTTGCTTTAAAAGTGCTGTACTTACAGCTAGAAAAAGACAGTAGGAAGACTGGTAGGAAGACTAGTAGGAAGACTGTCTGGTTATTGTACTCAGAATGGTTTTCACAGTTTTGAAAAGATACAGAGGTACCTGAACTTTGTTCTGCAGACAAATGACAAGGCCAACCTTTGAATAATGAATAATGCAAAAAAACCCCAGAGAGGCATATAGCTCTGCAAAGGCAAAATTAATCGCAGCTTATCGCATCTGAATAAGTAGAGTATTTGGGAACACATCATAAAAATAAGTGCTACAGATGTCCTCTGCAGACATTTCCCCACATTTTGTGCCCCTGACTAGGATCTGGTTCCCCATGTATAACAATGTCCCTAAGCCCCCACTCATTGCCACTAGTTGTTATTTTTTCCTTATTACAAATTCACCTTTATGAATTGTTTCAAAACCTTTCTGGCCTGAAAGAACCTCTGGATGCTATATTGTATCATCAAGGGGTAAGATAATGTAAAACATTTTTTTGCTAACTCTCAACTAAAAATACACCCTATTTCTGAGTCTATATAAAATATATAAAATTCAAGAAATTTGGCTGATATGTCCTTACCCTCACAGTGATCAGAGAAGTTGTCACCACTGAAGACCCACTGCTTTTGATAATGTTTTTTCCTGGTGAAAGCAAGAAATTCTCRTCCAGGTAGGTGACAAGCCAGTGAAGATTTTTTTGCATTTGTCAGTCTGAGAGAGTGTGTCCTATCTCAATCTTATGTTTACCATGCAGATTAAAGCAGAGGTCTTACCAAAGGAAGAAGATACTTAGTATGCAAAAGACTATGGTGAGTTGCTGGACCACTGAACTGGTGGTTCCAAAGTAGGTCCCAGGTTGATAGTATTATAGAACAAAGGGAGATACTCATGATGCTAATGGGAAAAACAACCCAAACAACTTGGCTATTATGATCATAGGATCAGGCCAAATTATCAACTGGGAAAAGTAGTTGAAAGATAACAGTTACTCTGGGCCCTGGGGAAACCAGTCTTGCTCAACTGCTGCCCGTGCCAAAAGGAAATGGCTCATCTGAGAAAATGAATGCTTTTTGTAACCAAGGTTGACACTGGCAGGGCTTATACCATCCCACAATAATGCAGTGGACATAACCAAGATTAAAAGGATCTGTAAAGCATGATTTACATGGTAGGACAATAGAAAATGCTATTTACTGCTCGTCTTTCTAGCCCTGTTACTCGTTAGAGTAATACATGATGTTTTCTTTGAAGTCCAGAGGAGGAAGAAAGGCTTGGACAGATTTCATCAAACTGTAAATTTCCTGCCTACGTCCCATGCACATCTATTTTGCTTTCAGATCACTTCTGCAAGGCTCTGAGCACACCCTGAAAGGTGTTCCTTCCCTCCTTCCCCAAGCATACTCGGACTCTGCCTTCCTCCTTTTGCTTCAGACTCTACTACATCATTTTCCATTACTAAGTTTGTCTGCTAACTCTGTGCATTGGCAACCTTTGCAAAGTTCTCCATTTATTATTTCCACACAGCCTCCTCCTTTCTTTTTATTTCTAATATACAAAGAAGAGTAGGAAGGAAACCTAATATATATGACATCATAAAGTTTCTATATTATGGTGTGTTTATTGGAGTGATCATGCATTGTTGCTTCTATTCTGACCATGAGGAACACAACAGCTGGTTTTTCTGTCCATTAGCATCATTGCATGTGCCTCTCAGGCCATTCATTCTGAGCTATCTGATGCTCCTCTACTTTGGTTGCCCTGTATAATGCTTGTTGCAGGTAAGAAATGACAAAATTGTTCCTAAATGCTATGTCTACTGCCACACAGCAATCAGCTCTAGGATGGGGCTACTGCTCCTTCATTCTCTACCCTTCTCTTCTATGGCAGACCTGAGGCTATGGCTTTGGTTTTCACAAGCTCAGGAAGATCAGGCCAGCACCGAACTTGACAGTGGGAACTCCAGCCCAAAGCCACAGGACCTGCAACAGTTACTGTGCCAAATCAGTGCCTACACAGTTCCTCACCACCATGGCAATGGGTGTGATTGTCATCCAGATGATGAAACAAAACTGATCCTTTTGGCCTTTGCAGAGCACTGAAAATCCCAATGGTTTTGATGAGATTATTTCCAGTGTCGTGGAGGCCACAGTAAGTGATCYGTGCCCAACCTGTGCAACCATATTGTCATGAAGATGATGGCTTTGCATTGATAAACCAGAAATGCTGAGTGCTACATGGCCTAAAAAGTTCAGGAATCTCTTTCCCAGAACCAGTCCAACCTGGATAATTATATTCTAGGGACTTAAATGCCCAACAAATTTAAAATGGTTATTTGGGGGTTATTTCCACTTCATCCTCTAAGCCTCTGTCTCCTTGCTACTATAAAGGCCTCATATTTATGTAAGACACAAACTCACAGACGTTGTACACACATGCTATGTGTGTATACCTTTTTGATGAAGGCAGTATATTAATGTGAGATTGCTATCTTTTCTTCAATAAGAAATCAAAGGGAAAAAAGATCAAAAGGTAGTGATTTCATATAAAAACACAATGAGAGGTCTCTGTCTTCATGTTTTGTCTACCAAGTTATTTATAACCTGTAATTATTACTGCTCTTTCCACGGTATAACTAGGTTGCACATTGTAGATTATTAGAGTGATTATTCAGTATTGGTCAAACCTTAAGGTCCTAATTAATTCGTAGTACAAGTGAAATGATTGAAGTCACTCACAGCTTTATCTACAAATGGAGTAAAACCAGACTGTTTTCTCAGCACCTGGTCTACTGCTTTATTTCACAGTTCTATTGTCATCTTTATCTTCACTGCTTTATCCAACATACAGCATTTCCACTGGCTTTGCAYGAGAATGAGACTAACAGAGATGTGTCATCCCTTGGAGTAGCTTTGCCAGGACCAGCTAAGAGATAACACAAACCAGCACTGCCTTTTGGTACCACACACTGCTCCTTTTTCCAACAGACCTAATTATGAAGTATTGCTTAAATTCCTGCTTGTTTATATCACATTGATTTCCAGAGAAGGTTGCCTAAGTAAGGATGAAAAGTGAGAACTGTCTTCAGGTTCTGATCCAGCTTTCAGCAACCACCAATATTTAAGGAGTAAAGTGAGAGATACCATCAATGGCAAAATGCACTGAAGTGAGACTACACAATTTCCCATGCTTTAAATTCAATATCTTGGTAGCAATAGAGAAGTTTATCCCTACATTAAATATCAAGTTTCAGTTTGCATTGCAGATTTATTGAAAACCATGATGGGAAGCAAAGCATGAAAAACTGGAAAGCAGCTAGCAGGAACTGCTTCCTTCTGGGAATCTAACAACAGGGTACACAATACCTACATATGTGAATTGAAAGTTGAGAGAGATAAAGGGAGTTTGACCTGAACCAAAATATCAGATCCAAACTCTGAAACTAAATTTGATATTTTCCCTCCATATCCATATGGACTTTTATTTACAGACTGTGCTTTCCGGAATTCGTGATTCCAGTGTCGTAATATTTCTTTGACTCATAAGGAGAGTTGGATGTGAAACCAGATTCAGATTTTTCAATTCAGCCCAACTCACAGTGCATGGCTGGCATAAAATTTCATTTAATTTACCTCCCTATTTTAAATATCTAAACAGACTAAGTCCCACATGCACTATAAGTAAAATAAGAAAGATAAACAAGTAAATAAAATCTTGGAATTTTATTACACAGAAATACTTTGAAAAATAAATTTTCCATCTGCAGACTAGCAGAGAAAAAAAGGAATTCATTTTTACTTCTTTTTCAGTAGATGCCAAGTGTTTCATGCACTGCCTATAAGCTGCCAACTTTCCCTTAGTCTACATACTAAGTGAAATCTGATCACCTTAAAGCTCAAAAATATATCACAGGACAGAAATAATAGCTGTAAACTAGGACAGATGTCCTTCTGATGAAGTGATGTGGAATTATACTTCTCTCATCTCATGGTCATGCAGACGCTAATAAAAAATGCAATGACCGCCACTATTGTACCCAGTAAAAATTATAAGATCTGAACAGTCAGCAGTTAATTCTGAGCAATGCCAAGTGCTGTTTATAGAAGATGATTATGTATCTTCATTTCTCATTCCTTGTTGTATCATTGTGGAGACATCACTGGCATTTTACTGAAGATAGAAGTTTATTCTGGATCTCCCCTAAGGATTAGTTTAAGTTATAGAGGAAGGAGCAGAATCTGTGCTGAACAATTGTAACCCATTAATACAATGGATTGAAAATGTGACTCTAAGCATATTGGTTTCATATTTTGATTAAAGGAGATTGATAGAGAAGCAGAAAAAAATCTTAGTGTATTGCACTCAGAGAAGAAAGAACATGTGATTGACAATGTGATAAGAAGCAGTAGGAACAGGGGAAGGATTAGTTACCCTGGAGTGCTGAAGTCGTGAGTATCACCCCATATTGAACCACTTGAACATCTATGCCATACTGCATATTGCATATGCCACATAAATTACAAAAATATTTTTACATGTTCATTGCATTGTTTAGAAACCTTTTTGGGGAGTAAAACATTTCTATCTAGATGCAGCAGTAACTATAAGGACAATGCTTAGGTCTTGTTCTCCAATAAACTGCAGTATTTTTCACATTCTTAAAAGTACCGTATAATTAAAACCTATTGCCTCTACAAAGGAAGGCCCTTTAATGAATGCTTTTGTACAGCTGGTCAGGAAACCGGAATGCATGAAAAATTCTGGGATTTCAGTCTTTGGCTGCTCTCGTTATAAAGAATTCCCAATATTTTCTCAGAAAAAATGAGAGACATGCTGAACACAGATTATTTAGGTCAAGACGACCACCACCATATATGAGAGGCACAGTTCCACTGTCCTGCTCTTCTTGAGTTGAAATGCAACTTGAGTCTCCCATATTCTAAACAAGAGAGAAATCTAACCATCCATCAAAGGGTTCGTTACTCTGGTGCCAAGAGCAGTGGAGTTCTTACACAAAGCACAGTAACTGAATCTGGAGAGTCTGAGAGACTCCTGTCCCGGAAAAGCCAACCATGTCAGTGTAAGGCACTCATAGGATATATCAGCGCTTGCTTGAGTCCTTGTTCCATATTCAACATACTGATGATTTAACCAGACCTGTTCTTATCCCCAGTGAGTGCCTTGGTTAGTGGCTATTAGCTGCTGTGGGATCTTTCTTTTCCTCACATGCCCCTGTTGCAGAAGCCCATATCCTGAATCTAAAAAACTCCAAATATTTTTTCATCAAAATTGTCACATTTCTGTTTTACTGTTTCTTTTTCAAAAGTCAGAATTTTTAAAAAACAACTCCCCAAAAATAAAAACTTGCTGACTAACTTCAGTGATGTATACGCTACAGGGAGATGAGGAATTCTTTCAGACCCCCTTTTTAGCCTGGTAAGATTGATAAAGATCTAGTTCTTAGACAGCTGTGACATTGCCTTTTCCCTAGCAGGAAGAACAGATAGTTTAAAATCTGAAGACATACTTGTGCCATAATGATCTTTTCCTTAACAAGCAGTTTGAAATAGTAGCACAAATGTGAAGGAGACGCATTAAGGAGGAATAGTAGGTTTGGCACCCTAAGGCCAGCAGCAAACGTATTTCTCACCTAGTGCTAAAATTTGCTGTGCAGATTGGACAGGTAATCCTTGCAAACTTTCAAAGGTACTGGTATACCATTAGCAAACACCACCCTCATTTTAAGAGGCTTACATACCTGTAATAGGTATCAGAGGGTTCCTGTTTGTCAGAAACACAAATTTTAAAAAACATGAATGACAGTATAACAGAAGTTAGAAAGGGAAGAGATCTATGAGCTTCTGCAATACATTCTGCCACTGAGGATTCATTTCTGTATTCTAATTTATCTGAAATGTTCAGGTGTGTTCTAATTTTAGCATTTTGAGAAACAACTTTTTAAGAATATTTGAAGAAATTGACTTGCTTTTACAACAGTGAGCTATATGGGAAGTGTTTTTCCTTAGAGAGCAAGGAGTCTAAAACATCACCAATCTGTTCCTGTGTTTGGAAATAATTTACCTACCACCTGGGAACATTACAAACTGACATATGGTACTGTCATTGTCTGCCTCCTGGCAGCTAGTGGAGGGTATCTACGTGAGAGGAAAGTTTAGCCTAGTTAGCACTAAAGAACTACTAGAAAGAAGAGAACCATATTTTTTTCCAAGCGGAAATTGCACTCTTAAATAATTCTTAAAATATTGAAGCAATAATTAGAGACCAGGAGGGATCGAGCTTGCCACACTACTATTTTTAAAGCTAGGGACTTAAATAAGAAACAAAGGAGAAGAACAATTTAACACAATAAATAATTCAGCAGTGGAACTCATGGCTACAGGAGAACACATTTATTAAGAGATTAAAAAGATTACTAGATAAATTCATGTAAGAAAAAATCCTTAAATGGCCATCAAATATTATTACAGGTGCAAACTCCAACCCAAGAGGTGCCCCAATGTGTTAAACTGACAGAAGTTGGGAGGATGTACTGATGGAAGTGTCACTATATGCTTGTCATTTTTTAATACTCTCTCTAAAGCATCCACTATTAGATACTGCCAAAGACACTGGGGAAGGTCGCCTTCTTGTCTGACCCACTATAGCTGTTCTGTGTAAGAAATGTTGTTTACAAAATCACCAGTCATCTTATAAGCTGTGAGTCTAAAGGAATAGATGTACTTTTATTTATGTGTCTGAATACAGGTGTAAATGTCAGATTATAGGCATTGACTTTCAAAACTTTTAGCTAAAGGACTTCTTAAGTATGAAACATAAACTAGTTGTGTAAAAAATTGATATATGGCACCATATATGTGATAGTTATGGCATTATTTTATAGAGGCTCCAAATGTTATTTCAAGACCTTTTAACATCCTTCAGTCTGCCTTTTATGTTAATCAGCCTACATCTGCTCTGGCTGCAATAAAGGAAACTTAAAAGGAGAAGGACATTTCCAATCTACAGCAGAATATATTTGCTAAGCAAGAGTTCAGCTAATATCCTCTGTGTCATCATCTGCAAATCTATGACAGTCACACATAACCTGTTTTTGTTATTAAACTGATGGAACTAGTTAAGTAACTTGCATACACCTGGAGAAGGAATGACCCTAACAGCACAGGTTTGAAGTTCAAGTGCATATCAAAGGTTGCAGTTGTTAACCTTGCAGCCAGTCTAAAATTATGCAGATGGATCAAGAATTTACTAATATTTCAAATGCAAATGTTTCATTGATCCTGAAAGACTGGATAAAAGATGAATCTGGTGATTACATTCCTGGAACTTAGGTGATTTTGCTGGTGAACAGCCCCAAGCCATGGGACAAAAAACCACTAGAATGGAGTCGAGCATACCTTTCTGATGGGAAAGCAACTGAACATCATCTTCTCTTCTGCATGGCAACCCTAGTTCTCTTTAGATATCAGAAGTCTACAAAGGATGCAGAAAAAGCTGGGTCCTAAACATTTTTTTTTTTACCTGACCTTGGGCTCCCAGCTCTCAAAAGGACTAATGAAATCACCATTCTTTTATATTTTAGGGGAATTTTATATGCAGCTTGCCTAAATATACCTCTTAGTAGTTATTTTTCATTGCTGCTTCACAGCAGCAATAAGATGGCGGCAGAAAAGGTAACTCCCTCCTTGATATGTAATCCCCCATCACAGTTAAAAGCTAGATAGTAGCATAGTATATCTCAGCCATGTAACCCTTACTTTCACTGCTCCCCACGACAACTCTAACTGAGCTGATAGCTCCACATGCCCTGGTGTCTGGCAGAGATAGCAATTGGCTTCTGAAAACAATGCAGCAGCATAATACAGCACTGTGCTCTGTTTAAGCCAATGCAGGTCCACATCACAGCAGCTTCTAGAGCAAGGGTGTTGAAGCCCGTATTGATGGTCTCTGCAGCACAGATATGCCCTGCTCTGTTTAGTGCTTTCTCACAGAGATGCCTCTGTTTTGAACAGTGATGACAAACCATCTCCACTGCCAGTGGATTCTGACTGGAAGGCTCTCCACTAGAAAAAGCATGGAAAAGAAGGGTTACAGCACCAGGTCCTTCATTRGTTTTGATCCAAACAGCTCCAGTAATGTCAGTGGATCAATGTCCATTTTCATTACCAGAAGATATGGCCTACTGTATGTGTGAGGAAGCTACCAACTTATTTTCTTGAAGAGACATAGTTCCCAAAGACAGACCCAATTTTCTGCTGCTTGATCTCACTATCTCTCACTACCAATATAGCCTTAGCCTGCTCTTTCATGACCATACAATATTGAGTTGGTCTATGATTTAGACTGAGAGCTGATAACATTACCAGCCTCCATGAGAAAAGAGATAGGAGTCAATCAGCTAATGAATTCTTCCATAATGGAAGTAGTGCATAGGGAAAAGTACGCAATGGAGTAGAAAAATATCTTCCTGATAATAATATACTCTTACAGGCAACCTCTTGTAAAAAAGAACTAAACGACTCCAGGCTACACTCCTGAGTGTAGCTTCCCTGAGGAAAGCAAAAAGGGAAAACACAGAGTTAAAAAGCTACTGGATCAAAACTAAACATTGGGGGGGCAGGGGAAGGGGGCGGAAGAAAGCCAGCATTACTTAGGAAAATTAAAATTGGAGGCATAGTTGGGAGTGTGCTACTGACGTTTAGAAAACTGGACTTTCTGTTTAAGTTTACATCAGCATCCCCAGAAAGCACTTTAAGATATGCAAGAAGCTCTTTTCCTCTACATGTAACATGTGTATCCAGCCCTTTTGCATGTTTTTTAAAGCTTGATTTTCTGTGCAGGCAATGATCCATAACATGTGAGAAGACTCCAGGTTAGTAGTTAAATGGAAATGTTAGCTTATTTTTCTAGGGTTAACAGCCTCCAACATTCAAAAAGTTGCCTTTCTGGATTGTAAATATGGACCATTTCATACAGAGTGGTTGCAGAGTGATCATAGAATCATAGAATCATTAAGGTTGGAAAAGACCTCTAAGATCATCAAGTCCAACCATCAACCCAACACCACCATGCCCACTAAACCATGTCCCTAAGTGCCAATGGCAACAAGGAAAGCAGCCTGGAGCACAGTTAAGGGAAGTTGTCCTTATTTCTTTGCAAAAGGATTAATCTTCCTACCATCACTCAGGAAACAAGGCTTTAAAAGTGACAGTGGGTGAAGGAGGGAACCAAAAACACCGTGAAGGAGTGGGGAAAGAATGTCTCTTCTTGTTAAATAAGAACTCCATAAAATTTGCCAGTGTCAGACAACCACTTTATTGTCACATTTATTTTCTCCTTTATATCAAAGCACCAGATTTGCAATGGCAGCCACACAAGCACCAGATTTTATTGTGGCCTAATATTTAGAAGTTGGCAATGGAAAAGCAGGTGCTACCACTGCACACAGTGAATAACAAATCCATCAACTATCTTCTACTTTACTAGATTCTTAGTAGAAGGCTTATAGCTGTCAGCAGGTCTCACACCAGGGAAGTGTCATTGATTTAAATTAAATTATTCCTTTACATTGGTGTAATTGAAAGGAGGCTTAGGGCCTATAGTTTCCTTCTTCCATCTTGATAGTATACCCAAGTTTTACTTCGGTCTCTTGCAAAACAACGGAGAGTAAATGCATTAACATGTAAGATCAAAAGAAGGAGGTCATCAAAGGGGATGCAGGAAATAAAACCACTTTTATGCCTTTAGAATCTGATGTGTTAAATTGGGAGAGCCATAAGATTTATTTCTCTGTGTCATATCATCCAAAACCAGCATATCTCTCTCCGAATTTGCAATTTAATGCTAAAAAAGATTATTTACTTTCCACCCATCCTCATAAATAATGGACAAGGTCTAATTTCCGGCTCAGGTTGCTGATGTTAAGATTTACAGCAGTTTACTTGCTTTGGTATGCGAATGGGGAAAAGCCAAAGGACTGTCTATAAACAGAGATTGTGCAATCTTTTCCCTCTTGCTGTTGTTGCTGCAACCATAGCTTTGGATGCAGCCCTGACAACTGACATTTTTTAGTTATTTAACAGCTGGATGTGTTTAATTGGACATGAGATCAAGTTTTACCTCAACTGTTATGGAGAAGGCAGGGAAGCAGGAATATTGCCACATGCACATCTGCTACAGAAATCCACTGTGCACAGTTGCTCTGTCACCTGGGGTGTGCACAATACTTATTCCTGACTCCAAAAAATGCATGTCGTTCAAATGGGTTGCATGAAATGAGCTGGTAGTCAGGTCAGAGCACTTTCACTTATCCTCACCTAGCAAGCAATCCATTGCCAGAGGAAAAAACAAGCCTGACTTCTTATTTCCTGTAGGAGGGAAAGGGTTCCTTAAACTCTCCTGTTCTTCATGACACCAGAAAAGCACAGCTTAGGACCTTCAGTGCCAGCATGTGACACAAGTGTAGGTTTCCATTTGATTTGTGCTGATTTATACAAGGAGGCAAAGGAGAATAGAGTCAAAGTTGCTGGAGGCTTTTCAAATATCTAATTACAAAAAAAACCAGTCTTGATACAAGGAAGATGTTCAATTTCATCTAATTTACAGCATTTTGAACAGAAAACTAGAGAAACAATGAAGAGTAGAATGCCATCTGCTTTGTTGACAAGACTGAAGGAAAGATCATCATATTTGACTACATTTGATGACAACCTGATTGACAGCCAATATCAAATACTAAAAAAAAAAAACCCAAACGAATCTTTGTCCCTCTCCCCAAATTAGAAAGCAAGCCAGAACTCTGTTTTACATTACTTTTACAAAAAGCAATATACATATATTACTTTCTGCGGGTTTATTTAAATATATGTATAATATAACATCATAGATTTGCAGAACCAGGACCTAATACTCAGTGCCAATTGAAACCAACATGTTTTAGCTATTGTAAAAGTTCAAAATTGGATATATGCATATATGTTCCTACATATGTTCTTATGGAACATTTCCTTCTTCAAGGTTGGAAAGGATATTTCCAAGATCTCTTACCAGAAGACTAGAAATCCCTTCAGCTGGGGCTGAGTGGAGCTTGAAATGCCCCAAACCATGACTTTAGATGTACAAATAACCTTAGCTTGCTCTAACAAAAGAGCAAATTAAAAAATATAAAATAAAAAAGGCAAGGAGGCAGGTAGAATATGACCAATACATGTTTTCTGCAGACGTGATCAAAAGATTTTCCAAAATTATTGCACCACTTACTTACATTAATTACTTTGAGAGTATATCATGGATCACTACTTCCTACATTGCAGGTATGTCTAAATAATTGTGTTTATTTTCCTACTTAAAAAGAGAACAATTGTTTTCTTTCACTAAAAATAATTTATTCCTTACTTTGCTGGAGAGGTTTTCCTTCATCATTACAAAGCTAAAGTGAACTCATAACTCTCATCAGAGCTGAAATTGGTTCAGTGTTTAGTAGATCTAACATTCCTATTTCTTTTGAAATGGTAACAAATAAAATAACATAGCAAGGAAAAGGAAATTACTGGAGGTTTGGTCATCCAACCTTTGTATATAAGAACCATTCTGAAGTTAACAAGAATAGCACATAGCTAACAAAATACCTTATGCAGAGAAGAACGGAGAAAATCCACCTACGCGCTTTTGTCGCATGCATTAGCTCAATAAACTGATTATCTGAAGAGTCCTTATCATCCGTGTATTCTCATTCTACCCTCCTCCCATCCATACAAATTTCATTATGCCTAAATTTAGGCATGGACCTGGACCTTCTCATGAAAGTTCTTGGTCCATACTATAATCAAAATGCTTTAAAAATAGAGACCTCTTCCTGACAGGGCCTTGTGCTTGGCTGCTCTTTAGCACTGCTGAATGCTAAAACCATGAAATAGCAATACTGCAAAGTGAAAGAAAGGACCATTAAAATGATAATACATTATTAAGTGGGCACTGATCTGGACCTCCCAGACAGGTATGTGTCACCTGTCTAATGAGATTCAGAGTATAAAACAGACCCAGAAGCTCATGCTATTACTGAAGGAGTTGCTCACATAAAAAAAAAATTCAAAGGAAGCATCATAAATGCAACAAAATTAAACAAGTGTGCTCCAGGGGAACAGCTTCTGTCTGCAATAATGATAAGATAAAAGGAGGGAAGGGATCTACATCTAATACCCCTTAACATTTTCATTTGTCTACTGGAGGTGATGCTTAAACCATCCCTTCTGGACTTTGAAAAGAGGCAGCAAAAGGCTGAGGTGTTTAGCAATAGCTGCCTTTAGGTTTCTTTATGCTTATCTGACTGTATCCCTTCCTTCACAAGCATTTTTTGAAGTCAGAATTAAGTTTATGTTTACATATATTTTGATTTGTTGATCTTCTGCCTATAGCCGTATGTTCTTTTATGAAAAACCTGCCCAGTGGTATTTGAACTTGCTTCCTATATTCCTTCCTCCAATCTAAAATCCTATTATAATGTTATTATGGCTTGTTGTGGCCATAGAGAGGTCAGAAACTTGTGTTTCAGAAGCTATTGAGTCAGGAAACCTTGATGTCATTGCACTTAATAGTAAATCACAGGTAGAATGGGAGCTGTCCTCATTTAAAGTTAAGCAGGTTCTCTAGTTCTCTCATAACAATGTTTTTTCTGTGATAGCTCCCAGCCATATAGTCTCACCATAATTTAGAACTGCTGTATCTAAGATGTCCACTAAACAGGTGAGGGAGTACATAACGAATGTGGATTCCTGTTGCTTGGTACAAATTACAGGCTTTTTTATGTCCTCTGAGGGCACTACATTTAGAATAGCAGAGTGGATGGACCCAGAATGTCTCTTTTTGTAGCAACCTTTTGCCTGTTTGAAAACTGATATTACATTGCCTCTGATTACTCTTTAGGCTATTTTTCACATCCTCCTTGTGTAGACTTCAAGGGGGTTTTCTGCTGTGTGTATGTGTTTGGCAGGGAGGGAAGCATTTGCTTCCATTACTTATGTAGTATTATTGCAAACCCACCATATTTCAAATTTGTATACATGATATAAAAATATAGCACTTGTAATGTACATTTTAATATGGAAATTATCTGTACCATGATGCCACCACTCAGTGAAAGGACACTGTTAGTTTGCTTGTTTTACTGAGGAAAAAGTTTAATCCAACACAAAATGCATTTAAATAATATTTTAAAATCCTAGAGTGGATGTTACTCACATGGCCCTCCAGATTTACAATACAATCTTTTTTTCAAAATGCAACATTACTAGGTGTCAATCTTTTATAATTAAGTTCTGTAATTATAATGAGATGAATATTTTATCCTCTACCATATGATCACCCTAGGCTGTTTAATTTTAGACCATGAACCATATTTTAACTAATACATTAACATGTAAGATATCATCCAACATTACTTGGGTTTTTAAACACATTGGTATATGGGGTGTGAACCTTAGAAGGCACTTTCACTGTACCTTCATTTACTGTGAAATCCCTGTTCTCTCCAAGCTTATCACATTGTAAAGAAATGACAGACTCTATCAGCATTACATTATCACAGAGAAACCTGCAGAACTAAAAAGGTTTAATCATTCAGAAAGTATGTGCGGGTGTGCAAATGATGCCTATTCCTGCTTTGTTTCTCCCAATGTTGCTAAAATCCATGTCTCACTTTGGCAACCTCCACTATCCAAGGCAGGAAAGATAATGTCATGGAGCTGGTACTCTCGCATCAACACATGTAGATGCTCCAGAACACCTCCCACTGCTCTGTTTTCTTCCGCTCATTGGCTCTTTCACTTCCCCCACTGTTACTTCTTCTATCTCTTTTTCCATTACAGAGGATGCCAGAAGGATTTGAGCCTCTTTGCTTATGCAGGCTACAGCTCTGAACGCTTCCATCCCTTGTCATGGCACACAGGGTCAAGCTTAATGAATGGGAGCATTGCTTTGCCAGATTTTAGGACACTTAGGAAGATGACAATGCGTGTGTCGTGTTCCTGATAGGAATAATTGTTATACGCCTCTGCAGCTGATTGCATTTGACTGAGAAGACTCAAAACTTTCTTGCCAAGTGTCTTAAAACCCTAACTTGAGTACCTCTGCAGAGCACAGCCTCTTACTAGGTTTAGGCTAACCTTCAATATCAGGACCTAGTCTGGATTAGTGCTCAGGGTCATCTCGATGTAGAGCCAAAGACTGCAGAGACAAGATCTCAGTCTCCAACATTACAGTTACTTGCATACTCTCCTTGTTAGATTAGTCCTATCTTATCACTGGCCTCTTTCACCTCTGCACCTTCAGGTGGGACAGATGGCAAAGAACGCTGGTACAATTGTGTAGGCTTAAAGATGCCCTTCTGTGTCTGGCGTGAATATTGCAGACCCTTTCAAACTTGTCTGTTCAGCACATTCAAGTCTGTGACCATGACAGAGAAAGAAAATCTGCATTCTTGTATATATATTCCAGTTAGTGAGGAACCTGGAATGCAGACAGCCAGAGGACAAAGTGCCCTCCTTGATACTGGCACTTGTCTGCTTCACTGTACTAAGCTGTTTCAATGGAGTATGGCATATAACCAATATAAATTTACTGCCTGGCTGGTAATACCAGGAAAACTTAATAACATGTTAATCAACACAATTGAATAGATGCTTTCCTCCTCAGACTCTTGACTCTTCTCTAAACTCATTTTGGAGGTGTCTCTCTACAACACAAATTATTCAAAAAGTCTAGACACATAAGTATGCAAAGTAATTCCCTGGGAGCTCTAAGAGCTCTGCTGCAGGCTTCTGGCCAGATGATGTCTCTTGGAGAAGTATTTTTTGTGCGATCTCCTAATGGATTCTCAGAGCTGCGAAGTGCTATATAACACCTTTGTTGCTGCCAGCCACAGTCCCCAGGAGGGAACACATCTGCTCTTTTGCATTTGGGGTCACTTACTAGGCAAGTGCAGCCCTCAGTCATGCTTGGGCATTCCCTACAGAGCAGACCAGGGTATGAAAACTTGTGCAAGCAGGTTATGCACGTCTTTGGGTCATCTCTGAAGTTAATTAATATCCCATAAAAAATACAAAATGGTTATTAGTTGTTCCAAGAATGCTGTCTAGTCCTCACTGAAAACCTCCAAATATGCTGCAAGTATATGGGGATTTTAGGATAATATCCCTTAATTTCAGAAATACGACTCTGGGCGTATACACCTGGAGGTTATTTACACTGTCTTGTTAACCATTTAGCTAGAGGGTTGAGGTTCCTTACACATTTGGTGACAATAAGGAGGCAGACTTCTTCAGAGGGAGAATGCATCCACATGCATGAAGAGCCTTCTCTCCACACAGGTGTCCATACTCCTATGTACTTCTTAACTGAAGTACACAAGAATATTGCTTTTTCTCTTATTTGTGTGAATCAGAAGCCAATAGTATTAACAAGAGAGAAAGAAATCATGTTCAGCCTTTGAAGTGTTCCTCCTTGCAATTAATTAATTTCTTCCCCTTTGTGTTGTGGTTTGTTTGTTGGGTTTTTTTGTAAACCATAATCTCTTGGATCAAAATAGGAAGATAGTGACTTATAGTATCCCTCTCCTTTGAAGTTCCTTTTAGAATACTACTCTGGCATGAAACAAAGGCATAATTCAAAATTTGGCTGGGTTTTGGCATCATATATTTTAAAAAATGTCCTTTAAAGTACAATGACAGTTTATTTAAAATGGCGTTCTAAAAATTATTATTAACTTACCTCTTCAGTGTACTTTCACATAAAATCTTCTTGCAGAGAACCTGAAGAAAAAATAAAGCCAGATGATTATTTGGCTGAATTTGTAGGTTCATTTCAGCCTATCCTGTGACTCAGCTGTTAGCTAGACTCCATGCTTTTTTCTGTGGGTATTTTTAAATGGCTATCTATCTTCTCCACTCTTCGCTTAGCACATTTGCCCAGAATGTCTTCTGTGTCTTTACAGCCACAGCAGTGAGACAGTTTCATTGTGAGGATATTTTTCAATGTTACATCTGTGTTAGAGAATACAGGGTATTGGATGCAGCTATTGCCAAATGGTAAAAATTTAAAATTTCTTATGAGTGTGCTACTTTTAAAAGAGAGCGTAGGAATCTATTATTCTTCATGGGAACAAACATTATCTCCTACAAATTCAACTCTATCGGAAACAAATATCAAGTGATATACAACTAGTGTGCTGTGGTTGTGCTACAGTTTCTACAGAGAATTTTGGGAATTACACTTCCAAAATAACCACTAAATCTATTCAAAATCCATCCTTATAAACAAAAAAACATCACTGGAAAATGCTTAATAAGGCCTAATGTAAGGACAGTCTCAGAGTAAGAAAGCAATATATAAATAAGAGCCTTTAGATGTCTGTGCTGTAGCCAGTGTGATTGGAATAATAAATGGGGAAGAGTATTTGCATATATGCATACTCCCATTAGTCTACCCAAAACCCAGAGGTGTTTTATAAGCTTAGCAGCAGTAGTACGTACATAGTCACTGTACTACTTTTTCTCCAGAAAAAATGGCTTGGCATCAAACTTCTAATCTAGAAGTACTTTGCAATCTACTAAATGTACAGTATGGATAAATACCACATAGTTGCAACTTTATCTCTTTTTCAGGAACTTCCCCAGAGATCATCCCTCAAAGCTGTGTCCCAGAACTCATATAATGATTTCCTCTCAGGTTCTGGGAAAATATAAGTTATTTTAGCACCATGTTTTATATAGAAATTAATGGACCTCTTGCAAGAAATAACACACTTTATTGGGTTTGTGTCTGCTTGGATAATATTATTAACGATTGTCACCTATAAACACTTGAAAAAAGTCAATAATCTGAAATAAAATTTGACACTACATAATTGAAATTGCAGATAACAATACAATTATTTTACAGAAAATGTCCCCCCTCCTTAAGAAACAGATAATGTAGAATTTAGATTCCTTAATCTAGTTGTATCAGTTAAATGCTGACTTTATAATCTCTGTTCACAATGGAAAATTACATTCCCTTGAAAAAACTAATTACCATTTCCAAGCATTTCCTCTAGCTCCTAAGACTTATACCAAACCCTAACAAAGGATGGAATTGCCATAGCAACTGCCAATCTGCTTGCTTTTTATTGCTGTTTTTGTTTTCTCACTCAGAAGCCCACATAATAAACCCGTTTCATCAAATGACCAGCCATGGGAGACTGAGGTAAATGCTTTCGGAGAAGACAGTGCTTCTCTACCAGAGGAAGATGTTGAAAGTAGAGAAAACAGCAAATGCAGATGACTATTACAGCCCACCTGCACTTTGAAACTTTCAACACGATGAATCTTTGTCATGATCATTGAAGTTTCCAACAACACACTTCTGCCGCAGATAAGAAACATTTCTTAGTATTGCTTTTACAAGATTTACTCTGCATCAGGAGATCTTCATCAGTCTACTAGCCTCTAATATATCATGACATTGTGGCTCAGCAAAGCCACAGAATTAAAAAATACCTTCTTGGCATGGAAGCAAGACCTTTCACCTATATTCACTTCGGCAAACTATACTCTAAGAACACAGTAAATTCTCATCACCAAACATAACTGAATGGCAAAACCATGTGTAATGTCTGAAAGGAATGAAATAAACTGTAAAAACCAATTAATTGCTAAGAAGGGCTCTTAGGACTCCTTACATACTTTCTTCAATATTAAATAATAGCTCTGAGAAAGCGATTAAATGTTCGAGCTATATGGTATGTAACTCTTATTCTGCCTTTATTGCCACTTAGATTACATTTGATCAAAATATATTCTTAAATTGTACACATGTTGAGAGAAGGAACTTGAAAGTCTGAAGTTTCTGGGGTTTCACTCATGGAAAATCACACTCTTGCCTTTGCATCTGAGAAAAAGGTTCACTGGTCATTTATTCAAAGACTGTCATTCACCACTCGGAAATGAATGAAACAGTTACATTCTGAGAATATTATTGTCTTCATCTGTCTTAAATTCTGTATTTTTCCATGCAGGATTCTTTGCAAACTTTTTTACATTATTTTCAATTCTCCCTACAAGCTCGCTCTCTCCTTTTATTTATATCATGCCCAAGAGCATGGGAGTTGTAAGTTTGTTCTTGAAAACAGGACAAATGTGAGACTGCAGAGAAATATTTCAAAAATGTCAGCTGCATATAGCATGCTATGATTTAACTGGCCATATCAATCATCCCTGCAATTTAAAGGCAGTACTGGTTTCAGTTTAGCTGACAACACATAAAAAGTTTCTGTGACCTACTTCTGAGGTTTTGACTCATGGTAGTAGAATGAGAAGTGAAATGCTCGACAGCATATTCATCCTTTGCCAATATTACCTGTAATCAAAGTCACCCAGCACTGCCCACACAACAGATTGTTTTTGGATCCTTCTAAAGCATGGCCACCCAACCAAGCTTTTGCAATTTCTGTTCTTAAACTCACCATGGTGGTGATACAACTTCTGATTAAAAAAAAATCATTTTTAATGACTATGAAATCCAGATAAAATGGAATAGACTTCCAAACAACTCCTAGTTTTACCAGTAGAGCAGCAGGAAAAAAGCACTAGCATATGCCTAACCCATCAAACATTAGTGTCTGGTTCAATAATATCAGGAGGAAAAATGGCTTCCATAGATTTTGAAAAACTTTCCAAAGTAGAAACAATGTGATATTTCTGCTTTTCATCCTAAATTTTGTTTCTAGTGTAGCTGCTGGAAATTCCAGAGATCAGCTTAGGTATTTGGGGCAATGCTATTTAATGGATTTTTTTTATGTTAGGAAACAGACAACATGTCATAAGATGAAAAATTAAACATGATCTTTTTGACTCCGAAAGGGTCTCAGCTTCATACTTCATCCTTTCTGGTCCTAAAACCACACACATCAAACTCCAATTCCTTCTCTTTCAAAAATGGCTTGAAACAACCTTTTCCAGCATCTCTCCTTTCTGTGGGAAGAAGGAAAAAGCAGTCTCTCAATCCATCTTTCTTGAGAAAACAGGTAAAAAAATACCTATGAAACAAAACAAAGCTTAAAAAGTATTCACTAGAGGTCTCTGCAGTGACCTGAGTGGCAAATCAGCCCCAGCAGCACTGGTGATTGTCAGCAGCCCTACTGGTTGTCTTCCTTCCCTTTTTACTTTTTTTTTTTTTTTTGCATTTAGGATGCTTCAAGCTTTTCTCTGACTTGAAGTTCTATTTGCTGACGGTTGCCTCATGAGTCTGGACTCCTGCAGCTTTCATTTTGAGCCGTATCTTATGCTGCCGAGGATCCAGGCTGAAAATGAAAGCTGGATTATAGGTTAACAGGCCTTGTCACAAGCTGCAAAAATGTCTTTCTCTGCAAACATGGAAAAACTGCATCAAAAGCTTCTACATATACATATGGATCTCTGATTTCCCTTTTTATGTATACTGTGTATACTTTTTAGATATCTACATATTGATTAAAAATAGCTTTGCAGTTTCTAGTTAGTTTCTAACTACTTAGAACATGTATTTTTATAAAATATATCATATTCTATGACTTCTTGCGACAGAGAAGAAATTCCACCCCTTAAGGGAAAATACAGAACTTTAATAAAATTTACATTTAAAACTGAAATATCCTAATTCTGTAGTTCCTTAAAGTCACTTGGGCAATAGATGCAGAATTTGTTTCACCAAGTTCAAAAATTCTTCTCTGAATCACCTTATTAGGAAATCTGCATGTCTGCTTGGTACTTATTTCTTTTTAAAAAATTAAGTAGCATTTATGATAGCTTTTTGCAAATCACACTTGTAGTTGTATTTCAATTAAGAAATGTAAATATTTTAGATCAGAGATGAATAATTGCATTATACTTCATTCCTAATTTACATGTAAAAGTACTTGCCAGCTATTAATGAGGTATTTATTACCCTAGAGAGTACATATACTACTAAAGACACCAAATAATACACATTATTTTTTTGGAATCCAATTTGCCCTTTGCTTAAGTGGATGGCAAAGCTTCATGTACTTCAGAAACAGGACCAAAGCCAATTTCTGTTACATGCAATAGAAAATCCCCAAACTATCTGAAATAAGCAATGGAATGAAGACTACGCTGTATACTGTATATGGTTCAAGAGTAGTGTGATAATTTGTAATGGGTAAAGAGACACTATGATTTCACCTTATACAGTAACCTTTAAAATCACTGTGTTTCTACAGAAGAGAGATCCCATATCCCCTGATACGCGATGCCGTCTCCAGCAAATGCACGTGCCTCTGAAGACCGTGGTAACGGTTTACAATTCCCAAGAAGCCAACTGTCTTGCACCTTGTTCTCACTGAACATGCATTGCTATTCTGGACTGGCACTGCTGAATTAAGTTTGTCCCATGTGTTTTCCACAGAGTCTTTAATGAATGTGAGCTGCCTGGAAGCAAAGCCTTTGGGAGCACAAAGCAAACGAAGGAACAAACTTTTAATCAAAGAATCTAAGTATGCTCAGAGCTCGGTTGTGTGAAAGACAGGGGGAGCTGAGGGTTCTCAGCATCCCACAGGAATAAGTAAATACAGTGGAAGGTGAAAAGCTTGCAGCCAGAAAGTCAAAATCACCCACTCTCAAAAATCAGGTTTTATAATGCATACCATGTAGAGAATGATTCACTAATAATAGCTAATTTGCAAGAAAAAAATATGTATGTTCTGAAATTAAAACCCTAATTAAAACCATATTAAATTTTGAGATGTATAGAGCTGTAGTCTGAACTGTAGGTTTAAAAAGCTAGTTAATGGCTTTCTGATATCATTCCCTTAAAATGATATCAGAAATCACTTTCCCCTCTTCATGTAAAGATTTTAAAAGAAATTACATTTTGCAAATTCAGACAGAAAAATTATCAATGTAAGGGCAACTCTGGAATTTCCAAAAATATCTGTCAATTTTTCTGTGAATTAATCATTACAAATCATAGTCAAACACGTTTTGAACCCCTGTTGCTTAACCAATGTTTTGCAGTTATTTTCTTAGGCTTAAAATATTCGTGTGAGAACAGGTTTCATACATCCAAACCCCATTTTACAATAGTTTTTATCTGACTATGTAATTCAGGTGGGGAGGATCGCATACAACGGTGAAAACCTCATAACCCACCTAATATCCCCAGGTGATCTTCAGATTTGCAAAACAATACTCAAAGGTGAGATTTCTGTATCTTTACAGAAGACTGATTTTCACAATAACACTCTGCTGGATAAGATCTATTCAGATAAGAAAACGTTCCCAGATATGGCTCCTAGAAAGGGTTATAGATCCACAGCATCATTTATCAAAAGATGTACCCTTGAAATCAAAAAGGCACTTGTTCAACTCTGCAAGAGCATGCCTGCTCCAAAGCCAGTTAGCTCTGCAGCGCAACCCGCGTACCCAAGTGTTCTGGCGAAGAATTCCTGTGAAACCCTATGGCACAATTCTAGGTCATGTCAAGGTCTCCGCACCTTCTCACGAACCTATCAAAATAGGCTCTGTGCAAAGCAGAAGGGTACCTCTGCACTGTAATGATGGTGATGACAACTTAGGTACATATCTAAATGATAGTTTAAACTAATCTGTTAGCTAATTTTAAGCTAGGTAGGAAATTTCAAAATGTGTAGCTGTAATAACATGGAGCTCAGTTTGTGCCACAAAAAGCACCCAGTAAATAAAATAAACACCTAAACTGTCATTCTGTGTTGAGCCTGGCAGCAATACCCAAACTAGCTAATTTATAACTAATTTCATTGTGTTCACAAGACCACCACTGCTGCAATACAAACACACAACTGCTGCATGACAAATATCCACTCAGAAATTGAGTAGGTCCTGGCAAGCAGAATGGTATGGAGGCTGCAAGTGCAATGTGCATTTAGTGAGGCTGCAAGTGCAATGTGCGTTTAGCAAAGCTTTATGCTGGTAAGAACTAGTGTCTGAGCATCTTCTCTGAGCATCTGTGAGATGGAATTACAATCACTGCCTTCCAGAAGGACAAACTAGTTCTATAGCCAAGATTTTAACTCTAACATGTGTATTTAAGCTATCCCAAGATTCATGCTGGGGCGGGGGGACGCGGAAAGTAGCTTTATATTTGGCTGCCTAATTTAAGACATAATCTGAGGAGGAAAATAGACCTTGTACAGGTTTTTCCTATAAACAAGTTTATAGTTTTTAATCAACTCACTCTCTTCCAGTCCTAATGAAAACGCGGATATTATGAATGCCCATTCTGCTCATGTGATAATACCGTGAATAGTCTTTGCATTCCATTTTTATCAACTCCTTGTTTTGGACCATTATTGAGATTTCTTAAAGTCTAGAAATGGGAACAGGAGATCAGAGTTTATTTGTATTCTATTAAAAAAACATTTTAAAAATGAACAGCATAAAGATTTATTGAACAAAATACCTTGCTGAGAATTACAGTGTTACACAACAACAATTTCTGCATCTTGGATTATTTTAATAAACATATCAAAGGGAGAAAATAAAATAGCTAACATTTTTGATGCTGGATAATAGTTCTTGTTCACTTTTGTATTTTATTTAATTACTCTGTAGCTCAGAAACTTGCAGATACACCATTTTTTAAATGTATCACATGTGGTTAAAATAATAGGCATCTCTTTCATGTATACTCCCAAGATGGGTCTATCTGCCAGACTTACTAGTTTGTGTTTATAACACTTACCTGAAATCCAGCATCATCTATTGATGGAAAATAATGAAATTTTGAATGTGACTAGAAAGTCACTTTTCTTGGGATACTGTGAACATGTTCACTTGAAATAAATTTCACTTTCTGTATCAGTTCTAGATCTAATGTTATAAGATGCTGAGCACCTTCCTTTCTTGAGGACTGTATGCAAAATGTTTTTTCCAAAATTGTGTATATAAACTGTTTTCCATACAAGATCTTTTCTGCTAGCAAGTTATCGCTGCTTTAAGAAAACTGTTGGCATGGGAGGTGTTGGACCAGATGCCCTCCCAGAGTCCTTCTAACATAAAATATTTTATGATTCTACTATCTTAAGGCCAGCCAAGTTCTGACAGGAAACAGCACCACTAGATGTGGTGCCACTAGATATACAAAAACCCCCAAGATATCAACAATTAATGCCTGGAGGATATGTTTCTAAGCACTCCGAAAGGCAACAGAGGTGATCACGCTCAGCTCTAGAAATGGGCTCTGCTGCAGAGTTCAGATACAGACACAGAATTCCTAAGTCTCAGAAACTGAAAATGTATGTGTATATATATAATTAAATGGAAGAAAACCCATATGTCAAATCACAAATAATCCATCTGAAACCTTTGGTCTACATTTATTTTCTATTGGGATTTTGGGCCCAATTTCACTTAGCTGTCATTCCTCTTTAGTGTCTACTTTGCAACTGAGACTTAAAGCATCAATTATCATATCACAGTGTTCTGAGATCTGCATTGCCAGTGATTACAAGAGACCCAAAGGGCAAGGAAAAAGTTCTCCATAGACTCTTACATTCTGTGAATTAGGGATGATAGATCTGCCTCGCTGGCTCCTGCTTGAAAATATAAATTCAGAAAAACAAAGGACCTGGCTTTAAGCCCATTATGATCAATAGGACAAAGCCTATTAATTAAAATGTCTGAGAAGACTCAGAGATGTCAATGGGAAATTGCATCTGACTCTGGTTAACCCTACAGAAGAGCAGGGTTACTAATCATGGGATGGACTTATTGAAAAGCGAGGAGCCCCGAGTGCAACTCCTTCCCAGATCCTTAGTTGCTTCCGTGGTAACTTTCCCAGACTGTTTTAGGTCAGAGACTTTTTCCATCTTCAACCCCTAATTCTGCTGTTGCACCTCCCAGTGGGGCACACAAACATTTTTGGAAAGTCACTATGAATTTTCTAACTGGAACTGAATTTATAGCTCAGAAAGCTCAGAGTGCAGACTAGATCTCCAAGAAGACATGACCATACTCACCTGCTTTGAGTTTAGGGGATGAGGACACCTAGCACATTTGCAGGATCTGCTCTTCCACAAGGAAATCCTAAATTAATTTTTGGCCTTTCTGTCCACCTACCACATAAGGGATTATAACGTAGCTCATTGTGGGAGCATGTCTTTGCTGAAAGACCATATATTTAAACATGATATGTGCTATGGAGACAAATAACTCACCAGCACACACACTACTTTCCAATTAGTTATTTGCAGTACTTTCTTCTTTCTAGCAACGGAATGGGAAATTCTAATAAAGTTTATTAGTTAGTCTGTGAATTTTTATCCCTTGAGAACAAAATAAGCCAGCTGCAGGTTGTCTTTATCTTGGTGTGAGTTTAATTTTGTGTCCTCATTCTTAAATAAGAAATTAGTTATAACTAAGTATGCTGTTCTATAATTAAGCTGCCACAGGAAAGATGCTGATGTCTAGGAAACATCTTTACAAAGAGTCATTTCTCTTAATGAAGCCTGCATTTTATAAACAGATTGTTCCCATTTCAGAAGGACTTAGGAAACCAGAGACTTTAAAAGTGTAGTATGGATGTTCCCAATTAATGTAATTGTGCAATAACACACTATTCTAAGAATTAAATATTCTATCCTCTTAAGCACAGGACTGATATGCCAATGGGGACAACACTACTCAGAAGGGTGTTTGGTGACTTTATGTGGAACAAAAATGACCTATTGAGAACCATTCTATGCCTGACTTTGAAGAAGGAGCTACAGAGTTTTAATTCTGAATTATGAAGAGCATCATTTATATTGTTTTGAGCTTTCTGTCATCTCTCCAGGTTATCTCAGCCTCTGACAGCTTTCAGAATGAAAGGTTTTTGCAACAAAAAGCTTCTTTTTAAGCTTTGGCTTTTATTTCCATTTATTTGTGACCATGTTTTCTACAGTCTTATTACCAACTGCTGAGGAATATTCTGAACTCTAGAGCACTGAGCAGCTGGGTTCCATCCTAGGTTCAAAGAACATGATAGCAAAGAGTACCATGAAACTTGTTACACATTTTACAGTTCAGCTTGATWTTTAATTTTGCATTTACAAAGTCCTAGAAGTTTCCTGTGTTTAATGACCTCCTCCTCCTAATTTCTCCATGTGTGCTCTCTACCTAGGCCCAGATATTAACCATTTCAAAATCTGATTTAAAAGCCTTCCACTTAAATGTCCTCCCTTACTCTTTCTCTTTTTGTTGTTTGTTACCTTTTCATCCCCTCTCTTCCCTTTCTTTTCCTGTTTTTTCTCTTCTTCATTGTCATGAATAAGTAGTAACTCCATTCAGTTCAGTGAACTTAAATTGGTCTAGATCCAGGTCAAAATCATACTTTCACAAACCTTAGTTTGATACAACTTTAAATAAATTACTATCCTGTTGTGAACAGCCCGCAGACACAAAGCAATACACCAATCTGGCTGACAGATGAAGGAGGAGGAGGTATGGTGACAGTCCTCAACTGCGAGAAGTTAAAAGTAAAAGGTACTTTTACATGATAGTTGCACTTTGCGTACTGAATGCTATGAGAACATATATAATAGGACAGAGAAAACAAGCATTTAGATTGAATATTAGTCTATGTCTGTATTGGTGGGTGGAAGTTGACCTAAAGCCTCTGGGGCTGAACACAAGCCAGGCATTCAGTTGCCACAGACGCTGTGTCCTGGAGTCCAGGTTTTTCTGCCCCCTGCAGTGGACATACATACCTTCAGTTCACGTGGTYTCCCAGAGCATGGAACAGTCTCTCTAGGGAAAGGATAAAAGCAATTTATAATTCATATGGCTGCAACACTGGTATTTATACGATAAGGAATCATTGTGTCTGGAAAGGGGCAAACTGACTGATCCAATAAGGTATTTCCACCCCTGATTTATATCAGAAAATCTTCCAAGTAAATTACTCTCCTTTTCTGAAATATTATTTATATTATTTTTCAAAACAAAAATCTAAGTAATTCTACTCCTGTTCTGGGGCTTTTGCAAATGGAAATAATAAAAAAGCATGGTGAAATGCAAATAAACAATGCTATAAAATATAGTGCTAGGAAATACTGAAGTAAGAAGTATGATCTGAACGGCAAGCATTGATACACAGTGAAAGAATAGATCTCTTTATTATACTTCAGTCTGCCTTGCACTGTTATGTCCTGCGAAGAAACAGATTGCCAATTTGGCTAATTACCGTTCAGTTCCAGGAACTTACTGGTTACAGTTGAAGAGGGCCTCTGATTGCTAACGGCACATTCCTGACTGGATTAATTTTAAAGGAGTTCCTATTGACATTTTTATTGGTCTCATGCTATAGATATGTTTTACTGGTCTCAGCAATGGTAATTAGCACAGCTCTTCCTTTAGGTGAACGCAACTATATAATTTCTGGGATTTGAGGTAATGCAGATATCCCTGTACAGCACTACTTTGTGCTGGGTAGCTGCAGCCTTCTGGCCTCTGAGCTAACCCTGGGCAAATGCTGAATCTTTTTATCAAACATTACATTTTTCAGATTACTCTGAAATTTACTGCTTATGGGAGACTTAATAAGGATAAAAGAATCCAGAGCAGGTAGATACTAACAGAAAAGAAGCTCCTGTCTGTAGAGGTTTTGAACAATATCGCAGAAGAGAAATGAAATTGTACTGTATGGTTTAATTATGGTCCATCATACACTCCCCTACACACACACACACAAACCTTTTCAAAATTATATTTGCAGAGATTTTTCTGACCACATGCTAAAATAAAAACAAATAAATAAATACAGATTAGCAACTCCAAGAGGTAAAGCCAAAGGCAATATATGAAAAAAGTACTTGATCTCTCTTATTGAGCCCTTGAAAATCTTAAGCCTTTAAACATTAACTGTTTAATAATAACATTAAAATAAAATAAAATAAATAAAATATAACCAAAACATTTATGTGAAACATAGACCCAAGCCATTTTCTTCTATGCTGTGTGTATGATTCACATTCTGTTTAAGAACTAGTGGTGGTGGCTTTCCCAGGAAATAAAGGAAATTGTGAGATTTTAGAGAAATAGACTAAAATAGAACAAATAAAATCAAGAGAGAAATGTAGTGCTTGCTTGAACAAGGAAGCTATACTAACACAGCTAAGGATGATGTATTAACCATGTATTAAGGGTATCATCCTCTTCAGTACCTTGAGCAATTTCAGGGAATTAGTATGCTTCTGCTAGCTCCACATAGACAACTGTCTACCATCGGAAAATCACTTATATTTGACAGGTTTCACAAGCACACTGGGACTTGGTCTAAAGTACATTACAATGGGCAAAACAGCCATCAGTCCTACCCTGCATTGGTTCTGGGCACAAAGGATTTTCTTGTTCCAGTTCTTTTCTTCTCTGAGCTCTGAAGTCACCATATACACAAATAACTGACGAAGAAACTTCCCAGTACCTTTCTTTTTTCCTGATAAAATGAAAAAGAAAAGCATAGCTATCTTCCTGGACTTTGCTATGTTAGTCACAGAAAGAAAAATTCATCACTCTCCCCTGGAAAAAGAGGTGGGCTTCTTGCCAGTGGGTCACAGGTCTACATTTGACCTTTTTACAGGGCAATCAAATGCAAAATAAACAACAATTTTATCTCTTTTTCCCCTTGGATTTTTTTACATTGTTCAGTTGCTCTATCTTCCAGCAAAATTACTGTTAAACAGATGACAGTTTTAAATGCGTATCCATAAAATGCCAGCGAAGCCCATCATCATATCTCCATAGGTTTTAAATGATTTGGAGTTCACAGTCAAAACTGCATTTTCCAGTTCAGTGAATCCTTTYGCTGACTATTGCTCCAACATCCTTGTTGTTTCCCATTACTGAATGGAAAGTCACCATATGACTCATAATAATTTGGATTTAATTGCAAAGATATGACTTTGGTCCAAGTGGATAGTATGGGAGGGAGGGGCAGGGGGTTATTGCCTTTTTCTAAAGCCATGATAAGATTTCTCTGAAACATTTTCAAATCTCCAGCAYAACATGTTCACCCCAATTCTGAAGATCCTTATTAGATTTCTTTTAATCTAAAATATTCCTGGGGTTTCTCTCTTGTGATGTTATTGCCTAATAAATGGTGTGGAAACTTGGAATCTTTCATAAAAGCTCCAACAACATGAAAATAGTTTCCATAATGAATAGATTTCAATCTCTAACTCCCTCTGTAGAAATGTTTTAATCATGAAAGACAGAATGGAGTTCTCATGGGGATGCTATTTAAAACAGTAAAGAAAAATATTTGCATCTACTATGCAATTGTGAAATATGGCTTGGTGCTTTGTTTACAACGGGCAAGCAGACGGTTATTTTACTGAAATAATTGACTGGCATCTTGCATGGATTTTTCAGAGGGAGTGCATTTGTGCTCTGTGAAATCCTCGTATTTCTGACAGTCTGAAAAATGATATTGTTCTCCGTCTACGTCTTGATATTATTGTAGGGGGACAGCCAGCATTTTGTGTAAGAAAGAACCTTTCCATATAATATTCCTCACGTATATATGAAGCAAATGAATAGCTTATACGAACAGCAAGATTCTGTCAAATGCAGTATTCTCCCATAGCTTCATGCTATTGCTGTCTCAAGAATATGGTAGAGAGGATAGGGCATCAATCTGAATTTCTCATTTTCCACCTCCATGTTTTGAAGCACTGAAAATGGAATGAATATATAAAGGCAACCAAGTTTGCAGATACTGTTAAACGTCTAAATAACATGAATCTTGGCTCTACCTACAAACAGGACTGCAACCACAAAATTTCACTCCAGCTGCACATCCTGCATTTATTAGCAATTAACACCATTTTGATTTAATTTCTAGTTTCTTCTAGTCCTTTTTACATATGCAACATGTACCACACAAGCATTTGAGTTTAATCTTCTAGTGTGAGTGATAAATATGGATGTGATGGGAGGTTCATGACTCCATAGGAAAAAACCTCTGGGATTTGATTTTATGTATAATGAAGTAATGAAAATATTAATAAAATTGATTATATAATTTTGTTATTAATCTAATATTGGATGCATAAGTAGGGAAAGAGTGACAATAGCCTTACTGACACATGTAGTTCCCTGTGACCACAAATGCCCAGAAAAGTACGTTAATTCCAAGAGGTTTAATGGATGATAACTTTATTAAACTATAGATAGGCTTGCATGGGAAGAAGTAAATTGACTGAAATCTTTACTTAAAACCAGTATTCAATAAAGCCTTGAGTTTGGGTGAATTTTATTTTTCATGTTAGAATAATTTGCCCTGAATATAGCAATACAATTATATTTCAAGGAATTGTTTAAAAAGTTTTCAAGATTCTCCTGAATCAGCCAGAAAACAGACTGGAACATGGGGTAAGCAACAAGAACAAAAAGAGAACAGATTCAATTTAAAATGGAAACCAAACACTTGCCTGGAAAAAAAACCCAAACACCTTGAAAAACTGTTTAATTCAAAAGTTCAAAATAGAATATTTTTTGTATCATTAATGAAAAGCTTAGTGAGAGCAGAAGCATTGGCAAATAAATGCAAGTAAGTCAAAGTTAAAAAAGTCAACTTTTCTAACCACAGCTAGAAAACCATCAAAAGCCAAGAACAATAAGGGATCCAATATGGTACTAAAGATATTTCAAATATAAGGGTACACATATACTGCAAATGAATCAAGATTAAGACAGCATCTACCAACCCAGGAATCATTCAATACTGTCATCGTCTAGGAATATTTTGTATCTATTTATCTTTATTAATAGGGCCTACTAGTAGGGCTTTTCTAAAATTTATGAACATTTTCTCTTTGGTTTTCTCCTTGAAAGTACATTTTGTTATTCAACAAAACATTTTGTTATTCAAACACACTAATATATTTTAGTATTGATTGTGACTATACTCTTATGGAAGAGACTTATACAATGCCGTTTAGAAAAACATAAATTTCCTATGGTGTCTTATCCTTTTGAATTGTCAACTAAAGTTCATCCAAAAAAAAAAAGGGTTATATTAGGCATAATTTAAAAAAACATAGAAAAAAAGGTCATGTTTTAGTAAGAGAAATGTGTTTTTAATAATAACATATGTGGAGGCCTACTGGTTTTATTTCTATTAGCTTGCATAAGACTTTCCCATTAGGGTAGCATATTGATCTCCTAACTCCTGTTGAAGTGTTGCATGTTACTATATTGACAGAAAAGGCCGCGGGATAAAATGCTCAAGAACCTTTGAGCTAACGATTCTGAAGAGCTCCACAAGGACCTATTATAACAAAGCAATTGGATGATATGACGACCAGATTAAATTGAATGTAGAAAATTGCAAGCTAGTGCATATTGGAAAGAACAATTTCAGCTACTCATATGCACTGATAACTTCTGAATTAGTTATAAGATCCTAGTGAAAAAAAAAATGAAGGAGTCATCAAGGAGAACTGAATAAAGACACTTGTTCAATATGCAGCCAGTACCTAAAAATCATGATAAGACATTAGGTTGCATTAAGAAGGAAATACAGAACACTATTAAAGCTATAATGTTAATATCTAAATCACTGGTGCACCCTCACTTTCAATTCTATATGCAGGTGTGTGATCTCATCCCCAAAAACAATACACTAGAAATAGAATAAAGAAAAAGTATGACTATGCCTTAGAGACAGGTAGAGACTGTCACAGGACCTTTCTTAACAATAAGAATCTCCAGAAAAAAAAGTTAGCAGTAGAGAAAAAATAAGACTCCAAAACAGTTCCCAACCTTTATAGGAATATTCAAAAGAAAAAGACAAAGGGGTTTCACTGTATATAAAGAGCCAGTGTGGGACGGTAAAAAAGATACAAAGAGACTATGCACAGAAAAATAGAAAATAAGACAAGTAGGAACATCAGCAGATCTTCTAGTCCATCCCTCAGGCCCTAGACTTCAAAAAATACTGAGTCCATCCCTCAGCCCCTAAAATGAAGGTCTGTATTTCATGCTTGCCCATGACTGTATTTCACAGCAGTCCCAGGGGCGCTAACATAACGGTAGTGATGGTTCAGGCCAGAGATGTGCAATCCTCCCACCAAAGCCAACATGGAGAGAGGATTCCATTGCTCCTAGTTCTGCAGAATCCACCACGTTTGGATCTTTGGGTAGGGTCATGGTTTGGACATTCAGATACAAGTCGATCAAAAGCAGTATATTAAGTTATCAAATATTCAGAAAAGGCCCAATTAGTATGCCCTCCAATGTCAAAACAAGTAGCGTGCACTTACCAATATTTAAAATACTTTATTTGTATACACACCGTATTAACTAGTGCTACAAGGTATTACCGGAGCAAAGAGTCTGGTAAAACTTTAAAAAAAGACCATGGTGAACCAGGCTGTAGTAAGTAATCAGCAACTGCAACTTCTTTATTATCTCAGGTCAGCACATCCTGTCCCACAAGCCACTTCTCATGCAACTGGTATTTTTTTTCCTAGGCAAGGCAACACATTACAGGAAACAAAACATGCCATATTTCAGTATACACTGTAGCAAATAGCATGCTTCTGAGTCAGGAAGAAGCTTCTACCTGAATGTGGAAATTCCTTAGTCACTTCTTGAGGTAGTCTTAAGATATCACAGTGCTGGGTGCATAATAAAAGCCTCAGAAGATTAGGTTAACCAAAAAACAGGTCATTTACTATCAAGAAATATTTTCATAATTGCCTAAAGAAGGCTGTAAAAAAAAAATTCTATTTACTTCCCTTCTAAAGAGAACAACTGAATTGTAACAGATAACAAACAGTACAGTCTTTAACAAAATTAACATTTGAAAAGAAAAGATGACATGGCTAGTTATTCTCATCTTGTCATCTTCACTAGGGTTCTGGTTTCCTTTTACCCACCATTTCTGGAGATTCATGTTGGAAGTAACAGTGTTCCATGTTCTTTTGGGCTGAATGGGAGAACATGAGTGTCTTGTAATTCCCTTCTGGCATTTATTTGTGTTGACTGCTGACCAAGCTGTCTGAATCTTAACAATAGAAAGACAGAAATTACTTAGTCACTGTCTCTTTTCTTCTGTGTCTGTTTCAACTCCAGACATCTCTGCATATACTGAAGATGAACAGACATGCTCATTTTCCTGTCTGGATAGAGGCTTACAGTTTGTACAGTATTTATCTCCTATGTAGACATATGGGTAGTTGATCTGTTTTATAAGGAAAAATAAGCAGCAAATGTCAGACTCATGCCAATTTTATCAATATTGGATTTTAAAAGCCCCAAACATAACAATTACAATAAGAAAAGTTTGCTGAAAAATTTATGTCCAGACTCTTATCTGTTGCAATTATGTTTTTGTATCAATGGATTTCTAACAATTTACAGCTTGGAGCTCTGGTCTCTTCTATACTACTACTACTACTTTATAACTCTTCTTTCTCCAGGATTATTGATTCTCTCATTTCCTTTGTTTGCAAGTTTCACGTTCACAAAAGGATTTACTTCACCGTCTGATATGAACAAAAGAGTCTGTCAACAAAGAAAATATTAAATGTGATGGAACTCTTGAAGTGTCCTTATATTGTTGTTAGGGCAGAAACAGCATCTAGGGGAAGCTGCCTCTGAAAGAAGTAGATGTCACATAGGTAACATTTGTTGATTTATTTCTCCTTTACAAGCTGTTTTGTGTCTGGGCATTTTTTTTGCCAAGTTCTTTTATCTTAAGTATTTCTGAAATGGTAACCTGGAGAAGTAAAAAAAGTGAAGAAGTAGTTTGGGGAGAACTGAAAACACTACATCACTGAAGTACAGTTTGAAGTCTTACCATGAAAAAGTTCACCACTCTAAYGAAGCCCCTGATCCTAAAGGAGTCTGTATAACAGAGAACAAATATTGAAGTGTTGAGGTAGGCAAATGGAAGCCAAAGGTTTGCACAACTGAAGCAACAAATATCTAATACAAGTAACTGAGTCATTTCATATTCAGCACTTCTTGGTCTAAGTAAATTTTTGTTTATGTCTTCATTACCTAGTTTATATGTTCCATTTATTTTGACAAATCAGCCTCTTGGTCTTCAATATTACAGCTTTCTGGATTTCCCAAAAGGCATCTTAATTCTTATTTCCTTTGCTGGCAACCTGGCTAGCAAAAGTGTTTGTGCTTTCCTCGAGGCTAGTGTAATGCTGGCAGAGAATGCGCTCCTTTACTTTTATTATGTCAAAGCTTACAGATTTAGATTTGATCTGTGTGAGGCCAGAAAGAACTTTCAGTAGCTGTGTTACTTGCTTGACTGGGGAAAAAATGTCAGGATTAGCTCAGAAAGAAGACAGTCAAGTTATCTGTGTTGATGACAGGAAAGCTGACTTGAAAGGCTAACCTGGAATATATTGTCAAAAACTCTCTCCCTTTGTTTATGTGGGAAACTTACACTATTGCAACCATGTTTCTACTATCAATCATAGATTCTCTCAGTCTTCTTCTAGTATCATTATTTTTCAATGTATTCAAATTCTGAGTGTTGACTAGCATAGGATAAAAAATAGACAACTTCACTCAACTTTAACTCATTTTACTAAAATAAAGTTTTCCTCAAGCTGGCAAATTACCATCTTAACCATTCAACTATCTTTATAGACAGATTCAACTGCAATTACAGGAATGAGGTGGCAAAGAGATGGAAGAAATGCAAATAAAATTGATCATTTACATGAACCCAAAGGTAAGGTAACATTTCCAAATAGCATACCAAAACCTTAACAGTGTAATGATATTTACAGGCAATTTTGATGGCACTGCATTAATTTCAATGGAATTGTACTCATTTACAAGAATAGCAAATCTGATCCATCCATTTATAGTGCCAGTATTTTTCAGTTTATAAAACAAAACTATAACTAGTTCTGACAGCTGAAAAATGAGGCTAGAAAATTGAGACTGGGTTGTTTTCCCCACCCCTTGCTGATGCTGATTAGGTGTAGAGCAGCCTAGAGAGTGTGGAAAGTTCCCTGCCGTTACAGCTTTTAACTACAAAATAGCTGGCCTCCTAAATGGACTTAATGCGTGAATTACTGATTGCAGATTTATTATCTGTACTCTGCAGTGGGAACTGTTAGACCATCCAAATGCTCATTTTGACTCCACAGTCTAAGCAGCTAACCCTGCAAGCAAGCCAACAAGTAGATACACACATTTCCAATACACCCTTGAATGTCGTTTTTGAATGTCTTCTTATGGCTTACTATTCTTGATGACCAGATCAGCTGAGCTACTAGTAGAAGACTGTCTTGGAATACCTGCTCACCAGCTTGTCAGGATCTGACTCAGATTACTGTTGCCCACTTCTTGGATGAAAGAGTTAGTCAAATCTGGCAGATTTCAGATTAGTCCCTTGGAGAGGAAAAACTGATAATGGAAGCACAAATGCCTTTAGTGTAACCTCGTTTATACACAACAGGAGTATAAACTCCTGTTTCCCTGAACCCCAGTAAGGAATTCCCTGCCTTACTGCAGTCAGCACTCAACCCAAGACTGCTTCTCTCTTCATTTCTCAAAGCTCATTGTGACTTTGTCTTCTTTGCTTTTGATTCAGCTGCATTTCCTTTTCCTTCTCCCCTTTCTCCAGTCAATCCTAGTTTCTGCACGTGCTTTATCATTTCCCAAGAAAAGGCTTTAGCCTAAATGGTTTCTGCTCATTCTTATCTGGGCCTGTGTTCAGCTTCTACTATTTTGGAATGGCTGAACAAAAGGGAATTAACTGCTCCTTCATTTAGACTGAATGGAAGGATAACTGCTTTATAGAGCAGCTTCAACCCAAAGTGTAACAAGAATTATTTCTTTACACACACATAAATTTCCTTTAAAGTTTTTTTTAATCCTCTGTTACATATATTTTGCACTAGATTTTGGAACAGATTGATGACTGATGGAATTAAGCAATCCCCATTGTCAGAGTTTAAGAAATACTTCTATAAGTATATGGTCTCATTTATAATAATTCCATCAAGGCCTTGCTTCTAGCATTAACATGCTGCATAACAATAAAGTAAAGCTATGCAGAACACATGGCTTCTACTAATGATATTTTTCTGTAAGAAGAAGCAGAGCTGTGAAAAGTCAATGTACAGAGCCATATGCAATTACGGAGTCACATTGTATAGTCCATTCTGCACAACATGGATTTCACTGAAGACCAACCCTACATGGCAGAAGAGCCATGAGGAATGAAAAGGATCAACACCAATATGACTCAAAAAAGTGATTTATAGAACTGAATAAGAAAACAATCATCTTTACTGGATAGCATGTTTCCCTCTTTCTCCCAAAACAACCCTGTACAAATGCTACTTCAAAAATAATTCTAATAGGACTTTTCAATGAAGGCAGGATGAAAAAACTATTTTCTTGGTTGTTAATTTAACTCAGGTAAGGTACACATCATTGTTAGATGTGGTTCAAACCAAAACCACTTTGAACTTCTTCAAAGCTTGTCTATTTAATCTTCTGAATACATCCACCACCAAACACATAGCATGACTGTACTTCCAAAGAATGTAGGACATTTATAATGCATTCATTGTTACATGCCAATTAACACCACCACATAACAGCATGTAGCCTTTCCATACACTGTGATGTTGCTCAACAGAATAGCTTTTGCCAAAATTATTACAATCTTCAAAGYGTCGTCTTCTTACCCAATAGTACATGGGAGGCAAAGCTGCTGTTATTTCAGATATATAGATGGTACTCTTCTCATTACAAAAACATTCACAAAAAAAGGCAAACCTGTGTTCTGAATGTAGTCATATATTTATTATTTTTAAAACAGTGAAACTAATAAAAATTATAGAAAATACAGGCCTAAATCTTCTGCGCTGCTTACAGAAATGTAAAAAAATCTGATAACACTTAGTGTGCTATACATATGGCTAAATTTCTAAACTTTCATGAAGACACGTATCTATCACTACATCTTTGCTTTTTGAAAGAATATATAGCCAGCCTTAACCAGCTGGCCAAGTTACACTGAATTTGAAAAGCATGAAAATATTGAATGATTGTTTCACAATCAAAAGTATAGCTAGTGTTTTCAGCATTCAAGTAGATACAGTTTTGTTACTGAGTATCAATTCTGTGATGGCTAATACAAAGCAAAACTTTAAGTTTATTTCTACCACTCTACTTGATCACATCTCATAATGACAATATAGCTCAGTTACAACAGCTATTTTACTTTTCAGTGTTTTAGCAGAAATCTCGTGTTTGAAGGAAAGCGGGCACAGTAGAAATTAAGCAAAGAATTTCAGCAGTCTGTTACAGCAATTCTAAGTATATAGCAATCATAAATCTACTTTTAGAAATTACATTTTTGGAAAACAGATACTGGGAGAATCCAACAGAAACCACAATAAGCAAAACACCTCCAGATTAGTCCAACATCAGAAAATGAAAATGACAGTCACACACAGCTGGGTTTGCAGACAGCAACTGAAAATACCCTTAAGCCAATTGCATAAGAAGAAAAAAAAACCACGCCTGTCTCAGAGAAACCTGGTTTCCCAAAAGGAGATTGCAATGCAGAAACAAGGASTGCTGGAAAAGACAAGAACTCAAACAAGCTTCACTGTCATACCTTTCAAGAAATCTCAACAAGATCTTCACCTGGCAGTCTTTACTCTAACCAGTCAAAAGTGACCTTACCTAAATAAGGGCTAAATAAAAAGACACACAATTGTTTCACTGACGATGTTCTTCAGTAAAGCTTGCCGAATAAAATACTTGTGAACCACTGAAAAAGAATTACAGACATATTCATCTGGAAATAAAATGATACTTTCAGGCTTTTGAAAATATAGAGGATAAGATGATGCATAAGATATTTTGAGTGTCTGACTTTTCTGGAATGAACAGTGAGAAAATGCAAAATTATCTTGGTTTTCCAGCCAAGGAATTACTGGGTGAAACATAGCATCAAAATGTGAAAAGAAATGAACACCGTTATGGAAACACATTCGTGCCTGGTTTCCTACAGAATTCTTGAGAATTAATGAGCAACTGGCATTCTATGGTCACTGTTCATCCTACCAACTGTAATTATTTTATTATTACCTGGGTATGTGTTGCACCTACTTATTAAATGTTTAGAAAGGAACATCTCTGGCCCCTGGAAGACTTCTACATTTTTGTATAATGGGTGTCGTGTCTGTCACAAACAAGCCCTGATTAGCAACTGGATCTTCAAGCACCCTGGAATAAAAACTTCTGAGTAGAAACTCTTCCTTTCCCCCAATCTCTCTTTAATATCCATATTATCTATGGCCGAATCTTCAGTTCAAAAGATACAGAGAAGGGAAAACTTGTAGCTTTGGGAGCTGGAATCTAACGTGTGACTAACAGTAAGACCAGGCTTTCCTGTTGCCTAACATTTAACATAGTCAATTATCAGTGCAGAGACTTGAAAGACTGTATAAACAGAATGGTGTCTTTTGTAGAGACATTACTAAAACGGGACGATGGCACACACACACAAAGAGAAAACAGGGAAAAGGAAGGGTAGCCCAAAATAACCTTGATGCATTGAACTGAAATAGATTCTGTTTCTATCTTAAACAATCACAGACAGTCATGTTCATATGCTATGAAAATGGATGAAAGAAAATGGACTTTAGAGGATTTAAATGTAGCACTTACAAGAAGGAAGTGAAATGTGTGTCCAAGACATAAACCTGTAATGGCTGAAGTCTGCAAACTTTTGGGTACTTGCAAAATCTTGTTTCTATTAATGGTCATACTAAGTTTGAATTGTGAAAGCTTGTATCTATAAAAATTTAGAATATTTATTAATGTTTTAAGTATTATGATTGAAAAGCAAGAACAAAGAGTCCTCAGCTTAAAGGTACACTTTAAACAGAGGTTTCCAACTACATGTATCTCTGCAGAAGAAAGGACCATCAGATTCACAACTGGGTAGGTAATTCAGTGTAACTTATGGAAAAAGCTTAAACCTGACATTCTATTGGGCCTCAGATCTTTAAAAAAATATCTTTAAAAAAAAAAATGTCTGCAAGACAGACTGAACGAATTATACCCAGCATTTCTGGATAATTTTTTTTGCTATTTAAAGTGTACGTATCAAACCACTTCCCTCAAAACACACACAGGCCCTGACCTTACCTCTATGAGTATTTCTTGAATATGTCAATTATAATGTCACTATTTCAACAGGATCATGTTAACTCTAAAGAGTTAGTTACTTCCTAGACACCAAATGCACTGATTTTCTCCCAGTCTGTATTTTTTTCCTTCTTTTCTATAGCTTTTGAGGAAGCTGTGAGAAAATGGAGATACACTTATAAGAAGTGTTTTGTCAAAGCTTATATTGTAATTCTTAATCCATCATATAGAGTGCCCAGAGCACTCAGTGGATGGCTGCAGATGGATTTTAAAAAACCTAGAAGAATAACAAAGAATCAGATATATTCTGCACTCATTGTACATACAGAATATGCCTTTTCTATTCTTACTGAGCTGACCTGCTGTTAAACTGGGTTAAATATGCTTTTTCAAAAGAACTTCCACCTTGACCATTTATGTCTCATGCATCTGACCCTTCAAGGTCTTTCTGATTAAAGACAGACTATATCATCACTTGCTAAATGCACTTGGAGTTAATGTAATTTACCATGGCATTTCTAATACATTGCAAGATATTTTACTTGGATTCCAATATGAAATAGAACTATTACCAACACAATTAAATCATTACAGCAATGAACAAAAACACAGCTGTATAAAATCCTGACCCTGCAGCAGAAAAACCTGAGTGGGATAGTGGCTAAGACAAAATAGAGAGAGCACTTCGGTCAAAGCAGAGACAGGCACAAATGCAATCTAGCAAACAAACGGTACCAGGGTTAGGGAACTTGGCACTGTCCCAGTCTGCTACAGAGCTTAAGCTCACACAAATCTAGTCTTCCACAAACTCATTTAAAATGGTCTCCTCGGGAAAAAAAATTTCAGGCATTCAACAATAGATATATTTGATATGATGCCCTATCCTCTGCCTGTTCCAAATTCCTAAACTATTCCAATCCTGTAAAAACAGCAAGATCAGGAAGAGAAAGAAATGTGCATGCTGACATAACTAAGCAATCATTGGTTGCAGATTTACTAATAAGCAAGGGAATGGCACACTGCTGTATATGTAGTGTACTGCTGCAAAGGGATAAACATGATTGAAGGGAAATGTCCTGACTTACCAAAACACTGAGGCTCTTTTCCCTGAGCATCTCGCACTCTTCATCTAGAGTCATCAGTAAGCCACTGCTCTGGATATTGTGTTCACACCACCATTACCTAAAGTAACTGCATAAATTCCTTTAAGCATCACCTCTATCCTTCACTGATTTGAGTCAGTTTATTTCAGATTAGTAAAGTGGTTGTCTAGCTGACTTTGCCACTCAAGTCATCCACTCCCATTAAAGCTAATGCAGTCTGCTGTATATTTGACCACTGCTAAGCACGATGCCTTCTCCCTGTCTATTCCACTTCTGCAGAGACTGAATGTCAGTGAACACTCTTCCCAAAGTGATGTTGAAACTTTTGATGATGCAGGTGCACAAACCAATAAATCAAATAAAGATGCTTTAATATCAAGCTCCATTTAAAATGGAAGGGAGGTGATGATGAAAAAAATAAAATCTCTGATAAATCATTAGTGAATTAATTTTTTTTTCAAGCTCAGAAACCATTTCCATAAATTATCAATCAATAAAAAACTCAAATCCCTTAAAAAACTTTCTCTAGCTGTATCCTTTTGATGCTTCCAATACACTTTAAAAATATTCAGACAACCAAGAAGAGCACAGTCAGGGCCTTGTGGATGCCATGATTCCTGCAGAGTTTAAGACCAGCTTCCTGCAGAGTAAACAGGTCTTGCATCTAAGTAACTGATTAAAGCCACTAGCTCCTTAGTAAGTTAGGTGCCTTTTTTACTGTAAGCAATAACTAAGCAGCTGAAAACTAGAGGCAGTGAACATACTGAACCTTTGCTGCATTACACTCAGGGTGTATCTAAAATGCAGTCACTGTGCCTGCACATACGGGAACTAGCTCAGACACCAATAGTAGCACAAAGTGACTGCATGTGCAGTATTTGGTGAGGAGATGGGTACATATTTGGGCTTTTAGACAAAAACAGAAACTGTGCTGTCACTACCAAAATTAGCTAGTATAAAGCTAGCTCATATATGTCTCCATGTGCTGTAGCTGACTGAGTGCTGCAGGCACTGCATCAGACAGCATTGGCTTGGGATGAAAACAACGGGTAGGAGGAAATGGAAGATGGAGAGAGACCAGAGGAAGAGGCAGAAAGAAACTAAGGGGCTATAAAGACAAAAAGGGAAGCACGTAAGAGAGACTAAAGAAAACAAAGGGGGAACGATTGAAGAATTTTTGTCAGATTTCATACGCAAATTATTTGCGTGCAATGACTGAATAACCACAGTGTGATGTAGAAATAATTTACGAAGTCTATGCTACTCTGAACCTATAGCCCTCAAAGTACGGAACCTACACAGAAGGGAATCCCCGGTGGTGAAGAGCTGGTTCTACACCAAGTACATGTAACAGTGAGTGGCCAACGAAGAGACATCAGTGTAGACACTTCTGGCAACTGAATCATTAGCATGGACGTTTGGCACATAGGTGCAACACAGAGCAAATAAAATACCCCTCACCACTGTATTTTTATTCTCTTTAGAGGCTGAGAAGATTCAGAGAGTAGAACATTCTTTCTGATGCACTGCCAGCAAAATAAAGCAGAGGAAGATAAAATAAAGAGGAAGCAGATCTAAAGAATGTTTTGGAAGTTGCAGTTTTGATTTCTGCACATGAAAATCACCCGCATATGTACATCAAACTGTGGCCATATGAATAGTGATACTATTTTTAGCAGCAAGGATCCAACTGGACATTCTCACATGCAGAATCCTATATTATTTGAGATAAGGGAATTAGCTCTGAAAAAGTAATAGTTATAAAGCAGCCAGTTTCTAAAGGGGTTATGTCGTGGTTTAACCCTGGCAGCACCTAAACACCACGCAGCCGCTCGCTCACCCCCCTGCTCCGGTGGGATGGGGGAGAGAATCGGGAGGGCACGAGTAGGAAAACTCGCGGGTTGAGATAAAAACAGTTTAATAATTGAAATAAAACAAAGTAGAACAGTAATAGTAACAGTGATAACAACAACAACAACAATATACAAAGCAGGCGATGCACAATGCAATTGCTCACCACCCGCCAAACTGACGAGAGCCTGTCCCCCGGGACCCAAAACTCCCCCACACCCTTAGTTTTTATACTGAGCATGACGTKACATGGTATGGAATACCCCATTGGCCAGCTGGGTCAACCACCCCGGCTATGCTCCCCCCTCCGCTTCCCATGCATCTGGCAGGGCATGGGAGGCCGAAAAGTGCCCGGTGCAAGCACCACCCAGCAGCACCCAAAACATCAATGGGCCATCAACGCTCCTATTATACCAAACCCAAAACACAGCACACCCTCCCCAGCTACTGGGAAGAAAGTTAACTCTGTCCCAGCCAGAACCAGGACAGGTTAGTATCAACCCATAGTATTATTGATACATACAGAAACTACATGGAACTACCCCACCACAAGATGATGTGAAAGTACCTAATTTCTGACCATAACCATAGTTTAAATGAACTTTCTAGGTGGCTGAACAGGTATGACAAGCACCAGTACTCTTCAGGCTCTACTGCCACATTACACAAACTGCAATTTGGGCAGTAAGCCATGCTCCAGTGCCTTACTGCATGTGGCAATCTTTAAAATAATCAGATGGAGAAAATCAGACTTATGATCTTATGTTGACTGCTGAGTAAAAGTATCCCCTGATAGATGGTACTAGACTTCTTGTTTATAATCCCAATGAGATATTCCTTTAAGTCTTTGTGTGAAAAAAAATGACAAATCTCTTCCTAATTAAAGTGCATATTAAAACCTGAAAAGCTCAAATACATTTCAAATTGTTCTACAACGGCAAATAATTTAAGCTGTTGAAATGCCTCAATTTTTTTTTTCTGCAGGGAACAATTTTCAATGTCAGAAGCAAGCCAAAAGGCCCAGCTTGGCCAGATAAAAAACATCTTGAAAAATACTGCTTTCTAAATTTGTAAATTAAGCAATGAAAATAAAGCTGGGGGAGAAAGAAAAAAATATTTCTGTCCCTGTACAAGAACCTTTTATGAATCAAGAATTAAATAGCAAAAATAGCTAATAGAAAAAAAAAACAACACCCAACTTCTAGAGCACCACTTTAGCTGGATGCAAATATTTTGTTATGCATCAAAACACAAGTTTGTGCCACAAGCAAGAATTTCTGCCTGCAAGAATCTGTGCATGCGAAGAGAGGTATATAGAAATATAAATAGGGAATTTGAGTTCCTGGCCGCAAAACCATTGCTCGGATGAGACAGAGAAAGCCTAAGGCTTATATAAATCCATACAAGCAGAGCATACCTTTGTACAATGTGGATTTCACCTCCAGCTATCTATACCTTGTCCACTTACCACAGACCCAAGAAACACCTGGAGAAGAAGCAGCTGAGAGACTAATTGTCATAAGGCAGGATTTTTTCCTTATTTTGCTCTTTTTCCCATCCTACTCCCCTAGTAGAGATTTATTCATGCAGTGCTTTGACTGGAAGCATTAATGTCTACCCTGACCCTATACAAAAGGTCCCACTAAGTTCTGCAAGTGGAGATGCACATCAGATAGCTTTCATGTGGTTAGCTAGTGTATCAATAAGCAAAGATGTGGACATGACTATGAGTTACACTGCCAGTCACCTACGTTAAATGGAGAAGATAATGTTATTTACTTGCAAATCTGTGAGATAGTTTAAAGAAGCATTTCTGCTTTTATTCTTAAATTGCATCAGAAGTATATAGCTGCTGGTTTATTTTCTAAAATGGCAACATTTTCCCTTTACTTACTGTCATATAATATTTATAAGGTACCTACACCTCCACCCCTGGGGTGCTTCATGAGCAATTAAAACGCAATCATCATAATAAAGAAATAAATAACCTTAATTAAAGCATTGCACAGGAACCTTCCTCAGATGCAGAGCCAGTGGGGAGCTGTCTGTCTTCATGAGATTTTACATTATCTGTCAGTTAGAATGAGATCCAAATGCAACATCAGGTTTCATGGACATCATCCGGATTTATTATATTCCCTGAGGGCCATGGATTCATACCCCACCAAACAGATGATACCCAAATGTAGATTACTTATTTGTTAGCTAAGATTTTTTAATTGCTTCATTTAATTAAATTTTAAAAAGAGTTCTGGGTGCCTGGACCACACACAATCTCCCATACTCCCCTGCTACCCTTCTTACCCTCTTTCTTTCAAAAACAAACAGAACACCTCCAACAACGTCTCTTCCCACTCCTACATTTTGTTTTTCCACTCAGGGCTATTATATTATAACCTCTAGTACTTCCTTCTATCATTTTCTCTTCAATGCTGTGTTTACCAACCTCTCGTCATTCCAGGCAAGGAAGAAATCTGCAGAATATTCTCCCCCGACCTGTTACCCATCAGCAGGCCTAGATTGTTCTCAATTAAGTTGTTTTAACCCTCAGTTTTTCAGTGTAATATTCCCCAGAGAGAGCAGAAGACCACGGCAAAAGAATACTTCTGGTCTGAAGTACGGTCGCTTTCAAAAGCACTACACAGACCTTTTCTGGCTACTAAAACTTCAGAACTGAAGGAGATGAAGAAAAAAGAATTGATTTATTTAAAGTGATTGGACACAGAATCACAGTTCTTCCTGGGTCAAAACTCCTATTTGACAATATAATTTACTCTTCAACTCCAAAGGAATTTTTCTGTGTTTTCCTCAGCATTTTGTTTAAAATCTTCATATAAAATTATCCATCCCTTTTAAATACTTTGATACATATTAAGGAAATTCTGAACAGTTTCTGATTCGTAATGTCAAGTCTGTGACTTCCACTTTTAATACACAAGCTTACCTGCCTCAGAACATGTGTCTAACTCATTCCTTCTAGCGTAACACCAGGACATGTAAATGCTCTGCCAATTTTGAAGAACCTGGTGGCAATAACCATGACTCTAGAATGTCTCTGCTAGAGATACTGACTGTGGCACAACCCTTTCACACTTCTCATGAACAGTCCAGGCCCTTAAGGATGTTCATGTGCTCTATTACAGCTGTAGCAATGATGATGGCTGTTTTCAAAGTAATCAGTGCAGCTCTTCCACCCAGGACCTTTCTGCATGCAGCTGCAAGTTCAATACAAATAGGCAGCAAAGTTCTCATGAAGCCACAGGACTAAGGGTGCTACTGAAAGGAAGATCTCCCTCATCTAACACAGAGGCACAGAGGTTAGTACAGATGGCTCTTGCCTCAAGTGAGTACATGGTTTCCACAGCTACATGGGAAGAGGTGTATCTCACCTTCTTCCTGAGCCTGCCACGTTTCTTTTTGTTTGGATGAAGAGAATCCAGCTAAGAGCTAAAATCATACTGCTGTGTTCAGCTAATTCCCTGTTTACAATTTACTGTAAGATTGCTGAGCTATATATATTATATATGATGCCTTTCATATGCTTTGAATACATTGTTTTCTAATTGTATCTGTACCTACTGGTATTCACTGAGGACCGTGAGGACTCATGGCTCTCAAGTTCAGTATTGAAGCATTTAGATTCTGACTGATGCATTGTGATTTCATGAGATCTCTCAAGTTCTAGACAGGTTTCAGAAGAGTGAAATACAACAGGATAACATCATTTCCTTCTTTTCCAGGAGGAATTCAGGATCTCTCCTTCCCTAAGGCATTTACTATTTATTTTCAATTAATTACTGGAGGGGAGTTTATACACCAGGCTTCCTCCTGTTATAACTATGTTTAGAACATATTCTCCTTTTCTCAGCTGTCCTTTTATATTTTAATTCCTACTCTTCTGAACTAAAGGGAAATGAATCATAAATAGCTAAGAAGTGGCAACATATATAAGGACAATATGAATACAGGCAGAACTTTTATTGTATCGCTTTGAAACAAAGCAGCTTTGTATGCAGTGATCTACTTAATTTGGTGTACAAACAACTGTTCCTTTCACAGGTCTTCCTAGAAGATACTTGTGATCTACCATTGTGCTCAGGTAAATACAGCTAAGAACTACATGCTGTTTTCTGACTGATAGCTGCATTTGGCAACATTGCTCTTATGACAGTTTTACAAATTAGAATAACGTGCTGGATGAATAGGAGGCATTATAGTCTCAAGAGGGTGTCACATACCTCTGCATTTTATTTCTGATGTTCATGAGTGCATATGGCACACACTGTCTCAGTGCAGGCTAACTGTCTGCATCCCCTCTGAAACAGCAATCCAAAATCCCACCAAACCTCATGTCACCATCATTATTCTCTGTGAGCCCTCCTGTCACCTCAACATGAAGCAGCTGCAAAGGCTGAAAGCAGTAACCAATCCTCCTTTCTTTGTCTTCATTGCAAACAGATACAAACATCCTCCTCCCTAAAACAAAAAAAAAAGTTTTATTCTTGCCTTTTGTCCTTTCTTTCTAAGAGTGTGTTTGAATGATCAAAATCAAAACAGTAACACTGATGAATGGACTGCAATTGTTTTATACCATTTCATGTTACACAGTTGGTCATTGTTATAACAGAACTAATCAACATATGGTTGCAAGAGGAAAAAAAAGAACTTTTGTATTGTGTATAATCTACATAGCCTAGATGATTGTCATTTTTATGCTCTAGAAATTCAGTATGTCAGTAAAAAAAAGACCTTAAACCCCACAGCTTTTTCTTTAAAATACAGAATTCTTCCAATAATAATTCCAAGTGAGTTACAAGAGAGCCAGGCATTTCCAAGAGACTTACTGTTTGTCTATTGCCAACTGAATAAACATTCCTGGGAGAAGAATTTGTTCTGGATTACTAAAAATTGTAACCCAGATCACATTAGAATTGAGATTAGACTGAAGATGCATGATCCTACTGAGTTTCAAACAGCCAAACTTTGATAGTAGTTTAGACCAGCCTATTCGTGTAACTATCTTTTTGAGAGAATAAGAGAGAGCTGGAGCTAATTTTGAAATTAAAACATGATTAAAATTCAGTAACTGATATGTATGCATGTACATCAAAATGGATTTGATTCTAATGAGAAGGCAGAAGTTCTTTCAACATCTTGAGATTTGGGAGGAAACGTTACAACTTTAAAGTATATCTTCTTGATATAGATAATATCTTAGGTACATATAAGAAAAAAAAATATATATGCATATTTATATGCACTATAAATATGGTATTGGTATATATGGTGTGTAATGTACGTGAAAATGGTCAGAATTTTTATAATTATGGCATTTGCATGAATAGAGATGGGTTAAATGAGGGTATCCATCCTTGCCTTTATTTCTGTGAAAGCTCATGGAGTTACAGGAAGGAGATGCAAGACTGTTTTGACTTGTAAATTCTATTTTAAAATGCACCTGAAGGTTGGTGTTTTGTTCATCTATAGCCTTGTTTAGATGAGGAAGTTAACAGGTGAATTTGAAATTCAATAGCTAATACACATTAATTTCCTGTGTTAACACTATTCCCTGTATTAACACTAAGTATACAGAATAAGTAGAATAAGTATGCAGAATAATGTTTCACACAAAGTAAAGAGATGACCATACTGGGAGACAGAGTGGAATTACAATTTAAAATTACAGTTACTGGTACAAGTAAGTGGGATAAAAAAAAAATTATTCTCTATATATTTTAATGGCATTCAAGCAAGTTTCAACACATAATAGTTTCAAGATTGCCATCTCACAGGGATTTATCTCACAGTAGATTGAAGAAGAGAGTTTAATTGTAAGAGAGAGAAGCTGAAGGCTATAATCTTATGAGTGAGATCTAGATCATTTTAGTTACTGAGCTCTTAAACATCTAAATATTTTGTGTGGGTTTATATTACAAAAACTGTATTGAAGTCTTTATTGCTAATCTAATTGTAAAGTAATTACACGGTGACTGGATTTATCTCATACTTTTAAGTCTCAGAGTTCTTTTTAACAGTAATTACTTAATAAAAATATTGCAAAAATATTTCTAAATCCAAATCTAATACTTTTCTCAGTTAAAGGCAAGTGGAAGTAATAATTTCTACATTCCCCATTATTCGTATTGTGGAAGACCCCAGGTGTACCAATTGATTTGAAAATACCAAAATTCTTTCCAGTAGGATAAATGCTCCATTATACCATTTCATTCTACTGATGACAGTTTCTTCTCACATTAAGTATTCCTTCAAGTAAAGAAGCATCTTTCAGTTAATATTAAATCAATGTAAGTAAAAAATAATTGCTTCTTAGATCCATACACAGCTAAGGCTTTTAACTCACATATCAAAAACTAGACTAGCCAAAATATTGTTGAAAATAAGGTTATTACCTGTTGCTGTCCTGTCTAACATCTACATACGCAAGAGAACTCCAAAGGATGAGTGGAATGCCCTTTTCATATTTTACAACTCTCATTTTTTCCAGAGAGAAGATAAAAAGCATTTTACATTTCATCCCATGGTTTCTCATAAGTAATTTATTTCCATAAATTGGGAGAATTGCAAACCATAAATTGGGAGAATTGCAAAGATTCATTTAAAGATCATCAGACAAATTATGGGTTTAATTTATTCTGTAATTGAATTACTGCAGCTATAAAGTATATAATAAATGAAATAAGAATTCTGAATTTAAGTTTTAGTTCATGTTGATGTCTTAAATTCTGCAATGTAATACTTGAGCCATAGCTAAAGTCCCTATCCAGACAACTATATTACTAAGGTCACTTGTGATACATGCATGGTCATTTTTCTCATCTCACCTGCCAAGGACAGATGTTCAGAATTTGTTTTACTGAATTTGTCTCCATTGACTTGAAAGTTGCACTGACTTTCAAATATATTCTTGCTTAAAAGAATAGCTTGTTTATTCAGACTATGACCAAACAATTTTGTTTTTAATTCTCACTAATGAAGTCTGTTTTCAAGCACTCATCATGGGAAAATATCAATGACATTTTTATTACCTGTTTCCTATGTGAGAGATTTGAGTTTCAAATCTCGAAGTGGTAAAATGATAAAGTCACAAGAGTCTGGAAAATTACTTTTGTGTCTTCTTTACCATGCAAGAAAGAAGTTTGATAACTGAGAAGTGGTATTGCCCACCCCACCTCCCAAGAAAAGAATGAACCAAAGTTGGGTTTTTTTCTGTTGTAATTAACAGACTGTTCTAATTTAACTGCTGTCGTTAGCTTCAGAGAACAGTGAAGTGTGAGGACTGAATTCTGCCTTTGCATTGTTGCTGCAGGTTGGTAACTAGTGAAGCAGCTAAGATGTTGATGGCAGTACCCATGATTAAGTTACAATCTGATGATGATTTGCCACACTCCCTGAAAAATGAAGCCTTACATCTGCAGCTTCTGTTAAACTGCAGACTACCGAAAGACAACTACTGTGTAAGTGAAAACTGCCATTCCATGAAACAATTAAAATAAGTCCTATAGTTCTACCAGAAACCAGAGCATAGGATTCTGTTTGTAAACAGTCAATGCCATTTTTTAAATGGCCCTCAGAAGGACAAGAATTAAACTGAGGACTAAACGTAACAACTGACCTTACAAAGAAAATTTGCTTGTAAAYCCCTAAGCATATAGCACTTAAGGTTCACTGTGAGACATGGGGCCAATTTCAGTGGCAATGTAACTTCCTAAGTCAACACAGTTACAGTCTCTTACTTATATCCAATTATAATAATCTACAAGAGGACTGAAGCATTTTATATCATGACTCACTTTGTAGTAAAATTGAAATCATCACACAAATTTTCTCTAGGACCAGAGCAATTCATTCACTTGCTCACAGGAAACATAAAGGAGTGACAATGTATTAACATGTGTGTGATAGATGGATAGCAATGTGAGGAACTGAATCCTTCCAAACCTCTGCTTAATAGAAACAGTCTTTCAAAACCATATACTGTCTTAGATCACAAAGACAAAACATCGCCCCAAACTGGAAAGCAGAAGGAGGGAGAGGGAGAAGGGAAGAGAGGTTGAAATATAAAACCCTCCAAAAATTGAAGCAGTGGTGCAAACATGCTATTTCCTTTAGTTATTACCTAAGAATATACTGGAATGACAGAAAACAAGTAACTGTTTGCTAAAAGTCAATAATCTTCTCCTTTTATAACACAGGTACATCACAGCAAATTTCTAGTCCATTTACTTTCTCTCTAAAACCTTTGAACTACATCTCCATATATAAAAATATACAGAGAATATATATATATATAAAATGAATACCTAAAGGACATTTGCTGCACACAAATAAGATAGTGGCATACCAAGTACAGAACAAATGTGAATGTTTTCTTGTATCTGTTAAAAATTGACTGGCAGTTACAATATAAATGAGCAATCAGGATGTCAGATCAAAACAGACATGATGTATGTAAGATATGACAAAAAGAACATTTGGCAGGTGTGGTAGACATTGAAAGACATGGACAATTTCTTTATAGGAAATATTATAGGATTATATTAGGATTTGATCCTAGCAATGCACTGAATTCTCCAGAAAATATTTATCTGCTGATGCAGAATTCTGTTCATCACTAAGCTTGTGGAAAAAAACAACAGCAGAGAGCCTGAAAGACTGATTGTATGGGAGTGATGCTTTTAAAAAGACATGCATTCTGAGCAGCTAGACAGCAGACCACAACAGCCTTTTTACACCTGAAATAGAAGAGTCATAAATCTGTGATTAACGGGTATTGGTACCTGAAAGAAAGATCAGTGACTACTCCAGAACAGTTAGCAAAATATTTCTAGAAATTCAAATAATAAGCTGGAAATAAAAAGACCACTTCTGCAATCAAAGGAGAATGACTTGTCTTTCTTAAACTATTACAACAGGCAAGTGCTTTTCCCTTGTGAAGCCAAATTATGTATATATATTACATATATAAGTTATCCTGTACAGGAATACAGGATATTAAAACTCAGTACCATTAGAAGAAAGCACTCAGAATATGAAGGTCAAGGGGAGTGACAAGAATAGAGTTAAACAGACAGTCATCATGAGCCGGCCAATTAGTATCATTAGTCTACAACAAGGTTCCTGTATGAAGATGGAATATCCTCAATAACATTAACTACAAGCATGTTATTTATCTATAATACTGTTATTATTTTTGAATTTAAGAGAAAATGAAGATTACTCTGAATACTTGACTGAAGAGGATTTTCTTTGCAGAAGAAAAGGTGAGTCAGAAAGCAGACACCTTGTACCGTAATGGCCTAAAACCACTCACTAAATACTTTGAGTGGAGTTCCTTAGTCAAGAGCAAAGCCTGAAGTACACTCTAATGCTAATTGCCAAATCTTTCTGCTCCTACTGAACTTCAATAGGACCAGAGACAGCTCAGCACCCTGTGCACTGCACTCACAGGGATTTGTTTCCAGCCAAACCCCACTTAACTTTGAGAACTAGGAGTTGGGTGATTTCATCAGCAATGAACCCAGACAACACTTAGACTGGGTAAAATGGGTTAAATTTCTTTAAGTTGTTTGGGATTCTGATGCCCTGTAATTACTGGGAGTGCTCTCTCAAATGGAAAATGTCCAGCAGCTATTAAAAATAGCCTTATAACAAACTCAATTTAATTGTCTTGTGGATAGCATGAAATTGAATACACTAAGTTCATTAACCTTCAATATTCAAATTCTGTTTTTCTATAATTATGTTTTCTGATCACAGGAACCCTGCATATCAGAGCCAACAATACACACATTACAGTACTAAACAAAAGTTGAGGCCACAGGGTCAGTTGACCTTCACATTTAACATTCATAGACAAAAATACTTTGTAAAGCAAGCATTTTTTGTTTTAGACTACTTCCCCTGCTGTTAGACATAATTCTAAACTTAAGAATTATGCTATTTTCCTTCCTTTGGCATGTTTTGCCCTTAACTATGTAACAAAAATGCTAGTGGAATTCATATTGCATGGTACATATTAGCTATTTTATTGTTTATGTTATGTTTGGAAATAAATATGTATAAATTCAATTTCTCCATCCTATGTGTTGCAATCTCACAGGATTATAGCCCTTCATTTAAAATTCTGGGTGTAGTTTACAGAGTAATAAATGCTTGAAAGCATTGTATTCTTCATGATCACCCTTTCAGAACACAAAATATCAATTCTCACCATGACTTCCAATGCACTTACACTTAACTACTTCTTTTGTAATCTTTCCTTACATTACAGTCTCAGCACTTGAGGTATTTAGCGACTCCTTCTTACAAACTGTAGTGCCTACAGGTCATTTCAGAAGAAAACCCACTCCGTGGAAACAGTTTGTTTTCTACACAATAGTGTGAGAAATGTGTTGCACTCCTTCATAATTTGATATTTTAAAAATTGTATTGTAATCCAGTTTTACTAACAGTTATCCAACATTATGGGCAAAAGAAATACTGTCAGAACAAATGGCTGAAGATGAAATGAGAAGGACAAAAAGAAGAAATGGCGGATCATCTTACATGTCTGCATACTAAGGGAAAAAAATGACAGGTGGTAGAAATCTTAGCACATGACCAGGACAGTGAAATAAATGGCAAAGCAGAGATCCAGTGGTATAACTCAGTTAGTTGCCCTGCATTTAATTTAATTTGTTTCAGGAAGATAGAAGAGAGAAAAGATAGAAGGTGATGTTAGCTTGCACACGAAGGATTTGCTCTGAAGCCTGGAATGTGGATGAACCACTGAAAATCTAAGAATGAAGAGGAAAAAGAATAGGGGATCTCTTCTAGAACGCTTACTCATGAAACCAAATCAGCAAAATCAGATAAATCAAGACTTCTGTAAGCCTTTTGCAAAACCATTCAAAACAAACTGAGTGGTGGGAATGAGGGATGTTAGTTGTCCAAATATCTCTTGGGGAAGGAACATGTTTTGTCTAGTAAGCTCTTGAAATGCATTGGTCAAAAATAACTATGCACAAACACTCCTCGATATTTGTTCCTAATAATAGGAAGCAGCTGCTGGAGGAGACTGAACTAGAAAGCATCTTGGTCTTCAATAACTTCATAGGAGGATATAGAGGAAAAAACCGTCCCCATGAAGGCAGACGAACACTGAAAGAGGATGCTCAAAGAGGCTGCAAAATCTCCATTCTTGGAGATATTAAAAACTGGACAAGGCCATTAGCAACCTGATCTAAGTTGGCGTTGCTTTGAACAGGGGTTTGAGCTGAGGGGCCTCCAAAATTCCTATCCAAGCCATACTATTTCTTTGATTGTATGATCCTTTGTGAAATGGCAGTGTTCTCAGCCCTCAAAAGGCAAAGGAGAAAGAACTGTGAACATAGACTGAAACTGAACTTCAGTAAACTTAATAATCAAACCAATATATACCTAGCTCAAAATCCTACCACCAACAGTGGCTAAACTATTAACTGAAGTGACTATATTCTCACTTGAATCCCTTTTGCATGAGAAGAATGGAAGGTAGCTAATATGGCACTAATCTTTAAAAAAAGGGTTGAAGGGGACACTCAACCTGCAGCAAAAACAATTCAGGTTAGACATTAGGAAGAACATTCTAGCAATAAAGGTAGTGAATCAATAAAAAAGACCAAATAGATAAGTTGCAGAAGCTCCAATATTGGAGACTGTTTAAGGATAGGTTGGACAACCATATACTCACCCAGTAACATTCACAAACATGAGTTAAACTGGATGACTCAGCTGCCTCCTTCTGTCTCAGCTAAAATCTGTGTCTGTCTCATAAACATCCTCTCATCAATATGACTAAAACTAAGACACTCTTGCATTTTCTTTTGATCTCTCCCTTCTGTCCCCTTTACCAATCACCAGATCTCTCTCATCAGTATTCATATACAGCAGCTGATCACTACTTTTGAGTTAGATTTCCTTCTAAATCCTCACACTCACATTACGTCTAAATTTCAATCAAGTTAGAAAGCTCCACTCCACCTCCAAGATTCTGCACATGCTATCTAACCATAGGATCTGGATCTCATTACCTGTTATTCGTAATACTGTAACCTCCTTTCTATTGGCCTCGATCAGCGCAAGCTGGCTCTGCTTGTACATACCCAGAAAGCTGCTGAAAAAGTCATTTTCCAAGTTCATATTACAACAGCTGTCTCTTTGCATCCTTCCACTGGCTCCTCTCTTTTATTGCAAGAAATCAGAAAAGACTGGTATGAATTTTCAGAATGTGAACATGTATCTCCACCCTATCAAACAATTCTTACTGAGATGGTGATCAGCCAATGCTGAACTCATTTTAGGCTTACTAAATGAACAGGCAAGCAAGCAAACAGTAAAACAATTTGTGCTTCCTTCCTTGCTGTCCCTGATACTTTGGGCATCTGTTAACATCAACATCTGCATAGCTGCCTCACTATTCTCCTCACATCTATCTTTGCTTAGGCAGCCTTCACAGAATTGCAACGCTAGTTAAATTGCTGATGTGTCAACCCAATGGGTGTATTGGGTTTGTGTGGCAAGGTTTTGGTAGCAGGGAGGCTACAGGGGTGGCTTCTGTAAGAAGATGCTAGAAGCTTCCCCTATGTCCGATAGAGCCAATGCCAGCTGGCTCCAACAYGGACCCACCGCTGGCCAAGGCTGAGCCCATCAGTGACGGTGGTAGTGCCTCTGTGATAACATATTTAAGAAGGGGAAAAAAAAAATGGCGCAACAGCAATTGCAGCTGGAGAGAGGAGTGAGAATATGTGAGAGAAACAACTCTGCAGACACCAAGGTCAGTAAAGAAGGAGGGGGAGGAGGTGCTCCAGGCACTGGCGCAGAGATTCCCCTGCAGCCCCTGGTAAAGACCATGGTGAAGACCAGGCTGTCCCCCTGCAGCCCATGGAGGTTAACAGTGGAGCAGATATCCACCTGCAGCCCATGGAGGACCCCACACTGGAGCAGGTGGATGCCCAAAGGAGGCTGTGACCCCATGGGAAGCCTGCGCTGGAGAAGGCTCCTGGCAGGACCTGTGGACCCGTGGAGAGAGGAGCCCACACTGGAGCAAGTTTGCTGGCAGGACTTGTGACCCCGTGGGGGACCCACGCTGGAGCAGTCTGTTCCTGAAGGACTGCACCCCGTGGAAGGGACCCATATGAAGAACTGCAGCCCTTGGCAAGGACTCACATTGGAGAAGTTCGTGGAGGACTGTCTCCCATGGGAGGGACCCCACGCTGGAGCAGGGAAAGAGTGTGAGGAGTAAAGAGCGGCAGAGACAACGTGTGATGAGTTGACTGCAACTCCCATTCCCCAACCCCCTGTGCTGCTCAGGGTGGAAGGAGGTAGACAAAATTGGGAGTGAAGTTGAGCCCGGGAAGAAGGGAGGGATGGGGGGAAGGTGTTTTAAGATTTAGTTTTTATTTCTCATTATCCTACTCTGATTTGATTGGTAATAAATTAAATTAATTTTTTTTCCCAAGTTGAGTCTGTTTTGCCTGTGATGGTAATTGGTGAGTGATCTCTCCCTTCCCTTATCTCGACCCACGAGCCTTTTGTTATATTTTCTCTCCCCTGTCCAGCTGAGGAGGGTAGTGATAGAACTGCTTTGGTGGGCAGCTGGTGTCCAGCCAGGGTCAACCCACCACAATGGGCTATCAGACTGACCGAAACCAGCCCACTGATTCCTTGTCCTCCCTTTTTGGTCTTCATTTACATCCATTTTATAATACGCTGAGCCATATTTAAGATTTAATTTGTAGGATAAAAGTACAATTTTTCTTTTCTGTGTGCACAGTACCTAACAAAATGGGTCCCAGACCATAACTACAGTTTTCACCACTACAGCCTGGCTTCTCAAAGGTATTTATATGTCTGAGGATCTGGATCTGAAAATCTATAGTTCCTTTTCTTAGCATTTAATGTTACACAACAAACATAAGGCCAGCTATTTCCTAAATGCTCCTTTGTAAATGGGGAGGCTGCTGATTCTCCATCTCCCCTCTGCAAATAACTACACTCTTCTGTACAAGCTATGGTTTTAAACAAAGGTAATTCAATGTTTCTCTAAGCTTAGGTATTGTACCTTACTGCTGAATACACATTACTTATGCTATTTGAAGCCTCTTTTTGTTAGGACATAAAAAGCAAGTGCAGATAAACAAGACATCTATGTGGCTGAACCACCAGAGCACAGTAAAGCCAAAATAAACCATTTCTTTGGGCACATGGCAAAGTGCTCAGTATGTCTTCCTTCAAAGAGTAGGGGTACAATTCTGCTCTTAGATGCAAGCTGGTAGATTTCATCTGCCTGCAGGTGCAAGTGCCTACTTATCACGATGAAGAAAGAATTTTAAGAATTATCATCTCTCTCTCTGCAAGCAGAAAAAGCAACATATGAATGGTGAACCTGAAAACAAGCACAGCAGTGTTTTCATTTCATCATTGCTTGAACCAAGATTAAAAACTCTGTTTCACACTGACCTTATTTTGTTAACAGGGCCATTTTTGTGATATCAACCTTTTCTTTAACCTGCACTATCTTTGTGAAGTATATTAAGACTAATTTTATTCAGTTAAATTCTTGTGATCTTTTAAAACAAGTAGACCAGATGATAAACTGGGACAGCTGTACACCAATGACTTAAAAAGGATTCTTCATGGACAGAGAGATCTGAGCTATCATATCCCAGTAGAGGGTCAAGGCCTCACTGTCATAATTCCACAGGGATGCTGAACAAACTGCATTAACAGCACTTGGCTTACAGGAAAGGCACTGAAAAGGGTTTTGTTTCTCTTTCCTATGCTGTAAGTGTGTGAATGTTAAATTGCAGCTCTCTCCCTAAGTCAAACTATCTTCAAGAAAACTGAAGGCACTGCAGTCAAATGGCTGCCAGTCCATCTAATTTATACCATTATTTGCACACTCAGAATTTTAAAATAATGTAAAGTTGATATTTGGGTTTTTTTAATTAAAAATGTACTTTGTTAAAATACTTGATCCCCATGTATCAAGGGGACATATGTAACACAGTGGCCTTCTTGATATTTAGCAAATATTATTTAAAGTATTAAATTAGACTGTTTATTTCAACTAAAATACTGTGTAGTGAAATATCACAGCTATCATGTCTAAACACAGGGCTTCGGTACATGCAGAATAATAATTTTAAAATGTGCAAAAAGTTATTCAGCATGATGGAAAGCTTAAGAATTTTTCTTTCAGTAAACGTTATCTGGCATTCACATCTTTCTCACTATACAACGCTACAACTTTAATAGAGAAGTACTCAGACTGAAGCTGTCTCATTGTAGAAGAGGTGTGAACATTCTCCAGAAGTCTTTCAACATCTTCTGATAAACAACACTACAAATCTGATAATCTGCACGCCCCTCAAAATTCACTTTTCTTCTCCATTTGAAGATATCAGCAGCAAAGACCATTGCACCTTAGAAAGTACAGAGGGCTAAAGAACAGTTCATAGGGAACGGTTTCATAGTTTGTTTTTGCCTTTAAATAAATGTGCTTTTAATTCTGCATTATCCACAGTTGTATTCCATTTAAGGAGGTGACAGCTGCCTAAAAGATTTGGTTGGGTTCTTCTTTACTGGCATTAAAAATCAAACTAAAATTAGACCTTTTTCCTCCAAAGGTTGTATGCATATGTTTCATTTTACACACTACAGACAGTCTCTACTTCAACTATTCCTGTCCCCTGGGAAGTTATGTACCTGTATAAGAATGAAGTATAACAGTGCCCTTGTATTTTCTGTTAAATGCTTGCTATTGAATGCCTTGATTGAGTGACTTTGCTCTGGAAAGCTAGAAGCTTGCTGTATGTGGCTTTTTCTTTCCACGCAGTTAAAAATTATGGAAATAAAGTGCCTTGACAATCAGCCCCAGAGATTGCTTTTGTTCCATACAGATGATGGAACATCAAAATGATAAAATCAGCAGAGGAAATATGCAACTGTCAAAACTCTAATATGGTTAACCAGAGATATAAATTAGAATCTATGGAAGTACTGGACAATATTCCTTTAAGTAATACTAGAAAGGTTTGAAAATCACACTGTCCTTGACTGTGGTCAAACACAATTAATCTTAAATTTGAAAAGAAGAAAAAGAAGATGCCCAAATATATGATATAATTTATTTTATTGCTGGCACTTGGTTCTGTAGGGCTATCATTAATTTTTAAAGCCAATGCAAATCAGGAAACTTCATTTTTATCTACTTCATCAACAAAGAAAAGCTCTCAGTATTCAAGCAATTTTAGAACTTTGAGCCATTCTTCTTAACCAATGTAGTAACACAGTTATTTGGTGTCAATTAGCCTATGCAGTTAAGTTAAGCTGTTTTCTCAGTAGTGGACATTGTTACAAACTATGGCAGAGTGGGGCTGCTGACATGGTCTTCCCTGGGTTGAAATGATGGTCTGTATCCTCACCTGACTCCAAGTCCTTGGCACCCTAGAAATCAGAAGAACAGGTATACACATGAGAAACTCACTCCTTAGACAGCTGCACTTGAAGCATTTGGAAGCAGAAAGAGTTTTAAAGAAAATGTTCATGAGCTGCTTCATCTGCCCCTTAAAGACGCAGCGGTATGATGGCCTCTCTTTCTTTCTTGCCAGAGCCTTCAAGGAACAATTTTTTCAAACTTTGTTCATCTTTGGGTACTCATTCTAAGGCTGATATAACTTGTAGCTGTCTAACTCATTGCAGTTCATTATTTCTCGTATGATCAGTAATTGTTCATAGGTCCTATCCCAGGTGGATGTGATTCAAAACTCAGAAATGTCTGGAGAAATTCATAACCAACTGCTACCCAAATTATCAAATAGCCTTTCCGTACTACCTAGAAATTGTAGAAACTCCAGATTCCAATTTACTGGAAACTTTGGGAGAAACCAGGAGTTGATATGGATCCAAGACCAGAAGTTCAAATAATATATCTCTATTCAATTAATATATCTCTATTAATACAGGATGGGAAACAGAATAATTGAACTATTTTGTTGTCATTGTGAAGTTATTAATACTACAAAACAAGGCAGCAGATTGTTTTTCTGATTCACTGGACAACTACATTCATTGCCATTCCTTGACATAAAGCAAAACAAAAAAGCATTCGAAAGATTTTCCCTCAGTAGAATTAAGGTATGCAATCATATGCTACCTTTACAGGACTCTGTGGTCAGTGTACATAAAAGTAAATGAGCTACTCAATAAGACGGGAGCGTGCATCTATCATTTCATAACTTTTTCACTCAGAAATCAGACAAGTGTTTTGTAAAACCAAGATCACTCATCACTCACTCTTTTTTCCCCCGCACTACTGTTCCACTTCTTGGGACCATCTATCAAACACTTTGTCCAAACCCCCAACTTAAAATGAGACATACCTGGATTTAAGTCAGTGGAATAATGACATTTTATATCGGCTAGAGCTGTTGAAACTACATCCGAAGTGGATGTATTTTATCTGAGGACCAAAAGCCCTGAAGAGCAGCTCAAATCCAAATATTACATAATCTCATAATTCTTTATAACTTTGTTATCCAGTGTATTCTGTCACCCAGTGAAGACATGTGCCAGCAAACATCTCTTAACTGCATTTAAAATTTCACCATCTTCCTAAAATCTTCCAAATGTATTCCATGTTTCCATTTCAAATCTATTTAATATGTATTATTTTTAAATGCTTAACTAAAGCATTATAGCAAAGTAAAGCAAGGGTAACTGAAGAGAAAGAATAAAAGAAAACCAAGTAGCACACGCAAAAAAATTATTTCTTTCATCAAAAGCAAACACAGTATTTACAACAGACATTAGTGAAGATTTAAAAGGTAAGGTTCTGCAGTCTGAGTAGCGTAAATTATCATGTAGACTTTTAAGATACAAAAATGAAAAATACAATAGTCTGCTCAATGGTGTTGTTATGAGTCTAGGAAAGAATCATGTATTAAGAAAAATAATTCTTCAGGGCACTTAATATCTTTCCCCTTTGGTTTCTCCTTTACACCTTTAGTTAATTTCCTATTCTCTTCTGCCAATACTACTGCTTACTATTCAGCTTCACAAGCCAGCTTGAGTGATTTAAGAGAAGAGCCAAACAATAATATTTCTCATTTTCTACCTTTCCTAACAAACACAAGGATTCTTTAAAATAAAGAAATATGGGTACACATTAGATACAGGTATTTAGGCACCATTTTCACAGTGGCTCAAATAGAGTTTAAGACCAATTCAACATTTTTCTAAGAAATCTGATGAAAAAGTAAGTTAGACTTCTAAGTAACCTAGAAGCTTTTTTAATATTTTACCTGGTGTTTAATTAAAATATCACAACCCAAGTAGAAAGCAAGGCTTTGCTTCATTATGCTATGGCCTGGAGTGCATCTCTGAACAAATCAGCTCCAAGCTGTAATAGGAAAACGTGTTTTTGAGAGGAGCAAGCACACAGCTGCTTAACCATATGGAAGTGTAGCTGCGTGAAACTCTGTTAATATCCACTTCTCACCTCCTCGCTTACATCCAAATGTGTTGCCCCGGGGCAGGCTCCTACTTCCACCTTCGCTCCCCTGCAGCCTCCTACTCTTACCATCCTTTTGTGCTCCTGTAATACCTCAGCTGTTCCGAGAGCTCTATCAGGTCACCCAACCACATGACCTTGAACACTGACAAGCATCCTGCCAAATATACCAAGTCATGCACAGCTTATTTTGGATGAACATTAGATGTCTCTGGTAACCAAATATACATGCATCACTTACTGGAAAAATCAATCAAACAATTTCACGTCCTTTCCACACAGCTGGAATCCTGCAAAGTGACAATATTGGTTTGTAGGGGATATATATGGCTTTTTCAGTCACTTGCTATGTGTAGGTTTATACATTAATATGATTTGATCCTCTTTGTTCTTAAGTTTTCTGTAGCAAAACTTAAAAGGAAGATAGATGGGGCCCAATGTACAGAATTCTATGCTTTGAAAAACTAGATCATAAATTATGCATATGACAGCTAATGAAGAGCAAACCAATAAAAGGAGTTAAACAGCTAGATTAATATCAGAAGCATGAACATGTCTAAACAAATTATCTTTACTTGATAAACTTACTGATAGGTTTCAAGTTGACAAAGAAATAATTTATGTACCACACACAAGGGACAATTACTTTCTCTGTTGAATTTGTCATGGATATAAGTAAATTCCCCATTTATTAGCATAGAGTTGGAGAGGGGAACTTTTTAGCACAGACCTGAATGCTTACTATACCCATTTTTCACCAGTTTGTTTTAAATAACTGACAAAAGAAGACTCCAATTCTTCTCCCACGATGACAATAGAAACATGCTATAAGAGAGCAAGATACTCAAACATTTAGCATATGAAAATTTCCCTAAGGTGTGACTAACTAAATAGGTAGCTCCTTGAACCTCATCAAAATTCACATGACTACCCTGAAATACAAAATCAGAACCCACTACCAAGCACATAGTCTCTACCCAACCATCATCAAAGAAAATGCATGCTTGATTCTGTTGCTCATTCCCTGTGGGCTTCAGGCACTACATCCCATCTGTGCTCTCATCGTTTGTCTGTGAGCTGTGTTCTTGGGCTGGTATTCTGCTTTCACACCCTTCTGAAAGTGCCTGGTGCCTAAGGAGACACTTTATATGGAACATACAATTGCCTATGCTAAGAAAAACAAACCATGCCATTTAAACACCATTCTATGTTGCAGGCTGACCAAAGACATGTTGGCCTTTGAAAAGATGAATCCAAACACTGCAGCATCCCAGGGTAGCAAGTTATTCTGGTTAATACCATGCCCTGAACTGCAACAGGAGGACGACAGAGAGACAGCCTCATTTCCTTAGCACATCCCGCAGAGAACATGGTTAAGGACCCTGGAATGCAGTTCCTAAAAGGCGTTGCCACGTTGCCAACAGAAGGAATTTGGAGAGATTTGTTTCTGAAACTAAGCACCTGAGTTTGCTGTTTACTGGATATGAATAGCCGCCTCAGTGCTCCTGATGCACTGAGGAAGCACCATCATGATACCACAAAGCAAAGGTACTTCACTTGTGCCCAGTTCATTTGCAAGCTATTCAGGTACTGTGGGGGAAAAAAAAGCTCATTGCTACCTAAGTTCCTGACACAAGCTGGCCCTTAACCCAGAAACCACAATTAGTTTCTTCCATCATCTTTGTACACAATATAAGTGTAGCAGGAAGAATAGGGGTTGCCCTTACTCTCGATTTCTCTTCCATGCAGATTGATTTTCAAAGAAAACTCTGAATGTTTCAAGTAGTCTTGGGCTTTTCTTTAACAGGTGCATGAGAATGAAGTGATAGGCTTTAGGGAGGGTGGGGAAATAAAGTAATATTTTGAGTGTTTCCTCTACTGTTAGGTATTGGTAGTGTTTATTCTAATGTATCACCTAATCTAAAGTCATGTCAATGGAAAGGCTTCACCAGAGACTGCAATAAATTGTTTACTCAATAAAGGTCATTCAGTTGGTGGTGTTCATCATTTAGTTCCATTGTGAACATAAGCCCAGCTCTGACATTTAACAATTTAAAGCTAAGTAGGGTTACTCTTTCCAGTTTTTTACTAGCCTCATTGCCAGACAGAATTCTAGTAAAATTGTTTTGAAGATGAAGTGTGAAATGTTTCTTCTGATTTAAAGGCAGTATGTTTTTTGACAGGTCTGAGCTATGCATTTTGTGGCTTTATTTACCTTGTTTAAGAATAAAGTGACAATTTGCTGTTTATAAATACATTGAAAAAGTGTTTTATAGCATATTTTCCCTTTGAAGTCAATATAAAAGGTCTTTAAAAAACAAGTAGAAAAATGCAGAAAAGACTTTGCCTGCTTTGTTTTTGTTAGAAACTGCTCTGGGGAGTTCGGTCTCTCTTCTCAGTGCAGCTTGCTTTCTTTGTGCAGAGCAGAAGCTTTATAAAAGAAGTTTAGCCCTTGTGACGGCAAAGACATACCAGCAGGTATTAAAAATTGTACCTCACACCAAGCACTTTGCATTGTCTTTTCCCAGTGATTTGTAGCACCTGTGCTCTGCTTCCTACCACAGAGAAGATAATAAGAGAAACTGCAGTCTTCCAGTTGCCAGAAGATACTTTCATCTATGTTGACCCCAAGCCAAAAAGATCTCTCTTACCTTTTTCCCCTTCCTTTACCATACGTGATGTCTCTTCACACAGCAGAGTTTTGTTTTGTTTTGTTTTGTTTTGTTTTAAAAAAAAAAGAGACAGAAGACTGAATTAGGAGCTAAGGGGATGAAGCACAGACAGCAGTCAGACTTGTGGTGCAGAGCAATACCTAAAGTAGTGGAGAGAAATGTCTGGCTGCTAACACCTATACTTGAGTAGCAGGAGTAAAGAGGCCTTGCTAGTCACTATCTGGTTGTCTTACTATTCCTTTGGCATGCACTGAAAGACAGTGAAAGGTGGAATGGGATGGGAATGAAGCCTGGGAGGGAGAAAAAATGAGTTTGTGGAAGGGAAAGGACAGCACAGCGAACAACTTTTTAGAAATGAAGTAACAATTACACAGTATGTCCCTTCTTTTGAAGTCTTCAAGACATTTTCAGTAATGTCTACTTGTAATATGCAGTTGTGAAATGCCTCTATGTCTATTGCAGAGAAGCTGTGGCTCCAGGTACAGAGCACATACAAATAGAATTGCTATGTAAAAATGGAGTTGTCATGTTTCCCAGACACAAGTACTATGGACACACTGCAGCTTGTAGAGCATGCTCTGTAAACCCAGTATATCTCATATGGATCAGATTCACTGCACTTGAACAGATAATCTGTACAACAGATGTATGTTGAGCTGACACTTCCTACAACATTAAACTCAGTGCACAGACACAGTAGAGCTGATTAGCATGTGCACAGTGGGCAATCTTCAGCATGTCTGGCTATACAATAACCAGTCAGACCTACCTGATAAGAACTTGTACCACTTTACACTGTGGACATACTCCCCAGTCCCAGACTTCCAGAAGCACACAAGATCACAACCACATTTCCTATCCAATAATGAATACGCTATGTTTCCAGATACATATACATATTCACAACTCATAAACTGAAGCCACTCCAAATGTGGAGACACAAGGTACCAATTAACATACCACAGAAAACTCCACAACAGCACATTTCTGCTGTATGCACTACAGACAAGTCTTTTTTCCTTCCTCCCATTCTCTCTGGTCACAGTTCATTGCTACAACACTCCTGAAGTAAGACGAGTTGTGGCATGAACCTGGAATGTAATCACAGACCTTTACACCTTCAATCAAAAGTACTCCCCAAAGAGTTACTGTAATGGCATGCCTCACGTGTTTCAGAGAAAAATTAACTAGACCTTTTGCCATATTATAGCCCATTGTTCTAATTTCAGCAATGCCGCAACATAGCTCCAGTGTGTTTAAATAAGCTGTAACTTAATTTAATATATATCTGACCGCAAAGCCTTTCTTCATTTGAGTCACATTTTTAAAATGACATATGTTTAAAGGCATATATGCAGCTCCACTGTACTCCAGCCATTCCTATTATGCAATGGTTATCTAATCTCTCTGTGTGCCAGTCAGTTATAGCCTCCGGACATTCAAAATCTGCTGCAGTTACAAAAAGAGAAACATCATTTGGTTTCAATACACATCTCATATATAGAATTTAAACATTATAAACAATGAAGTGCTAAAAAAACCCGCTAGCCCAATAGCCCAAGAAATTTTTTAGGAAACTATATAAACTGACTCCACAAATATACCACATAACGGTTTAGAGATAAAATTCTACATCATGCGGTTGTCAAATTCAGCTCATACATGCAGAATTAATGTAGCACACAAGTAACTACATGCTCTTTCTAATAACATGAACTCCTTGGAAAATACCTAAGATTCTTCATTCATTTCAGCAATTTCCACACTGTCCAGATTAATTTATTGAAATTATATCCTGTTCAGCAGGACAAATAATAAAATACAGCAGCATCCCTCAAGAGTGAGCACTTCTAGCTACACAATTAAAACTGGAGGGATCAATGGAAAACTAAAGGAACTCAGTATTTAATTTTCAGCTAGATGAAAAGGACCTTCCTCTGGAAGGCAGGAGTTCAGAGCATCTAAGCCTTTATAGGGACCCATTCAGAGCTGATATTGGAGGTTCACATGTACATGCTAAGAACTTCTGGGAAGCTTTCTAGTATTTATCTTCTTGAAGCTGGGATTCAACATCCCACATGCCACGCCTCTGTTGGCACTTCTACCACTAGCCTAGCAACATGGGGATTTCTAAACAACCTTCTTCCCACAGGATATGAACATAACTTCTGCATTTGATCGAGTCAGAAAAAAATCTATGTGACTGTCCTTATAACTCCTAAAAGCAAAATTGCTTGTGCATGAAAATAAAAGTGACACCAACCACAAGAAAAAATGGCAGGAAGGGATTAGCCCCTTGGATATCAAAGTAAATACTGACATGATTACAGATTAAGCATGATTAAGGACATCATTGCTAAATTGATACCTTAGTGAACTGCAGCCATTTGCATCGTTGAATAAAGGTTGTTCTAGAAAGAGACTTAGGTATGGCATCTTCTATTATTGTCACACCAAACTCTTAAGCCTCTTGCCCTGATGGTGCAATCCATGACTTTAAATGTCTGACTTCTCTAGACACTACAGGGGGAGAGTCACACTTGATCACAGACAGAATACTGAAGGACAGACATGATAGCTTCCTAAAGGAATGATGAAGAATGGGTGTGGTTTATACCTGATCAGTCTTGAGATCTCAGGTGCCTCCCTGAATCAAACATCTAAAATGAAATAAGAGTTCGTTTCAACCTCATCTGGGTATAGCTGAGTACATCTGGAGACAGAAGACTCTTTTTTAGCTTGCTGGAAGAGAGGAGGAGTCCTAATCACTGAATTAGAGAATCATGATCCTTATAGTTCTTTCTCTCTGGCCCTATAAACCATGCAGTCTCTGCTGTGTGACATACTAGTTCTCCCCAGACAGTTGCAGAAGGTCCGACCCAGTCCTCCCTACAACCTCTTGGTCAGGGCACCCTTCTGGGAAACAAAAGATGCAGGATCTAATTGCTGTGGGCTAAAGCAGCCAGTGAACCCACTCAGATATCAACCTTTTGGATTGGGTGGCAGCACCATTTCCACATGTGTTTTTGAAGAAAATTTTGTTCAGATTTAGGATGCCTAATTTGCAAATCCAGATCAGGATAAGCTATTGGGACGCTCGGCTCTGGCAAGAAGGCAGATGTTCTGGGTATGAACAACACAATATGAAAGTACTCAGGAAATTTCACTTGGGTCCTATTGAATTTCACATTCCCACTAACACAGGAAGATTTTGTAAAGAGCACTTTTAAGTGATCTTAAAAATTATTAGGTGCAATCTTCAGCGTATTTCTTCTGTATTCATCCCTTGTTACGCACCATTGTAGTTTTATGGCTCTAGCTGAAGCAATAAAGAGCACAGCAACAGCAATTGCTTGTCATTAATATTTCTCAGTTTTGCTGTTTATTTGGACATTTCCCTCCTTTTCACCCCACTTTTCTGGTGAACAAGATTAGTTGTTCCTCAGCATTGTGACCACACACAATATTAATCCAACTGGCCTGGGATGAAATGACCATGAGACTGCAAAATCTGAGATGTCCTTCTCAGTTCAGTCATGATTCAGTGATGATAAAATGGATGTTCAAGAGCTCTCTTCTTCCTAGGATTATAACTCATTGTGGAATTTTCAGTAAATACCCAATTCAGACTTATGACAAACCAAGGTTGCTTCAAAGCCTCTTTTGTACTTTTAATGGAGAAATGTCACCGAGTGACTTGCCATAAGGATTAAGGAAGTTTATCTTGTCTGACATACTGAAGCCATGAAGGTGAAAAGTTTGGTTCTGATTATGAATTGCATTTTTCTGAATCCATTTCCTATAGCTTATGTCGAAACATTTAATGAGTCCTTGCATTGCAAGTTACAAACATAAATATGGTTAAAGTAATAGGTGTGGAAGCAGAAGATTCCTTTCCAGTGGTTTCAGACTATTATTTCCATTCTAAATAACGGACTGTGACAACCTTCCTACATAAGGGCATCTAAGTCCTTCATCAGAAATCAGAACACCTACCAGTTATTTAAGATTACAACGCAAAGCCCTATTCTTACTGAAATCAATACAAAACTATCTATGAATTTAATGGAAACAGTATATGGCTCTCAAAACTAGTTACTATTGTGCTTTTCAAATAACATTATCTATGACTGATAGGCAAACCGCTACATTAAAACTTCAGCTTTTATTTATCTAAGTGTCTTCTCTGTATTTTGTCTTGAAACATCTTCCAAACCTGCCTCAATTCTTTAAGAAGCTTGATTATAGCTAGAAGCATGTAGCTTCTGAACTAATACTTTCTTAACTCTCTGTAAGTAATTTCTCTCCTCCCACCTCATCACACAACCCCATTTGCCTGAAGTCTTGCTGTCCTCTAGTGGTGAAGGGCTACGACATGTACAGTTATGGGAGCATTTAGAAGTAGATGTCTTCTCCTTCATTGTGATTTTCATCATCTCTGCTCCGGGTAATTTTCAGGTCTCTCAGCAAATGGATTCTTGAAAGAAGCTGATGATCTCAGCTTGACAGACTGTAATAAAGTTACTGACTGAAACATAGTAAGTTCAATAGCTATTTTAACTTAGAACTATGCCCCATGGTTGAATTTGTTAGGCAGTTTACAATTAACCACCTGTATGTTGTGTTATTTTTAGCTTTAAAAGAAAAAGCAGATGCATTAGAGACTCTCATAAACATGCCTATAAAAATAAATTATCTTAAGACTTTAGATGGGGTTTTCAGCACATTTCTTCAGACTTCAATTGTACAGTCTTACTTCTAAAACTTAAGTTTATGACAGAGTCTTGCTTATGAATGTAAACTTCTAACTTGTTGACCTAATGATGAACTGTATTCTGAGCTACTCTGTCTCCTATACTCACTAACAAGACCCTAAATTACTCAAACCCCAGGTATGCAATTTCATGTCGGGTCACAGAAAGACTGTGTATAGTGTAAGTCAGTCATAATGATGGATATAGCCTCAGTCATGCTGTCACATGAAAAAGGGAAGACGACCTCTACTTCCCCACCATCTAGCAGATATTCCCTCAGCTGCATACAGCTCCAGAACCCTACACACCAGTCATAGGGGCTGGTGAATCATGGAACTGCTGCCACTTAGCATGAAGGTCTCAGAGGAGGACAAAGGCAGATGCCTTTCATGCAGATGAACGAAATGTCACAACAGGGCAGAGACAACAAAGTAATTCTCATGCTCAGAGCTAAGATCTAGCAGTTTCAGGATTTTTGGAAAAACCAGCATGCCAGATTCAAAACAGATCATCTCAATTGAAAAATTCACCCTGACTTCATTGTGTTTTACATCAGGCCTCATGTTATACAAAAGTAAGAAGCTGAGTAAGTAGATCAGTCACTTAGCTTATTCAGGCTTGCACCTACTGCACAGGGTAGAGTACTGGGGAAAGCCAACCAGTTAATAAAGAACAGCCCAATAGCAAGGAACCTTTTAGAGCAAGGTCTTCATTGTCACTAAAAAGGGGGAAGTAGAATCATATATAATCAAGGACAAAACTAATCTCTTAAAAATTACCATACTATATCTTTTCACTGCATGTCCTCAGCAGAACTCTCTTAAATCATGTTCCATCAGACACAGATCTTTTTGAATAATGAATGAGATCATAAAAAATTATCAACCTGATTCAGTGCAGGCACAAACAATTTAATAGTGATTTATGAAGGACTTCTAACACACTTTGCTTATGCCTGTGGTATATAGCCTTAAAAGTCACTCCAGCATCTGAGTTAACAAAAAGGATGTTGTGTAGAAGTTTGCTCAGCTGCCTTTCATTTAAAGCATCTTGTGCTTTCAGGTCATTATCAACATTCATTCTAATCATAGCAACTCTTATTTTTAATGGGGAGTCTGTGGCAACCTATCATCTTCAAATCTTCCTCAGCTTCCTCTTATCTTGCTGTATCCTGACCTTGTACACTAAATTTTACAGAATACATAGGTAATAACATATCAGATATATTATTTTGTAAAAGGAACATCTGCTAACTTGGAGCTGAACCTAATAATGCATGTAAAAAACCAACCTTCTTTCAAAAGGCCAGTTCCTGCAGCTGTACTTTTCTCTACGGAACAGATCCTCAGATCCATAGATTTTGTTTGTTAACAGTCAACAACAACTCCTAAAATGAAATAAGGTCAAGAGTAAGAAACTTCAACAATAAATCATGTAGTAATATAGTGGACATATCAAAGACAAAAGCAATACCCCTACAGATGCCACATAAATGTTTTTAAACTGTAGCCCAGCAGATTTTAAGTAACAGCAAATAAAGTATTTAAAATGTTTGCACAACATTGTCGATGCCATAAAGCACAAAAGTCCATGGGCTTCTAAGTAACACACACAACAAAAAAAATAATAGTCTCAGTAGGAGGAGAATATTGGCAGAGTAGTTGTTCCATTGTGGATCAGGAGTATAGATTGCATATTGACCCCAAAGGGGTACTTGGAAGAGTAAATTTGTCAGAGGACCAGCCAATCTACTGTATTCCTCATTATGTGGATTCAGGGATGGAAAGCAGTCTGGTTCTGTTACAGCTGAAGTCATGAAGGAGCTTTACAAAGTACAGGTCCTCATCTGACAAATACATCTGTACTGTGTCTGGCTGAGATAGAGCTAACTTTCTTCATAGCAGCCCTCATGGTGCTGTGTTTTAGATTTGTGACTAAAACAGTGTTGATAACACACCAATGTTGTAGCTATTGCAGAGCAGTGCTTGCACAGCGTCAAGGCCCTCTCTGCTTCTCACTCTGCCCACCAGCAAGTAGGCTGGGGGTGGGCAAAAGTTTGGGAGGGGGCACAGCCAGGGCAGTTGATCATAACTGAGCAAAGGCATACTCCGTGACATATAATGTGATGCTCAGCAATAAAACTCGGGGGTAGTCTTTCCAAAGTAGCTGTTCCTCAGACACTGGCTGGGCATCGGTCTGCTGGTAGGAGGTGGTGAGTGACTGCCTCTGCATCACTTGTTGGGTTTTTTTTCCTTTTCTCTCTTTCCTTCACTAATTAAACTGTCTTCATCTTGACCCACAAGTTTTTCTCGCTTTTGCTCTTCCAATTCTCTTCCCCATCCCGCTGGGCTGGGGTAGTGAGTGAGCGTCTGATGGGTGCTTAGTTGCTAGCCAGGGTTAACCCACCACATCTCACACATGGATTGTCTTAATAACCTTTCTAAATTAGGTAAATAACAGCCATGTTAAACATGAGGCTGCTCAAGTATCCCAAATGTCTTCACTGACCAGTGAAGAACTTTATGGCACAATTCACCCAGCATCAACGTCCTCAAAGGACTAAGGATTGGGCTGCTCCAACTGAAGCTTAAAAAAGTAACGTAACATGACAAGGCAATTTTTACAGAACTTGATATTTTCTCCAGCGATTGATTTTCTGGGTCCATTCATTTTTGAAAGTTAAGACAGCTCATCCTCAGATATTCTGAGACACTGTTTCCAACATCTGTGCAATGAACAGTTGGATTTCTTTCTGAATTGTCCTAATTGGTGATTTAAAGCAATCTTTGTTAGTTTACAAATTAGATGTTGAAGCAAGCTATTCTAATCTCTAAACATTAGGAAAACCAATCCATGAAGCAACAGGGAAGCAGTGTAATTTTTCTGTTTAGAAAGGGTTGTGTTAATATGGTCTCTACTATCCATAAAAATTCTGTAATGCACCCAGAGGCAGCATTACAGAAACAGCATCTACAGTTCTTCCAATCTATTTGTTAATGTCAAGTGGATTATTAGAAGGAATCCAGGAGCTCTTACAACACTACGTTTTTTATTCTAGGCTTAAAGCTTGGAGATTTTGACTTTCACAGACTCAGAACATGAGAACAATTCAGTTCAAGCACCGGCATGAACGTATTTTTAATTATTCCCAGAGCTCAAACAGCAGTGAAGTAGAGAAACAGCCTGATACCAACATGTAAATGAAGAAACCAAGAGCCTTGCTTTGTTACAGAATTACAGGCTCATTTGCTGAATCACCTAATACTGTGCAGGCTATGTTATTGTCAATACTAGGGAAAACATAGTAGCACCCTTCCTCTTCCCACAATTGTCACATATTCTGTATCTGTCTTTTTCACTGAAACAGGGTTTAACTAGAATAGATCACCATTGTAACCATAAATGATACTCAGACAAGAAATTATTTTTTCCTCATGGAAACAAAGGGGTAAAGTTAGGGCAAACAGCACATATTCCCAAAATGCAGTTTTTACTCGGGGAAATAAAACACCACCTTTTCTCTGTTGTACACAAAAGTAATTTTCCCCTCCGATAGATTTTGAAATTCAGGGATGTATTGGAAAGACATTTCTAAGATACTGTTTTTCCTCCTGTTAAGAGGAAATGGCTCCCCTGGTCATGGCTAACAAACCTGGCACATATGTGAGGCAAAATCTGCTTTAAAGCAGTGACATTTTTGTTATTTACGCCAACAGTAGGGCAGGTTCTGAGATTTGGGAACAAATGGATGTTCTCTTCAGCCTCGGGGATCTGCTCCTCTGAAATCTCCAGGATAGGTGAAGGAACCAGACAGGGTTTTTTGGAGAGGCAGAGAAGGAAATGGCATTAGGATAATTTAAGGGGCAGATAAACTATGACTGCCTTATTCCTGAAAGGGAAGATCTTCAAACAGAGAAGTTTGAAGTTCTTCACGAGTTTCAGACAAGGCCCAAAGGCAGCACAAGGCGCGGGCACTGAACTCTGGTGCGACATGGTACCATTGCCCACTACTTACTTCTTGGTGGACCCACTACCATCTCTTCTCAGTTCTTCTTCTTCAGAGTGTGCCAACTGGTTTCAAAGGTCACAATCTTAGGGTGGTGAGAGATAATTCCCCCACAAGGTCTCTACCTCACAAAAGCTTGTGGCACAACCTGCGTTCCCGTTTGGCTGAGGAGAACCGGGCATTATAAACACGTAGACCAGCCTGGGGCGCACACAGCCTGTGGGCTTCGGGGCAGGTGACAGACCCTGTTGGGCCCAGCTCTCTGAGGAGAAAACGGACACTTTTATTGCTGACGCTGCCTGGTCAGGCAGCAGGGCACGGCGGGGCTGAGGCTTCCCCGGCACACGCTGAGATGGTGCCAGTGGGAACGGGAGGGTTTGCTGTGCCCTCAGGTTACCTCCTGTTTTTAAAAGCAAAACCCTAAAAAAACCCCACTTTTCCTCAGAGGAGCAGATTCCCGCCCTGCGGCCGCCGCCAGGCCCCTCCCAGTCATCACCGCCGCGGCTCCGCCTTTCCCCGGCCTTCAGGGGCGACTCGTGCTCCCCCTCCCGGGCCGCTCCAGCAACGCTCCCCGGGACGGAGCCGCCGTGGGACGGGGCGGGAGAGGGAGAGGGAGAGGGAGGGAGGCGGCCCGCGGAGCGGCTTCCTCCCGCCCTCCCTTCCTCGTCCGGCCGCCGCAAGGAGCGGACCACGGCCCGCGGGCTCGGAGGGCCCTCCGGCTCAGCCGGGCGGGGGGAGCGGTGAGGGGCGCTAGTCGGGGCGAGGCGGGAGCAGCCGCCTCCGGGAGCGCTCCCTCTCGGGCATGTCCCCGCTGTCAGGGTCCGCCGGAGGCACCGGCTCCTCCGCACGGTGTTAAAGCCTCCCCTGGCAGCGGGCGCGGCTGCGGCGTCCCCCGGCTATGGGGACGGCGTCGTCCCTGGTGAGCCCGGCGGGCGGGGTAGGGGAGGTGATCGAGGACACGTACGGCGGCGGCGGCGGCGAGGCCTGCGAGATCCCCGTGGAGGTGAAGCCCAAGGCCCGGCTGCTGCGCGGCTCCCTGCGGCGCGTTGGGGCCTCACGGCCCGGCGGCCTCATCGGGGCCAGCTTCAAGTCGACGGCCTCGGTGCAGGAGCTGGAGTGCGTGGCCGAGTACGAGCGCCTGAAGAAGGAGTACGAGATCTTCCGTGTCAGCAAGAACAACGAGGTGGCCTCCATGGTGAAGAAGGAGGCCAAACTGGACAGGGAGAACAAGCGGCTGCGTGCCGAGCTGCAGGTAGCTCCCGCCACCCTCTCGGACGAGGGGGCTGAGCGGTGAAGCGGGGTCCTCGYGCGTGATGCTGCGAAGGACTCGTCCCGCTTCCCGGGAAAGCTGTGGCAGGGAGGTGACGGGTGCGAGGAGTTTTCCTTCCCAAGGAAGGCAGGGTGCCCGGGAAATGGTGCGCACCCCAGTGCCATCCTGGCGAGCTGTCAGGATGCGGTCAAGGTGTGCCTCTGGGGATGGGGACCACACGGTGCCTGGCCATCATCCTTAGAGCAAGGAGGGAGGTGTAGGGTGCTGGGATAACGTTGTATTCACACCTGAATTTCACGAGCTGAAAAGTAATCTAAAACCTTTTATCAGCGATTGCTTTCACTCAGAAAAATGGTATATTAAATGTTTTCAGGCACTTCAGAAAACTTACCAGAAAATACTTAGAGAGAAAGAAAGTGCATTAGAAGCTAAATACCAAGCCATGGAGAGAGCTGCTACTTTTGAACATGATCGAGACAAGGTCAAAAGGCAATTCAAGGTATGGCTTGACTTTTCTTTTCCTGGAGAAAATGACCAAAAAGAAGATAGATGTCACTTGGTCACATTCCCCCAATGAACTCTTTTCCAATAGCTTTCATGAGGACCTCTCCTTCTTAAAAAAAAATTGGAGTATCATAGCTGTCGCTGCCTATTTCCTTTAAGATAATCCTACCAAAACTTCTCTGTAAAACTATGAGGAAAAAATAGAAACTAACTTTTTAAATATTAAAAGGGAAAATATGCATTGATGCATCTTAAACTAAATTCCTGCATTATTTGAACGCAGGAATATATTCATATTTGAGAGTGACAAGAAAACATGGGCTGCAAACTGACACATGCTCAGGAATGTATAAATGCAGAGTTCCGTTATTTCTGAACAAATTTTATATATAGCGTTGTAATGTTTAACACTTCTAGCTTACGTTAAAGAAAAGTGTGTATTGGTGCATCTCTTTTGGCTGCTAAAATGTGATAGCCAGTTAAAGACAAAAGCCTTTGCACTTTCTGGAGGGATGACTTGAAAGGCTAAGCTGGTGCTTCTGTTTTTGCTGGGCTGCAGATGGTGATACTTCTACCACCCAAAACAGGGCAATAGGTCCTGTTTTTGCACTGTTTTCAAGATTCTTGATATCTTTAATTGTAACAGGTGTTAATGTTCGGCAGATATGTAAAAAGAGGATTGGTTTTGACCTTATTTAAGAAAATGAGCTTGAAGAAGATTTCGTCTCTTTGAATTTAAATCTAGGTTCATGTGTTCTTCCCCACGTGATGGTAATACTTTACAAACAGGACAGCTGGAGATGCTTGATCACTTTTTGTCTTAGGAAATTTAACTTTCCGCAACAATAAAAAGTAAATACAAGATTATATGTAAATGTAAAAAAATACATGGAAGAATAAAAGGGAACCTTTCCAAAAAAGTATTACATGCAGTGATTTTAGAAGACAATAAACTTTAAAGGGTGAATAAAGTTACTTGCCATTTTTAATGAACTTCCCATACTAATGCAGACTTCTAACTTTCAGAACAGTACGCTAAGGTTTAAAATGGTAAAATTTTAAAAATAGATCATTTTAAACTATGTTTTCCTGCTCATTTATAGGCTCCTGATGGCTTCTTGTTCACATTTTCATGCCTTTGCCTGCTAAATGAATGCTAGAAACTTATTTTCCCAGTTGAAAGCAGATAACATGAATTCAGGAACTGATACTGAATTTTAGAAGATTTATGGTTTGTATTTCTTTGTTCTTTTCTTTCCTGCTCATAGATTTTTAGAGAAACTAAAGAAAATGAGATTCAGGACTTACTGAGGGCCAAACGAGAGCTAGAAGCAAAACTTCAGAGACTCCAGGCCCAAGGAATCCAAGTGTTTGATCCCGAAGAGTCTGATTCTGACGACAATTGTACAGATGTTACGGGTGAGAATTACATCCCGAGCATTTTGTGTTGGAATGTGACTGAAGTCTCTGAATAGTAAAGCACAAGACAAATATTTGTGTTCTTTTGAAAAAAGTTTTATTAATCCAGGTGAAAAGCAACATAAAGTAGTTTAAAGGGTAAAAGCAGCTGACTTTACAAACTTGGTTTAGATTGTGCGAACCCCACGTTTCTGGTCTTGTGAATGAATAGATGAAGAAAATGTGTCTAGACACAGTGACTTGAACATTTTTTTTAAGTTGTTCCATGAACACTTCTGAGTTTTCTAGTCTTTTCTTAGTTTTCTAATCCTAGATCTGAGAGATCATGTTCCAAAGCATCCAAAAAGCGCACCTAAAACTAGAGGGAATCTTAGATAGACTTACTGTCTGTAGACTGACTGTRTGCCAGTCTCAGCTGCTGTACTTTTCAGAATAGCAGTTAGATATTTAGCAAACATGAACTGACCAAAAGAGTCATTTTATTGAAGATTTTTTTGAAAGGGGAGCCCTAGCACACTTAATGACATAAAAGGCAAAACCTTGTATATGCTGTAAAAGGTTATTTGATAACATGGGAAAGATCCAGATGTGATCAGTCCTTTGACTTTGTATCTGATTCAAAAATAGAGCAATAATTGTAGCAGACAGTTAGCACCTTAACACTCTTAAGGATGGCTACCATTCTTGCACCATGAAGGGTTACTGAGGAAAAACTGCATGCAAGTGCTGTTGCTTAACCTTTGTTTTGCTTATTGAGATATATCAACAGTCACATCTTGGCAGGAGTATAAATATGCAGTCTTTAAAAGTAGAAATGTTTCAAAATCCAGTGATCGGCTTTTTGCATAGTAATTATGCATTTGGTGAACTTTAGTGGTACAGATAGTCTTGTTTGTCTTTTATATATTTTTTCTGTCTTCTTTCGTGTTAAATTAATTTTTTAATTCATACTTCCCTTCTTACCTTTTTCTAAGTCTTTTTCAATTTCTTGATTTTCTCCATGGAAGATTTATTTAGTGTCTTGAATGTTGTATATTGATTGGCAGAAGTGTAATCCAAGCATATTACGAAGAGATACTGTGAAAGCTCTTTCATACAGCACAGAGAATATATTTCAATCGTGACCTACAGCCCCTTTACGGTCTCTCAGTTCTGGAACTTTCCTGAACAAAATTGTCAGTGTTGTGATGTGCTCAAATGACTGCAGCAATACTGTGAATGGTTTTCATAATTTGTAATGCAAGTCAACACTTGAACCCAACAGATGTGAACAATCCGTATAATAACAAATAATAGCAAATAACCTTGTCCTTTAGCAGCATGGCTTCTCATTAACTCCYGTTTAGAACTACAGCATACAAAGGTGTGAGCAAATCTGCTAAAGGAGAAAAAACTATGACCAGTGGCATGTGACAGTAGGTTTCAGCTGGAGTATTTAAGACTAATAATTTACCTTGTTTAATGACAATGAAGAGTTGTTTTTTTTTTCCCAATATTAGCTACTGGGGCACAATCTGAATACTGGAATGGAGGAGCTTTGGGTAGTGAGCCATCCATGGGTAGTATGATGCAACTTCAGCAGTCTTTCAGAGGGCCTGAATTTGCTCATAGCTCTATAGACGTTGAGGGACCATTTGCAAATATAAACAGAGGTAAGTAGTGGTGGTTTGTTTTGCTGGGATTATATGTGTCTATGTCATTTTTCTATCCGTTCTTAAATAATTCTGTTCTTTCTTAGCTCCCTTTCTGTCCATTCTTGGGTAGTTTGACTAAAGGGTTATCTGGAATTCTTCTTTGTAAAAATAAAAGGAATCTGTAACTGTACATGCTAAGTTATGCTTAATATATTTGGTGACCATGATATGTGCAGCAGTGATTTTAGCAAACAGCAGTGAATAGTGCTTCGTTGCGAGTAAACCAAATACCATTTTGTTGCTTATGTTGACTAAGGAAGATAGTGATCTTTCTTTCAGTATCTGCTGGTGTTCTTTTTTCCATTTGTATTCAAATTCTCTACCTCTCCAATATGAATGTTACGTTCGTATTAGAATAAACTATATCCCTGTTTTTTTCATTGGATTTGCATGGGGTTTGAGTCTTCTTAGGGGGCCATTCATGGAAATCTGATTGCAAGAACAGGATGTATGCAGTTACATGAATCGGTGTTAGATATTTTATTATCAGTAATTGTTGCTTTTGAACTTTGTTTCCCAAATGGCCTCTTTCAAATTGTCTTCTGGTGCTCTGGTTTCCCTCGCTGTTGTCCTGGCCCTGGAACCCCTTCTGCATGTAGTTGACTTTCCTGGCAGTTTCTCCCTTTTTTCTTCAATCCTTCAGGCTCTGATTCAGAAGTTTGTGCCTGCAAAGTGGGAGGGGAGGGTCTGCTCTGTGATGGCACTAGCTTCACACACTACACCTTGCATCATGCCGTGTGGTACTGAAAGGGGAACCTATTCCTACCTTGAAAGAATGACCAGCCACGAAATGAAGAACTTAAGGAAGTTTTAAAATTCATTGCTTCTATAGGGAATTGACATACAGTACTGTACTACAGAAAGCAATGGACTTTATCTCAAGAAGAGGAAGTTCTCATAATGTTTCGCTGTCATTTATTCGCATGGCCTAATTGAAATACTTGTAGATTTGGAGGGGAAAAAAAAGATGTTTGATTATGAGCGATTTTATTATTCCTGTGTATTTTTACTTATTTTACAACTATCAGCTTGATTTTGTGGATACATTTCATCAATCCTACTTAAAGGAAGTATTGTTGTAACAATAATATGAATGTATTTAACACTGTTGTTTTGCCACATTATCAAATTATATGACATTACCAGATGATACGGGTTCTCTAAATTAAAATTTTTAAAAATAAAATAGTTGAGTAAAAATTTTACTATTTTAAATAAAATGTAGTATTCATAATGTTAAGAGGTGATCACTTATCTGTTATGCAGTGTAATCAGATGTGAAGATCTCTAGACTTAATTTTGTATTTTTTTCATTGGCAGATGATTGGGATGCTGCTGTCGCCAGTTTATTACAGGTTACTCCTCTGTTTTCCCACTCTCTGTGGAGTAACACAGTAAGATGTTTTATTATTAGTACTGATGAGACTCAACCAGAAGTGGACATCTTCATTAGAGTGAGTACCTCACAAACTTATGCTAACTTACATGCTGTTTTGTTTCCACTGTGATACTTTTTCAGAAATTTGTCTAATATTTCTTGAAAGCTTTAGTAGGTGTACCCTGATTTCCGTGAAGTCAGTGAAGGTATTGTCAAGGACTTCAGGGGAAGAAACTGCATAGAGAAAAGAAACGGAGATTTATCTAGTAGGTCCTTAGTGCTATGCAGATTTAGTAATAAAGCACTGTTATTCAAATTTTCTTTCAGAACTACTCACCAAAACTTCAAAGAATCTGTGAAACAATGGGCTACTTCTTTCAAGTTGTTCATTTTTCAGCAGAAAATGAAAGGCCTCTTAAGGATGTAAGAAAATGGGAAATTGAAAAAAGTTCATTAGTCATTTTGCTCCTGCATTTAACTTTGCCAAGGTAAGTATTTTCTAGACTGTTAAAGCAAATGCAAACTGGTAATTTATGCAGAGTGCATAGCTTATTAAAATGTATGTAATGCTTTGCTCAGTACATTTCCTAAGGTAGTATCTTCTAAGTGATAGTCCTTCAAACTTTAGGTTTGCTAGTGCAGACAGTTAAAAAAATATATCGGCTTTGTATGATTTCCTTTTTCTTGTAGCTGCAGATTCTCTTAAAATACAGCATGAAAGATGTCTTCATAATACAGAAATGTTTTGCTTTCCAAGAGCAGCTCTCTGTCTCTGCTGGAGTCTTAGGAATTCAAGGTGGCTGGTGTGAATGTCCTCAAGTGTTTTTCATGTGCTTATCTAGCCTTACACCTGTCTGCAGTATTTTGATTTTATTCTGTCACATATTATTTTCCATCTTTGGCTATTTTTCGGACTGATTTCATGGCTCTCCTGTGTGGTACCTTATGCTATCTTTCTGCAGCTTAATTTACTGAAGTCATGATGTTTTATTGCAAATGGTGATGCAATGTGTTCTCTTTGTTCAGTGCGTAATTTCCTAACCTTCTAGAAGAAGAAACAGGACTTACTAAATGAAAAACACCAAACTAGGGATACTTTCAGAATTGTGTTAGGACTGTTTCTGTTATGCATGTGGGAATTTTGGGCAGAGTTTGGTTTTGATGTTTCGGGGAGAGAGGGTGTCCTTTTGCTGAAGAAGAGAGCAAAAGGGATTAGAAAAGATAATATTAAGGATCACAGAGTGGTCATTCCAAAACATCTGTATGAATGCAAAAATCTGAAAATACTGGTATGCATTAAGTTTCATATTAGGGGTAGATTTTGAACTCTAGGGATTTCAAATACTGTAGTATTATTAGAGCTCTTGTATTAACTAGACCTCCTGTTTCTGTAAACAAAACATCTGTCTGCAGAGAATTAAAGGCTGGTTTAAGACACTAGTAGCTAAGGTTTACAACAGTGGAGTGCTTCAGGGAACAGCCAAGTACCACAGAAGATGCTGATTTGTTTTCATAGGGGAATCAGACTAGAGCTGCCATACATTTATGCTCTTAGAAAGATAATGTCAGCTGCTGAGGGTATATTGACACTCGGCGGGGATACTGTTGCCAAATAACCCAGTTTTATGTTTGTGGGTCACAAGTGTTTAAGAACAAAATACGCAAGAAAAAAACCCACAAAAGAGTATTCCTGCCAACAGTATTCACTTAAGAGAGTTTCTCTTAGAAAAACCGTGATGAAAATTGTAGTGCTCATAAAGAACGTAATATTTGAGAGATCCTGTCTGCTGTTGTCAGCATCCCCAAGTTGTATAGTTCGTTCTGTGGAACAGCAGTAGATTGCTGGGAATGATATCCATCGATAATCATTCACATACATAAATACAAAGTGCTTTTGAATTTGGAGGTGTGTAATTCTCCTTTTCAACTACTATAAATTAAAAGACTATCCTACATCTGACAAATACTAAAGGACTTTTCCTAAAAAGGTCAAAGAATAGAACAGAGCCTTCAAATAAGTGATGGCAGAGCATGTATATGATGGTTGTTAATCATGTGTGAATCCATGTTCTTTCCATGCAAGGCAATTACCTTTCACTCTGCATATTGGTATGACAGGAAGATCAACTTTTAATTTACAAAGCAATAATCATAAAAATTAATAAATGGTTGTAATGTTTTTGGTACAAGTAGCATAAATTTCTCTCTTAGCTGTTCCTTGCTTCAGAGTTTATCTTAAATTCTCTGCTGAAATATTTGCTTGCCCTTTGTTGTAAATAGATATGACTTTTGAATTAGATTTTGCAGTGAAACCCATCTTCGGAGCTTGTGTTGATTGAACTGTTTGCTACAGCAGTGTAATATAGCACAAGAATGCTGATTTCCAATCTAGTTGTTTGTTGGAGGACTGTGAAGAAGCGTTCTTGAGAAATCCAGAAGAAAAACCCCGGCTAATTTACCACAGAAAGGAGGATGGCAGAGTCAGTTCAGTCTCAGTGCAACAGTTAATTGAGCAAATTTCTTACGTGAGCAAAGCAAAGGTATGGCATTTTAAAGACTGTTGAATTTTAAAAGGCTTACTTTCCTGCTATAAACAACATCAAGTGCTAGTAGTCCCAGATTTTAGGAGAAATTGCATTACACTCATTGCTCTGGATGCTCATTATATGAGCGGATTGATGAAACTGAAATTTATGAACGTTATGAAATTTTCATTAGCAGGGGAGAAAAAAARCTGCTGCATTTTCACTGGAAAAAAATCCCTATGCTATAAGGATAGAATTTCTCACCTGTGTTTAGCCATTTAAATGGCAAAGCTAAATTATCTGAAGTCCCTCTGTAGCCACTGAAGAGAAAGAAGTGTACCTCCAGAGAGATTCCTCCCATCTGAAAATAGATCAGTTGCTATTTATTTCCCTCTACAGAGAGGACTGTTGAGAACAGCTGAAACTAGATGCCCAACTTTTAAAAGCTTGGGCAAAGTGAATGCTACCTAAGGAATGCAACAGAATGGAATTTAAATGTGTTCCAATGTTTTTGTTGGAAGTCCTAAATACTGTTCCCAACTGGTTCAGAGTTGCGTCATGCTTTGCCATTTACTTTTTCAGATGATTGATCATATTGGAGGTGTGGAGGAAGGAGCATATGAAATCTATAATTGTGTAGAAAAGATGATTAAACAGGTAGAGTACRTGATGCATTTCAGCTTTTTCTGTTCCTGCTCTGGTTTATGATCTTAAATGATGTCAGTGTGATTACTATATGCTACTTAGATGTAATTCAAAGGATCTTTTTGTGTTTATCATTAATATCTGGCAAGCAAAGAAATCTGCAAGTGAAAAATAAAACCCAAAATTGAGCAGTGCTTTTATGGACAGAAGCAGAAATAACAGGGGAATGGGATCTATTTGTGGCCTAAATTCTCTTTTAATTTCTCTTTATCCATATCATAGGATAAGGGAAGATTGCATAGTCCATTCTCTCCTTATCCTTCCTTGTGGTGAGTTGCTTCCACTATGAGAAGTCTAAAACCAATGTCTTGAGACCTGTGTGTTCAGAGTTAACTTGGTTTCATCTAATTGCTCATTTATTTGTGTTCTCTGCTAGCCTAAAAGGAAATGAGCATACTTATATTAGTAGAGCTGCACTCATATGCAGTGGAATTGAGACTAACACCAAATGTGCCTGCACTGTTAAGAATTATAGTTACAGTTTTCTCCATGTAATTTTCTTTTTACTTAGGATATATTGGGGTGTGAAATGGCAGAACTAGAAAGCAAGGATTTGGGTAATAAGGAAGAGTCCACTGCTCCTGAAGAAGAAGTTTTTGGTGATGTATTGTGGGATGCACATGATGAACAAGAACAGATGGAAGCTTTTCAGCAGGCCTGTAATTCAACATGTGAGCTGGGATTTGAGAAAGTAAGTACATTGGAAATGTGTATTGTTAGGCAAGATATACTTCTACAGAAGAAGCTGTGTCTGAGAGCATCCTTGAGGCTGTTACTCCTTTGGCTAGAAGAAGCTATATGTCTTATATAGATGGCATATTTATTTTCTGGGAGAGGTGCCAGTTTGTTGTTGAATGGCATTGATGAAGAAGCAGTTGTTATTCCTAGACTGAGGAAAAGCATTATAATGGTGTGCCAGAAGTAGGGTGTTCTCCTAGACTTTGGTGGTCAATAGAAAAGGCTCTGAGTATCTTTTTCTTTCTTTCTTTTTTTTTTTTTTTTTTTTGAGCAAATCCGAGCTCTGTCTTGACACCTGGAGTTAGGTCTTTTGGAGATGACTAATGAAAGATTTCATCTCATTATGTGGCCATACATGTGTGAGAAGAACATAGGAACGTTAAAAGTAGAGAGCTGCTGAATAACTCAGTACTTACTCATTACTTGAAATAAAATTTTTAAAACATTTCAATTTGGGGGTATCAGGAACAGTTACATGTAGGGAAGGTATAATGAACATAGGAAGAAAAAACATTAAAGTGGTCATGGAAAGTGATGCCACAGCTTATTTGGGCAATGTTCCTTGATGTTATAATGTAACATAAAGCGTGCAGTTTCTATGTTACTGTATTTAAATTGTTAGTAGCCATATTTTACTAGCACAATTTATTCTTTTACTTCACTGCTCATATATTGGCAATGAGTTGGAGGATTGTGCCATCTTTACTACATACTAGAATAGTAAAATAATAGAACATTAATAGAAAAAATACCTATGTGTATCTTAATGCGCCTCCACTTCTTTTTTGCAGACAAAATATTTCTCCGAACTGGATGAAGGGTGTTTTGTTTGTTTGTTTGTTTTTGTCGTTTGGTTTTTTTGTCATCCTGAACTTTGCTACAACATTCTTGGGCGTTCATGTGGTGAAAGCAAGCCTTTCTTTTGCATGCTTAGTGCCTCAAAATATCATTCATGGCAGATGCCAACTTTGAAGGCTTTGTCCTGGCAAACACATCCAATGCAGTGGAGTAACTGGGGGAAGGAGGTGGGGAGGAGAAGCCTGAACAAACATAGTACCCAATTGCTTTACTGTAGTAACACCAGTTCAATTATTAGCACTGAAAGTTTCTATTAAATAGAGTTTTGAAAAAAATGTTTATTTATTTTACACTTTCTTTAACAGAGATAATAAATTCTGTGGTTTAAGTGTTTTATTACAAAGTTTATTTCCATTTGTATTATATTGCATTTCAGTAGTTATTCCCTTACCTTAATAAATCTGTACTTGCATTTTATATCTAGATGGTTTACAATACCAAGCACTATATTTCTCCCTTAAATGGTGGAATATTTGTAATGGTTGTTTCTTTTTTATAGTATTTTGAACGTCTAAATGACCTAGTAGCAGCACCAGCACCAATTCCACCTCTGCTTGTGTCAGGAGGACCAGGCTCTGGGAAATCTCTGCTTCTGTCGAAATGGTAGTTTAATTTTTTTTTTTTTTTCGTATGAATGAAATTTAAGAAAAAAGTTTCCATTACATTTCAAACGTCGTATCAGTTTAATTAGAGGTAAAATGGGAGCATTTACAAAGCACTGAAGTTATTGAAGCATCCTGGAAAGATTTGTAATAATTGAGTAGCTAATTCCATCTGGACTGCCTTTAACGTGTCCTGACTCCAATTGCAACATCCTACAGATCTGTCTTTGCACAGCATTAATAAACGGTTTCAGTAGCTCAATAGTGTTGCCCTTTTCTGATACTCAAGAGGGGTCCTTTGGAGTCTTTTTAACTGAAATAAAGGAAAGATCAGACCTAACAATTTATCATAGAAATGCATTTTATGGTCACTTGTAGGCTATGACAAAATTTGTTGACATAAAAATAAATTGATAGTGTCATTACTTTTTAAAAGCTTAGTGACGTGTGACTATCCAGTGCCGGAAAGGGCACTTGTTAATGGCTGTCAGTACTGGGGAGAGCAAAAATGGAATCTGACATAAAAAGTTCAATTATAGCTCAGGAAATGTCTATCCTATTTTGTAAGATAAACGTGGAACACGTCTAGCTCAGACACTCTTATCTGCTTTGGCAAAACTGATAGTTTTTATTTGAGATACAATTGCAAAATTATAGTCTGTTAAATTTTTTTTTTTTTTTTTTTTTTTTTACTTCTCTCATTAGGATTCAATTACAACAGAAGCATTCACCAAACACTCTAATTCTTTATCACTTTGTTGGGAGGCCCATGTCTACTAGTTCAGAATCTGCATTGATAATTAAACGCCTTACTTTAAAGGTATGCTGTATTATTATGTACCCTTCATTGCATGATTCTTTGGAAAGTGCCAGTGTGCGTGTGTATGTCAAAAGATAAAATTTTCTAGAGGTTTTTCTACATCAGTTAAGAGTAGTACAAATGTAAGGCATTATAGAGTGGGGGGAATCTGATCCTAAACATTGAATGCAGATCAATTAAATAGCATCTCTGGGATATTCATAATAGATTGGCATTAGCAGTTATGCTTCCAGTGACCTGTATTGATGGCTTATAAAACTATATAAGCTTCTTCCAAAATTTCTTGCCATCTGGCCAATGCAGAGGCACGTGGTATCTCTTCTGTCTATGTGTTTAGAAACCTGAGGCTGTATTCACTAGTTGGCACTATATTGTTCCTAGACTAGTCTTTCTCCTATGTTGATTTATTTTTTAATTGTGTGTTAGATACGTGGGGAATAAGGGAGTATTTTTGTGCCAGGGTCTGAGCTTGCTTTTTCCTTCACAGAGTGGCACTAAGGACCTCACAGGACTAAAAACCTTTAGAAAAATGAAATCAATTGTGCTCTCCTTGCAATTTTCTCATGTATTTTAGAAGTCTGCCTGTTTAACCTCTGCAACTTTTAAGCCCTTTAAGTCTCCAAATTCCTTGTCCATTGTGTAAACTCAGGTTATCTCTCTAGAATTTACACAATGAGTTCAATAAATATTCTTTGTTCTGCATATGCCAGCTTTCTGCATATACTAGAAGGAAAGAATTCTGTGTGAACTTGACTAGAAAAATTGCCCCAAAATCGTGTGTTGTTTTTTTTTTTTTCCCTCTTGTGTCTGTAGGACTTCTTTCAACTATCCCAGTTGATATTTAAGGTATAATTTGTTGTATATGTTTATAATTCTGCAGCTTATGCAACACTCTTGGTTAGTGTCACCTCTGACTTTGGATCCAGCTAAACTTCTGGAAGAGTTTCCCCGTTGGCTGGAAAAACTTTCTGCACGTCATCAAGGCAGCATTATTATAATTATTGATTCTATTGATCAAATACAGGTATGTTTTCAAAATAATTGCCATTTGTCAGTTCAGCTATATCTAATTAATGTTTGCTTTGCTCTAAAGAGTACATATAGAAAATAGTTTTGCAAAGAGTGCAGATGAGTTAAAATTGTCTTTCCTTTTTATAGACAAAATTTGTGTTGTGTTGGGTTTTTTCCCTTCTAAATTTGTCTTAACACCTTAATTTTTGAGCAGTCCAGTTACATTATTTATTCAAAGATTCAAGGCTGTGAGCTGACTTATTTGGCATGTAAATAGCCTAGTCTTTATGAGGTGAACATTTCAACAATAGTATTCTATATCTGCTTTATTTAATGTACAGTCATGCTGATACATATCAATGGATCATTTAGTACTGTTTCAAGAACGAGATCATGAACAATTTTTAAGGACACTGGAGAATTTAAGACTCCTTTCACTGAACTGTGCAATTAATGAAATGTGTCAACTTCTGTCACTGTATTAATGTAACCTTTGTATTAAGTAAACAAAATTTGTTTTTAAGCAAGCTGAGAAGCATATGAAGTGGCTGATAGATCCACTGCCAGTGAACGTGAGAGTGATTGTATCAGTGAATGTAGAAACATGTCCACAGGCTTGGAGGTATGTTATATTTCTGAGATATTTCAAGTAGTCTGGGTTAGAATTATTGTTTTAAATTACAGTTACTTATTGAAGAGCAAACAGCCAGATTTGTCAAGACCTGGATATTTAATAGGATAAGGTTTTGCAACCATTGAGGACAATGAAAACTTCTCTATTGTAACTGCGATGAGGACAGGTTTTAGCTGTTGGGAAACCAGATTTCTGCTTTACTGTGATGGATCTATCCACGTGACTATATGAAAGAGGATATTAAATGCAGTCAGATGCACATAAAGAACCGCAATACCATGATGTAGATCCAGGATAAGGCTAAAAGTGGAAATTTGACTTGTGATGACTAGAATTTCTTAGTAGCAGGGAATAGCTTCAATTACTGCTTTGATATCAATCTTTAAAAAGCTCTGGAACTTTGATGTCTTTTTTTCCTTTTGTGTGCTATTTAATGAGGTCTGAATATGACTTTGTTCTCTCTTACCAAAGGTTGTGGCCCACTCTTCATCTTGATCCACTGAATTCCAAAGATGTTAAATCTCTCATTAGTGCAGAATGTAACTCTGCAAATGTTAAATTGACTAAAGAGCAGGTATGTCTTATAAAGTACCTTACACTAGTCTAACTTTTAATGAAAACATGGAAAGATGAAATAAGCCCAGCTGCCAAAAGAAAGTATTATATTTAGCTAACTAAATACTATTGCTCAAGATAGCATGCAGTTTGAGTATTTTTACCCCATGGCTCATAGCACTGAAACACAGATGGAACAGCATAAATTATTAACACAAAAACAGTGCAGTTGCACATATTGCTGTAAACATGTTATTTTATTTTAGAATAATAGAAGGTTTAGTATTGCATAATACTGTAACAATGATTGGCAGAGTGGGGAAAAAAGTATTTTACCTCTTTGCCTTGGAGACCGATTCTGTAAGGTAATCCTCTTCTTGAGAGATGTAATGATTAGATCCTTACTCTTTTCATCTTAAATTCAAAAGGAAACTTTCACTCGTATGCTTCTATAGCTAGAAAAACATGCAGTATTTTGTGCACTAGTTATCATGTCATAGTCTTCAGATGTTACAGATAGAAGCATATCTAGAACTTTTATTTTCTTGTCAAACAGTGAACACTTTATTGGTATGGTTAATTTCATCTTGGCTTACAGATTTTGTTTAAAATGTTGTAGGAGAAGAAGCTTGAGAGACATTGTCGTTCCGCCACAACTTGCAATGCTTTGTATGTCACTCTCTTGGGCAAAACCATTGCTTGGTAAGTTGAGATGATCTTGAAATGATTATTCTCATCACTAGATTAGAAGACTTCAAGTAGGTTTGTTAGGATTTTGAAATACATTCATTTAACATAGAATGAATCTTGTTAAGAAAAAACAGTGGAGCAGTGTACAAAGTTTTCCCCCTTCACTGACTGTGAATGCAATGGGAAGAAAAATCAGAGAGTATACAATCACCATTTTGATACTAAGTGAATCCAAATAGTTGTATCTGTCTGTTTTCAGCTCTTCTGTTTTTATTTTATTTTTCTGTTGTTCTGCTTTCTGGGTATGTCAGTTGCTTCAATGCTTTTTAAAGGTATTTGGAGAATGTTGGTATTGTTTTGTTAAACAGTTTAATTCAGGTCTGCTGTATTTACTGATGTATCAGATAGTTTGCCTCATTAGATTTTTAAGGCTAAAAGGAAGTTCAACAACTGTTTAGTTTAACATCCTGCGTATGGTACTTTGTCCTATAATTCCTGCTGTGGAGAAAATTAATCTTTCCTCTTATGCAAGAGAATACTTAATAAGTGCATTGGCTTATTATTAACCTAAACTTCATCTTGAGAACATCATCTCAACATTCATGTTGAGAAAGACGCATTTTTATCCCAGAAGATGATACACTGATTGATAATTTACTCTGGGTGACTGATTTTCATTATTTTTTGATGCTGTTTTATGTCCTGGAATGCTTAATTGCTCCTGAACACATGCTTTGTAAATGCATTAAATGAAACAGCAGCATGTGGTTTTATCTTTATCCAACGTGATGTTCTTATTCTCTACTCCTGCTGGAGGAAAGAACACTGCAACATACTTTTTTTTTTTTTAAATAAAAATTTTGCAGTTATTTAGAAAAATCAGACAGTATGACAGAAGGTGGCTTCAGGAATCGACCTCTTCTGTGTTTAATCTCACCAGGTGCTGTGCACCTTTTAAAACCAGTAGGAATTCAGAGCACTTTTGAGATAGAGCTCTTCAGTAGTCTTCAATTCATCATCAAATTTAATATGCTAAACCATGCCCTTTTTGTCCTTTTGCTCAGTGTTGGAAATACAGGAGATATTGATGAAACCCTTCAACAGTGTTTCCAATGTCAAGACACAGTGTCACTGTACAGGCTTGTTCTGAGATCAATTCAAGAATCATTGCAGAGTGATGAAGAGAAAGGTCTTTTGAGAGAGGTAAGCAGAGAATGCGTCACTATTTCTACAGGTAATGTATATTCTTTCCTGTAAAGAGTTTTTCTTAAGTTAAAAGTAAACATAATTTATGTTAGTTCATATGTATGATTCAGAGATTACTGTATTATTAGTATAGAAGGGAYAATTTTATTAATCTAATTGTATCTATTGCATAACTATAGAACATATGACCGCTTTGTGTTAAATTTCAACTAAGTCATTCTCTCACAAAACAAAATAGAACTTTTCCACTATGATGTGATATAGAATCAGCACTTCCTTTGGTACCCTGATCCAATGATTAACTACATTGAGCGTAGTAAATGTAATCAAAACACGGTATCTTACGAATACAGGGCACCGCTTATTAGATTTCTGATTCCTCTTCCTACCTTTGCAGAATTTCCCTGTTGTTTGGAACATTTTTTTGATTAGGACATGATACTCTATAATTGCTAGAAGTTCTTTGGTACTGGCAGCGTTAAGACCTTCAGCATATTTTACTTAGATGGAAGTTCCGTATGATAATGGAGTTATTTCCCCCCAGTGTTTTAGAGGAAAGTCTAAGGAGCCATTTGTTTGTCCCATTTGGTGCTTTATCTATTAGAATATTAATCCATTAGCATTGAGGATTGTTCTTTGAGGACAGAAGAGGGAAAGGGCTTGTATAGGCAGGTTTGGTTTTTTTCCCTTGACGTATAAAGTTATACACAGTGATACACAGTGTTTTTCTTGGAATTTCAGTGTAACAGCTCTGCAGCAAGTATTGATCACTGTGTAAAATAATCTTTCTGCTTTACGTAGATACTGTGTGTCATCGGTGTTAGCCACAATGGTGTGAGTGAGTCAGAGCTGATGGAACTTTATCCTGAACTGTCTTCTGCAGTGTTAGCTTCGCTTATTCACAGCCTGCACAAAATGTGTTTGCTGACATATGGCTGTGGTTTGCTAAAGTTCCAGCACCTCCAGGTAAATTTTGTAATTCTAAACATGTGCAAATGAAACTCCACCCTCTAAGCCCGTGCTGTTTTTTAGATAAGTTCTCTTGTTAACTGCGTAGCCCGTGATATGTTTGTGTTTGCTCATCCATTTCCCTTGACATCTGGTCTGATGTTAGAATCACCTTGAAAACTACTAGAGCTATGATACCAGTATTAGTCAGTATTGTTCAGCAGTTGAAAACCTGGCATTTCAAACCATCAGAAATTTCTGTTCGATTAGTTATTAACTCCATGTGTGCTAGAAAACACTGGTTCCACAAAAAACAAGCAGAATTGAAGTAGAAGGGAATATTACCTGAACAGCCAGAGCTTTGGTCTAATATAAGACAATCTGTTTGTAGTGCCTTTGTCATTGAAAGATTTTCATTTCTACAACACGAGACGTGTTTCATAAAGAAATCTTGCATAGTGCCCTGTGTATCATCAGCACTTAATAAACAAATTAAATGCATTCTCTTTCTCTCAATTATACTCTCTTTCAGGCTTGGGAGATGGCGAGATTAGAGTATATGGAAGAAGGTGAAAATGTTATTTCTGCCTATAGACAAAAACTAGTGGAGTATTTCACCATGCAGCTAAGGTAGGTCAGAATTCCTCAAGATGTGCTAAATTGCAGACTTTATGCCTCGTGGATATATTTGTTTTCTTCATATAGCTTCTTTGACTCAGTTTAGTAAATTATTATGGCAAAATAACTCTGCAAAACCCTAGTTGTCAGTTTAGCAGTTTATTATTGATATGTTGCTTTTTAATCTTGGAAAAGAATGAGGACTATGGAGGGGAACGGGCATATAGTAAAGTTATTATGTGAAAAGGTAGTGCATGAATTTATACTGCATCAGTTATTTTGTGGTAACTGACCCCATGTGGATTTTTAACACCCAGTAAATGCTAGGAAATTTGAGGTTGCTTGGAACTTGAAGAAGAAACAGAAGACCACCTGCATTCAGCAAGTAATTAGCACATACACAAGAGGAGGTCCAGTAGAACAGCTGAATAGCTACAAGTTCATATCCAGCTTGAAAACTGATTTGCATTTACAGTGACTTAGTGTGTCCCAGCTGTGGGCTTGTGCTTACTGCTCCTCAGAGCATGCACTGTTGGGTAGCAGAAAGCCAAGGGCCACAGTGTGCCAGGGAAAGGAGACACAAAGAGGCAGTGGCTGCTGCAGGGCTGCAGTTCTGCTAGCAGGCGCAGATTAACCTATATGGGAGGAAGGAGCAGCTTCCTGTGCGGTACCTGGGGGGTTCCAGCACCCTCTGAGGTGAAATTAAAATGAAGATGTGAGAAAACGGAGTACATAGGTCTTTATAGTAGTCTGTCTGTTTAGACATTCAGGTATGGCAATTGTATGCTTGCCTAGTTTTCGCATCAAATTGACAAGTTCTGTTATGCCTCTCAGAGTTTTAATTTTGATTTGCTTTTCTTTCAATAGTCAAGACCGAGTGACTTGGAGAAGTGCAGATGAACTTCCCTGGCTCTTCCAACAGCAGGGTGATAAGCAAAAGCTACACAAATGTCTTTTGAATCTCTTTGTATCCCAAAACCTTTACAAAAGGTACAAAGGTAGCCACTGCTTTGGCAGTTATAAACATTTCAAAGTAATTTTTTTGTCAATATAAATCAGAAAATTAAAGATATAGATTAAAGGAACTTAAATAGTAGAGGCTGAAAATTTAAATGCTGTTGTCATATAAATCATCTGTTTTGTTACACCTGGGGGTTGGTAAAGGGATAAATACTGCCATTGAACAGCATTAGTCTCCATGGATTGTCTCTGTAGACGCTCTGTAACATAAAGACAAAATTCATGCATATGGCCCTTTTCTTCTAAGCTAGCATCAGYCTGAATAGAGAGGTGTCAGAGATAAGATGAGCTTCTTATTTCCTTGTTAAAACAGGGGACATTTTGCAGAATTGCTGAGTTACTGGCAGCTGGTTGGGAAAGATAAGAGCTCTATGGCAGCTGAGTATTTTGACTCTCTGAAAGAATACGAAAAAAGCTGTGAGGGAGAGGAAAGTATGATCTGCCTGGCTGATCTTTATGAGACCCTGGGACGGTTTCTTAAGGACCTAGGTCTTCTCAGTCAGGTAAGTACATTTAGAGATTGTTGTAACAGCAGGAAGGCAAATTAAGCAGAGCTCAGTGTGTGCTTTCTGTTGCAGTTGTTAAATTATTGTAGCATACAGTATGCTGCCTGCTGCCATCATATTCTGAACTTCGTTGTTACAGGCTGTAGCTCCTCTGCAGCGGTCTCTGGAGATTCGAGAGACTGCGCTGGATCCAGACCACCCAAGGGTGGCACAATCACTCCACCAGCTAGCAGGAGTTTATGTTCAGTGGAAGAAGTTTGGAAATGCTGAACAGCTGTATAAACAGGCACTGGAAATCTCAGAAAATGCTTATGGAGCTGAACATCCTCGGGTAGCCCGTGAACTTGATGCACTTGCGACCTTATACCAAAAGCAGAACAAGTAAGATTAACTACACTGGTGTTTTTCTTTCATGTGAAGGTGGTACAAAAATAACAGCAGAGATTTTCTTCCTGAAGCTAGAATGTTTCTTTGGTTCTTTTTTAGCATTTCATAACTGCCAATGCAACCATGAGCATCCCCTCTGTATTCTTGTAGCAGGCCACCCAGTAGGGGACAAGTTTTGTGCTTAGTTTAACAACAAATTTCTAACAAGTTAAGAGATAAAGGAGGAGCATTGTCTGGCCCTAAGGATTTTGGATATTTTTATCTTTGACAAAAAGTGTGATTTTTTTCAAGATTCTTAAATTCTCCTCAAATTTGTACACTCAAGTAACTTAGAAGCTTTCCAGAATACTGAGTGATGCTACATTTGGCATTCTTCTAACACTGTAAATAACTGTTTTCAGATATGAACAAGCTGAGCAGCTGAGGAAAAAGTCCTTCAAAATACGGCAAAAAGCAGCAAGGCGGAAAGGCAGTCTGGTAAGGAAATGTTTGATATTTAATAAAAGTGCAGGGCATGTTGTGGCTCTGCTAAATAGATGATAAAGTGTGTCTGCAGAGCTGATAAAGCTCCAATGCTTTTGATAATTGAGGGCATAAATAGTGAAGTAGCTTAGCAGCAGCTTTGGTAACTGCCCTTTTAACTGCTGGAAGTGGAGATGCATCAGTACAACTGGTATGGATTTGAGAGAGGTGGAAAAGAAATAAGTGGATATATATGTTTYGGGGGTGTGGAATTACTGCTGATACAATTGGCTGTCAAAGTGGCAATGGAAAAAGGTGTTCTCCAGAATAACTGAGGCATTTATCCTACAAGTACTAGTGAACACAGTGCTTACTGCAGTGGATAATCCCAGTAATATGAGGTGCCATTCTGAGTTTTTCCTTTTGTTTTTTTCTTCTGTGTTTTTCAGCTACAGAGTTCCCCTTGTCATTCTTGAGCTAAGGGTTTATTTGTCATGTAGTGCCTGTACAAGAGTTCAGCTAGTACCTCCAGAGCTCTAGTTGTAGCTCTAATGAAAGTAGTGAAAAGCCATAAAAATGTTGCTATTTCTGCAGTGCTTAAATACAAATGAATTTGGATCATGAAGATTTTGTCCATTTTTGTAATGAGTTCTGCTGCACGAATATTTTTATTAAGACTGCAAAGATCAAGAATAGGTGGCGTGTGTAACAATGGCTGCACTTTTTACTTGTAGTTCACTTTGCATGTAAGCATTAGCTTGGCAGCCCATTTTACAAAGATCCATGTAAAGCCTTGAGTAATACTTTATATGTATTTGTATATGGCATTTAGGATAGGAGATTAACTTGATTTTAAGTTTTGAGCTTATAAACCTAAGAATTTGATCTGAATTAGTTATTTGAACTGTGGAGTTTAAGCAAATTAGCGTGTATGATACAGGGAAAASAGGACTGTACGACAGCACAGTAACTTAAATTTCCTGGAAGCACGTTTGGTGAAATTCACTGTTAGATTGTAAATAAGCAGAATGCTTATGTGCCATTTAGCTTGAAAACAGAACTTAGGTAGGATTATTGTGCTCCTTTGGCACCAAACTGAGTCTTTTGATTTTCTGTCTTCAGTTGTACACTTGAAATGTAACAGTAATTGGCTTACATTACCTTGTGCTTTGCTGTAGTGTGGCTTTGCTCTCCTGCGTCAAAGAGCCCTGCAATTGGAAGAGCTCACGTTAGGCAAGGATACACCAGATAATGCTCGAACCCTCAATGAGCTTGGAGTCCTCTATTACCTGCAGAATAATCTTGAGTAAGTTGTATTAATTGTGACACATCCACTGAGTGTTCTCATAGATCTAAATGGAAGCAAAGCATTGAGAACTAGCATTAAATGTAGACACATGGTCAAATACTCATTATGGTGCCATCCCTGATTCATTCTGCTGGTTTTTGTTTACTGTGAAATTCACTCATATTTTCTAGAGTTGATGCTGTTAGCATGTGAGTATTTGCCAAGTCAGTGCATTTCCTGCATTCAGAATTGATGTTCCACAGTTAAATTTAACTAGCCTTCGTTGCAAATACCAGTTCTCTCTTGAAATTTATGCCCCCTCTACTCAGCTTCACTATTTTGTGACCCTCCTTTTTAGTGTTCATCCTTGAACAGCAGGATTGTTGTTTTTCTGTGAAAAACACTCAAAATGCCAGTATTACAAGAARTCATGAGTTAAATATTCACTGTGCTTGTAATCCTCAGGCTGTTACCCTGCTGGCCTTTTTAAGGGCAAAAGAGGACAGAGCAGAACAAAGGTGTTCTAAAAGCAGATAGAGATACCCAAGGGGTGTTGAAGAAGGGGAATAAAAGGTGCAGAGCAGTTCTGATTGCCTGGTTAGCGACTCTTCACATCAACTTCTTCAGTCCACAGAGTAGTCTAAAACTGTGTGTTGTGAGGGAATTGTAAAGTCACCTTAAATCCCACTCTACTGAACTGAATCTTTTCAGAGAAGAAAGTAAGCGCAGAGCAAAAAAGCACAGAGTAAGTTCTGGACGTATTTTTACATTCGTCCTATATCTGATATTTATGTCACCAGTAGTTGTTGGATAACTACAGAGGTATATCGTAATTTAGGATCTGCACACAGAATCTCTGTTAAATGCAGGACCTTTACAGTAAAGGAATTTATTTTTAACAGTTGTTGGAAATGTGGGGTTTTTTGTCAGTTTACCCTCATGAAGTCACGCCGAAGTGACTGATTATAGAGGAGCAATAGCTGTCTAATCTCATACAAGATCATTTTATATTCCACGTTATTCATATGTAGTTCCTGTCCAACACAACCTACCCCTAGAGTAACCATATCTCCACTATTTCATAGGTGAGCAAAAGTATAAACTTTGTTCTAGTGAAGGTTTAAGTCATTCTTTTAATGAATATTGTGTCTCTGTTCTGAATCAGCAAGTTGAAGATTGAATTTTTGGTCATTTGATGCAGTTAGAAAGAAATCAATGGCAGAAGGGTATGTCACTTTATTAGTTGTTATATGTTATATCGCACATCATCCTCTACCCCTTACATAGAGTGAACACCTTTTGACACTTGTCTAAGAGCTCCAGAATTGAACCTACAGTTCTGTGTATAAATGGTCTTTTTTTTTCTCTAATGCGAAATGGATTTTTCCAATTTACTAAGCTGACCTCTTGGGAATAGTGTCACACAGAATTTGTGTGTATGTCAGGATGACAAACTGCCTAGTTATAATGGATGCTGCCAGTATTATGTGGGGATCACCCATTGTTTGTGATAGAGGAACTGCTGTAAATCTGTAATAGAATAGTAGTATGCTACTCTATTGAGATAAAATATGCCCTTTTGATAGGGAAACGCTTGAATGGTGGCATTACACAGAGTCTTTTCTACTTTGTCACTTCTAGACAGATTCTACTATGAGGATCTAGCTCATGACACATATAAAACCCATTCCAGTCTCTCTCCCTTTGGTATGAAAGCTGTCTGCTGAACCCTGTAATATGTTTTATATTTTTTAAAGTTACTTGAAAAAYGTGTGGTGTGTTCTGAACCTTTACCTCGCATTCCACTACTGCTTTATCCGTGGGAGTACATGACTGCTATGAGGAGTCGCCCAGAAGTCAGTAGAATGTTTTGAATAAGGAAGGATTACTTGCATAACTGAAGATGTAGGTTGAATTAAAGAAATGAGCAGCTGTTGGGGTAGTGTGATGTTTGCTGAAATCTACTAGACTGGCATTTCAGTCCTTTACAGGGGGGCTCCAAGTTTGCACAGGAATATATTAACTATCTCTCTATCTACATTCTTATGGTTAGCCTGCACGGCAGGACTATGGCTGGGATGTATAGTTCCTCACTGCGTAAATGAATTGCTGATCTGGCGTTTGCTTATTCTGAGGAAAGTCCATTACCAGATGTCAGTATCTGTGCAGTTTCCAAGGCTGAGTTTGTTCTGTTTCAAAGAGCCAGTTCAGCCTGTACAGATGTTACCAGCTTTAAAATATTGCTGAACGAATGTGTTCTGCAGGACAGCAGAGCTTTTCCTGAAACGCTCCTTGGAAATGAGAGAGAGAGTCCTGGGACCCGACCACCCAGACTGCGCACAGTCTTTGAACAATCTGGCAGCCTTGTACAATGAGAAGCAGCACTATGACAAGGCAGAGGAACTCTATGAAAAAGCTTTAGACATCAGGAGGAGAGCACTGGCTCCAGATCATCCCTCCTTGGCCTATACTGTGAAACATCTGGCAGTGCTATACAAAAAGATGGTAAGCACAAGCCTGTTACCTTTTCTCATCACCTAAATTAACTGTAATGCCTTGCATTGTTACAGTCTTCAATCCAAAAGGAGTGGGGCATGGGAATTTTGTCACCTATTGGTGTTCTACACACATGCGTAAAAGATGTAGTCAGGTGGCCTCAGTCTGTTTCCAAAAAGCTGAGTAGTGTTTTCAAAACACACTTTGCTTAAAAAAAAGCTATTTATGAATAATGTCTTCAGTGTCCTGCATGCTCAGTATTCACCACAAAGAATTTCTGATTTGGTTAAAAGCTAGTGTTTTGGCTGCAGTGAGGGAAGCTCTTCCCAGCTGTATTTGAATTCCCTACAGTCTGCTGTGTGACATGCACATACAAGAGTTTGGTCAGATGTGACTTAATGGAAAAATCATGTTTTAGGGTGTAGGAATAGTTCTTTTTACACAATGACCTTGAACTTTACAGTCAAATTGAGAGTAACTTGAAGGCTCATGAGGGAGATAGTACTTTACAAATAAACTGTCTGGCTGAGCCACCTCCAGCTTATGTTGATTCAGTGACAGATGAGAGTTACTCCCCTGCGAAATGCAGTACGGGGAATAACATTAACAGTAGTGTAAACTTCTGTATTTCATCATTTCAAAATGTGTTATGAATACTTGTGTTTGCAGATGGTCGTTCTAACCATTCGATATCATCAGTGTGAGAGTGATGTAAGGTTTCCAGCTGTTGAACCAAGATCAAATTCAGAGGATGACAAGAATTTTTTTCTTTTATATTTTCACATTTTACCATTCTTCAAAGAGAAAAGAGTCCTTGAAGATAATCCCTTGGATGAAATGCTCCTGTGTTTTTGCTCAATAATTGTTACCTGCTGTTAAGTGCATGAAATTGTTTTGGGTCACATATTCTCTGCTCACTTCAGCTTCTAATTTTCATGCTGCTAGAAACTGCAAAAGCACTCAATATTTGCATCAAAAAGCTCTTGGCTAGTTTGAAGGAGCACAAATTAAAATTCATGGTGAACTAGTGACGCAGGGAAGAGTGGAGGAAGAGGAGGGACAGGAATGAGATGTAGAAAATGACATTTGTAAATAAGTATTCCAGATGAATTACTGATCATCTTCAAACTGTGGCATGGTGATGCTTTGAAAAAATGAGAAAATTTGATTTGAATTTTGCAATTACAGTGAACCATTGTACAATGGACGTTTGCAGTATTTAATTTCTAATTGCTGTTAAATATGAGCATTCACATTCTAATAATAGAAGCCTAAGCATACTTCTGAAGTGTATCCAGTTAATGTGTGAGCAGTTTCAAATTTGGAGGAAAACAGATTTGCTGGAAAAATAATCTACAGTAAAACTAGTTGGAATATGAGAGGGGTATTTTAGAGAAACCAAAGTCAAGAAGCCAAAGCCTTCCACCAAAAGCCTATGGTGAATGGGAAGCAACAGGTACTTGAAATGGCATTGGACACTGCGGCTGTTCAAAGAAGGTGGTGTGAACACCACTTCAGTAAGCAGAAGACTGCTCTAAAGTTAAGGCAGCTATATTCCCATTCCTGTATCACCAGTAAAATTTAGGCCCTTTAGGATAAAAAATAAGCTCTGCTCTCATTTATGGCAGGATGAGGAAATACAAATGGAGAAAATTATTTGGATAAAAGTACAACTGAAAATTCTTTTTAACAGCCTTCTCAATGAGACACTTGTGGGGAAAAAATTAAATTAAAAAAGAAAGAAGTAGACATAGCTGAGAAACACATTAACTGGGAGTTGAATATGCTCAGTATTTTGGAAAATTAGGTCTGAATAAATATTCATGATAAACAATCTGTGCAGAATATAACTATGAATTAACCAAAGTAAACCCTTATTCTGGGAACAGTTACATCTTCTCCAAGGCTTTTTGTTTAAAATAGATTTTACTGTTACCATTTTGACACAAGACAACTGAATCATTTTTTCCCTGTTATTTCTAGGGAAAACTTGACAAGGCTGTTCCTCTGTACGAGCTAGCGGTTGAAATTCGACAGAAGTCATTTGGCCCAAAACACCCTAGTGTAGCAACTGCTTTGGTAAATCTAGCTGTCCTTTATTGTCAGATGGTAAGTTTTCCATGTCTTACATGTTTATTATTCCTGTTTTAGGGTTTTTTTATGGTTTGTACCTAAATGATACCAAAGAAACTTGATCACATTTAAAAGGGAAATTCCTTATAAGACTTGCAAATTCTTAGGTTCCATTTTAAAAATTGAAAGGATATTTGGCGAGGAAAATGTATGCAGGGAACAGATAATTGCTGTGACTGGCATTTCACAAGGACACTTGGGCTAACACTCTTTAGATTATTCAGAATGCCCACATGCTTTATAGGACTAGAGCTAGAATACAGCATTTTCAGCAATATGGCAGTTATCACAGTATGATGGAACACAGCTCCACCACTGACTTGGAGGAAAACATAATCCTTTGAAATTTATGAAGAGTGCCCTCCTTGATGAACTGCAACTCTGTGTAACTAAAAATCTGAGAAGGCTGTAGACTTTCTAGTCTACAACTAATAATGAGATTCAAAGGGGATGCAATCAACTTACCGAATTCCTTACTCAGCATCAATAGGAGTGAGCTGTAGATTGTTTTCTTGTTTTCTGTATTTCTGCAATCTGCGTATCTGATTTTAAACAGGGATTAAAGCTACCTCAGGTAAAATTAAAGAGCATTTGGTAAGTCAAAGCTTTCAGGACTGAGATTTTCAAAACTGCCTAGGAAGTCCAGACCCTAATTATTGTAATAATAGTGGGAATTGCATTTGCAAGTGCAAGCCAATTGCTTTGACAATCTCAATTATCATCCTCATCTGTCAACAATATCAAGAACTCGAAACACCTTTTTGGTTAAATATGCATGACTTTGCATCTAGGATGTGTTGATACTATGTTGGAAAAAAGAATAGCAAATGTCATATATGTCTGTAACAAACAACTTTCTACTACCCACAGAAAAAGCAGATTGAAGCTTTACCTCTTTATGAACGTGCATTAAAGATCTATGARGACAGCTTTGGTCACATGCATCCTCGTGTGGGGGAAACTCTGAAAAACTTGGCTGTGCTAAGGTAAGGTTATATGCTTTAGCCCTATAAAAGCRAATTACTATAAAAATTACTGGATGAAACAAAACATCCTGGACTTGTGTACTTATTAGGAAAGTAGAGAGCCTTAAGTACACTTTGTTGATAGCATGGTGTGCATTTCAATTTAAATGAATTGAGAGACTTGTTTTATTTGCTTGTTTCAATTTGTTTTACTCTTCTCCAAAGCTATGAAGGGGGAGACTTTGAGAAGGCAGCTGAACTTTACAAGAGAGCTATGGAAATAAAAGAAGCAGAGACTTTGTTGATAGGTGGAAAAGCAACTTCTCGACACTCATCGAGTGGAGATACATTCAGCTTAAAAAGTGCATTATCACCAAACATTCTCCCGGAACATGGACAAAGGTGATACAAACCTGCTCAAAGAAAAGACAGTCTCTATTGCTATTTTAAAGCAGACATAAAATTATTAAGACAAATTTATTTTTCCTAGGATAATATACTATTTTGGGACTGACACCTGTCTTCATGAATGACAGGGAAACATGTTTAGGCTTGCAATCCTTCCATGTTAACTTTGCAGACTGTATGGTACAAAGTGAGCTTCTTTCATTGTATATAGATACACATATTAGTTACTAGCTCGAGTTATTGCTAATAGCAAAAATGTGGATTTGATACCTCTTAGGCTAAGTGCCAGGATTGTAACAAGTTAAGTCAAACCAATTGTATATACTCTATAGGGTAATTGTTATTTCTATGTTTTAATAGCCTGGCTTAGAGGATTTGTGTATTTTTGTTTTGTCAATCCTTTCTGCCTTTTCAGAAGCTTTTAAAGTTGTTTCTAAAGAGAGAGTAATTTTGACAAAGTCAAAATACTGTTCCACCCAAAGTTTTACCTGCAGGGTGATTTCAGCTTTAAGCAAACTTACATTCAAGGGACTTGTGCAAAAATAATTGGTTTCCTTGGGAAGCTAATATATCTAAATATAATCATCATTTACAGTTAAAGCTGTTGGCAGATTCAACTGTGTTCAGTAAAGATACTTCCAGTGAGGAATCAGAATGAGGATGATTATGACCTGATTCCCTGTTGTTAACCCTTTAGCGATACTTTCACTATTTAATCTCATTGAATCCCTTAAAATACAAGAATGTTTGTATTAGTTGGAAAAACCTAGTGATGCAAAATAGTTTGCCATCAGATAAAGAGATGCTAATCAAATCTACCTGCCTGTTGTATTTCTTAATACCCTAGTCATCTGGAAGAATCAGTTTGAAGTCTGTTCTCATTCAGTGCATAAATCCATGAATCAATTTAAATACATACTAAAAAAAGACTTCTTATAAAAAATYGGATGCATGTGAAAAATTAATTAAAACCTCACTCTAATGTTTCAGAGGCAACTGATGTAAAGATTTATTTGATCCAGTTTGAAAAATGCAAATGGCCTTTACCTCAAAGGGATGCTTACCTTCCACAGTATTTTTTCCCTTTTAGAGTTAAATATAACCCATTTCAGCCCTTGTTCTGGTTAGAAGGAATTTAATATTTTGGTAAGGCTCTAACTTGGCAAAAGAAACAGTATATAAAACTGATAGAATAAATATACAACACAAATTTGATTTTTAAGATTAAGATTTAGTTGAAAAAAAAATCAAAAATAGCTCTTGAAGGTATTACAATACAGCAACAAGAGTTGACACTTTGTAATAGCTCTCTGGATATTGTTCCCTTACTTCAGAAAATGGGTTTTTAATCAAAGCAAGAGTTTTTCCACAGTATTCCAGCCACCTTGAAAAGTTTTGAAAATTGGAAAGTTCTTTGCGGGATTGTTACCGAGTAAGGAGAGGGGCAAAAGGAAAACAAAAACCAAAACAMACACACACCTCCCCCCCCAAACAAACAAACAAAAAACCCCAAAACCTCAACCTTCTCAGCTTGTATGTGTTTCTGTTGCCTACTCTTCTCAGGCCTGGTAATTCCCTCCTCTAAAGCCAGTGTTATGAATTATCAGATGTCTGGTCTGGCTTGTCACCTCTGTTCTGATTTTAACATGTATAATGATGTATCTTGCTCTCCTGCATAGTTTTCCTTAATGTTGCTAGCTTAAGAAGCTACTTTCTAGACCTTCAGTGTTATATCAGACTTTCCCCATTTAGTGATTTCCARTTCTGAACTGTTACTATTCTTCCCTTGAGTGACTTCTCTCCAACTTATTCATAGGTTGCAGGGTTGCTTTTGGAAGAAAAATCAGTCCCTAAAAAGTAGCAGATCCCAACCATCCATGGTCCATTAGCAAAGACGGTGAGGAAACAATACGCTTACCCCGTCAACCCAAAGAAAACTTTCTACAGAAAGTAAAACAGGATCATGAGTAACAGTGGAGGGTCTTGCAGGCCGCAYGTTGGCCATAAGAGCGCTCTGACTATAGCTGCATAAGCTTAAGACAGTTGTTAATGTATTTGTAGTTGTACCTCATGGACATTAAAAAAGCCAGTAATTTGTATATCTGGTGTATGCCAAATAATACTTCTATGCAGGAGAACTCCACCTCAAAACAGTGTGTCACCAGTTTCAATGCAGATTTAATCATACAGTCAGAATATCAACATCTTAATAACTTTCATGATACACTGTAAAAACTGAAAGCTTCTTTTATAAGATTGCCAAATAAACAAAGCTGGACTAAACCATTGCAATATGCTTTAATTTGTTAGTTCATAACAAAAGAAGTCATAAATTTTCCATTGTGTTTTATAGTCAGAGTAGATTATACTTGTAAATGTCTTTTTAATTAAAAAAAAATCCTTAAAGCTGCTTTTTTTTGATGCTGTTTATTTTTAAATAATTTTAACCACTGGCACATACAATCATCTTAATGCATTTTCTAATTATTTCAAATTCTTCTTGTATATTCAAATTGAAAGTCTGAAAGTAACACAAGAACCATTTTGCATACTCTGTAAGTGGGCATACAAAAGCCTATTAATTTGCTCATAAAACTGTACATGAAGTAAAATGGTAAACAGTTGCCTCTTGTAAAGCTGTCAATCATGTGATAGCAGTCATGTCAGCCAAATAGTTAAGAGTCAAGATTAACTGAGCTGCTGTAGAAATGAATCAACCGTTTGCCTCAGGATCTCCAGAGCCCAGGTGCGTGCCTCACTTTTATTGTTCCCAACAGAAAGGTGAAGTCATAAAGAAATGTAGGTAACACTTAAATTGACACTTGGATCAAGCTAATGTAGACTTAGTGACACAGATTCAAGTATGTACCCTTTTAATGATCTCATTATTCTATTTCCCATCCCTCTTTACAGTTCATTTCTAAAATCTGGTTTCTCCAAAACTGAACTCAATCCAAAAAACCCACTTCCATTTTACAGTATAATGCACCACGCCCAAAACCCACCCCAAACCTCCCTCACTAGCTTCAGAGATTATTTTTTATGTATATAATACAATCTAGTGTCAGCTGTGGAGGAAACAGATTTTGAAGTTTGTAACCATTGCTTAGAAATCAAACATTTTTTAACTTAAATATTCATTCAGCTGCCTTAAGAAACAGAAGCACCTCCACAATACTACTCTCTTTTTACATGTTGGTTGGATACTGCTACTACCATTACTAGCTGGTTCTGTGTTGGCTGCACCATGCTGTGGAAAGGTTTTTTGAAGAGCCCAAGTTGGAAATATTTGTATTATACTGCAAAGGCTGAAATTTACATTCTTCTAAGCCAAATCTAAATAATGATCAAGTTCTGGATCAGACACCCACAGTAGTTAAAATATTTGAACTTGATACTTCCAGTTCTGCAGGGTACAGGCACTACAGGATGTGTACATTACAGGTCAGTTTAACACATGATAATTTAAAAGGTAATACGACTGTACTAACATTATTTACAAGACAAATACAATAGCTGAGCTACTCCACAAAGATATCTGCAACACTAAACAAAGTTTAGAGCATCGAATTTTAGAAGCTTTCCTATGCAAACACAGATTTATATTCCTTAATATAGCCCGTATGATGGGGATGGATCAGAATTATAGCTAAACTTTTAATAACCAACAAAAATATAATATTTAGATTTTCGAAGAGATAGACAAAATCTCCTGTTCTTTCCAATGTTGCTGGTAATTCTTAGAGATTTTGTCATGAAAAGCATCTGCTAGCTGAAATAGTGGCATGCTAACACCCAGTCTGCTAGTATAATTATCTGCTAACAAAAGACTTCGCCTTGTTGCGGCATACTCAACGCATTATCACATACAAAACATTTAAGAACAAGCAGTAGTAAAACATTGATAAAACCAGGGAAGTTTACAAAAAATTCCATCCCAGAGATATTTAAGGCGGATGAAAAGGCTGAAATATTCCGTTTACTCAGAAAAAGTAGCCACAGCACAATCCATGCCAAGAATTGAGAGAGACCAGTGAACAAAGATGAGTACAAGTGCCTGGAAAATCAGGAGCAGCAGTATGAGTGAGGCACGATCATCTGCCCTTGACCTATTCAATTCAATCCACTCCAGCAGACAGCATCTTTCACTTGTCCTATACTATGTACTGTTCTCATCACATGATATTGCATACAATGTGCTATGCCCACTTTTGTTAGTTCATCCATCTCCTTTTATTTTCTACTGAATATCTGGACACTAGCAGTGCTGAGAAATTAAAATTTACAGTAGCACAACTCCCTATCTTAAAAACATGAATAGACAACAGAATATAAACAGAGTAAGTCTGTTTCCTTCCTGCTCCTGTAACAGTTCCATTTCATCAGAAATGTACAGACAAGCTTCAGTGGAGGTAGAGAGAAAGAGAGAAAGAGAGAAAGAGAGAAAGAGAGAAAGAGAGAAAGAGA